>CP125974.1:50583781-51141373 GCA_030063025.1 Avena longiglumis | reverse complement strand
TCATGGGAGATTAGAGGATAGGAACTTGTGTGTCTCTGAGGAGGCCCTGCCTCCTTTTATAGGTGGGAGGGCTAAGGGAGGAGTCCTCCCAAGTCGGCCTTGGATGGTAGCCGCTTGGAAGAGAGAGGACTCCTCCCCAAGTCGGTTTTGCCTCCTCTTGCTTGTTTCCCATGATTTCTGTTTAGTTTGACTTTCAAACTGGCCATTTGACTTTTCTGTTTAGGATTCAATTTAATCCTTTCTTTGGAACAACAAGAACACTTAGTACATGATGCAATCATTCAATATGTAATGACACATTCATGTACCCCTTCCCCTCGAGTGCCGACATTCCGAACCTTTCTAGAACATTCGATGAAATCACGGAATCATTCCCGAACTCGAAGCAGGACTTTCCTTATATGAATCTTATTCTCCGGACCATTCCGGATCACCTCGTGATATCCGGATCCCATCCGAGACTCCGAACAACATTCGGTCTCTTTCTCATAATACCATAACTACTCAAACAACGTGAATCCTTATGTGTCTCCCTACTGTTGCGTGAATTACGGACATGATCGAGACACTTCTCGAATCAATAACCAATAGAGGAATCTGAAAATTCATATGGCTCCCACATATTTCTACGATTACTTCATGATCGAATGAACCACTTACATATGATACCAATTTCCCTTTGTCTCACGATAGTTTACTTATCCGAGGTTATGATCGTCGGTATCTCTGCATACCTAGTTCAACCTCGTTCTCGATAAAGTACTCTTTTCTCGCTCCTGTGATATGTGATCCCTTGTGACCAGTCACATGCTTGCAAGCTAATTGGATGACATTCCAAGAGAGCCTGAGTATATCTATCCGTCATATGGATGGACAAATCCCACTCTTGATCCATGTTTCAACCAATACTTTTAGAACACTCAATGCCACCTTTATAGCC
The DNA here is from genome assembly GCA_030063025.1 of Avena longiglumis. Classification (NCBI taxonomy): domain Eukaryota; kingdom Viridiplantae; phylum Streptophyta; class Magnoliopsida; order Poales; family Poaceae; genus Avena; species Avena longiglumis. The sequence goes on along the minus strand of CP125974.1, from coordinate 51,140,433 downwards.
ACCCGATTACGGTGTGGTGTTTGATGTCATCAAGCATCCATCCGGTAAAGGTGATATGCATGATCTCATGGTCGAAGGAATTAGGTTACTATGTATCGAAAGCATATAGCAATTGAACTATTGAAATGACTTGATCTTTATGCTTACGCTATCTATAGGAGTATGTCCACCATATCATTCTCTAACGATATGATCTTGTTGTTGATAACATCTCAATGTTCATGATATGGAAACCACAATCATTAATCAACCAACAAGCTAGTGAAGTATAGAGGCTATACTAGGGACTTCAAATTAAGTTTACAAATCACACAAGTATTAATGTTTCCTTGTTAATACTATTATAGCATATGAATGTAAACATTTATCATAAACACAAAGATATAATAATAACTATATTTATTATTGCCTCTAGGGCATATCTCCAACAGAAGGCCCCAGCAGCAGCAGCAGCAGAAGAAGAAGAAGAAGAAGAAGAAGAAGAAGGGACGAAATAGAGGCTTATTTGCGGAGATCCCTGGGGTTGTGTCGTCCCCCAGCACCTCCGACCACCGGAGTTCGCTGCCGCCGTGCCACCGCCACCTGATGAAATCGAGATCGCCCGAAACCTTGACGCCAGTACTCAAACTACGGGCATCTCGCCCAAACAATTACAACTAATCCTACCATCTACTCAAGCACCTCCCCTCTCCATCTCCGCGGCAATGGGTCGGGGATCGGGCCGTCTTCTCCATTAATGGCGTGGTGGGGGCTGAGAGGATATGAGGAGAGAGGGGTGCCCTCCGTACCTTACATCAGTTTCCCTCCTAGTATGTTCTATAGTGGACCCGTAGAATTTATAAATACGGGCACAATCAGAAAGAAGAAGTGTGTTCTGATTATGCTTTGCTGTTGATTCCGGTGGTCTGACGCGTGGCCAGACGTGCTGGCTGTAGAGAACCTAGCAATTAGAGGACACAAATTATAAGCGGGTATTTGCAAAAAACAAGCTAGCCATGTAAGCACTTAACGCCTGCCGTGATGGAGTGATCAAACGTGCCATATTTTCACAACTTGGTGATCTACAGTTTTGCATTTTCCTGTTCGTGACCAATCCGCTCATGGGTTGCTAGTTGTCTTTTTCCTTTTATTGCCCCATGTAAATTATTTCCTTTTAATGTAATTTAAATAAAAAAAAACTATGAAAATGATACCGTTCACCATGGGGATCGAACGGTTGGCTCGCACGGAGTGCACACGCCTCTTGCACGGACCGTCCTACTCCTGCGCGCCTGGCACGGAGCGCCTCTCGCTTCCCATGCCGTCACAGACTCTGCAGCAAGCGCTGTTGGGACCCCTGCAGCGGGCTCCCAGGCTCCACCTCCGGTGGGCGCCTCCTCTTGCCCCAATCTCACCTGAGGCGGACGCATCCGACTGAAGCCATGGCAGACTCCCTGACCGTCAATCCCTGCCGTGAAGCCAGGCGACGGTGCAGGTGGCACGGAGCCATGGAAACACACAACGCCCCCCCGCGCGCGCGCGCTCTACAGCCTCCCGTGCTCTCGTCTTCGCGTTCAACGACGGCCGTCTCCCCACGGCGCTGGTTTGCTCTGCCGTCTCCCACAGCGCTCGCGCATGGACTATTTTTGCTATATTTGTATATTCTTTTTACTACATACTTATATTTGTTCCGCTACTTTGCTATTCTTGGAGTGCTACAATGTTGTATGTCCGAAGTTGATTCTGCTACATTTGTATATTTTATTTGCTACAAATGTTTTGTGGTTTTGCTATAATATCGTAAAGTTTTTTACATAGCTGGTCTCGACGCCTTCGCGAAAGTCTCCAACGAGGTCGTTTAATTTGCTATATTAGCATTTTTCTATCGTCATTTTGTGATTTTTCTATAATAGCATAATTTTTTTGCTACAAGGTCTTCCGGCAAAAGTTTCTGGTGAGCGAGTCTCCGACGAAATTGAGTTTGCTACATTAGCATAATTTTTTTGCTATATAGTCACGACAAAACTTGGGAGAAGTCTTCGGCGAGATTTGTCTTTTTTTTTCTGTATACTGGATGAACTTTTTTGGTTACATGTAAGAATTTTTTAAAGAAAAAACGATAATTTTGTAGAAAAAACGGGATTAAGTTTTTAATCCGCAACCTGTTCTGCTGTCAATTCGACCAGAAAAGCGTTAGACCAGCCACACCTGTGATTCTATTTAAATCAGAAGTTGTCAGAAGTAGGAATCGCTGCATCCTCGCCGCAGTGTATAGAACCGCTTCTTAAATCAATGAGGGACCCACAGTAAGATAAACAACAGAATTTCTCTCCTGCATGCGCAATCCTTTTCACCTCACCAGCACGGCCATCTCTTTTACTCCGTGCTTGTTGCACTTGTGTCAGAGCTTACAAGTCTTGTTTAATCGCTAGGAACCGAACCAATTTTGTGATTCGCTTTTGTTGTCAGACGGATTGAATCGATGCTCCACAGCGTATGGAACCGGTTCAAAAGCTTGTTTGAATCGCTTTTTCCACACACTGTGGCTGGTCTTATTGACGCGCGCAGCTTTGACTTGACCTGAGCTTCAATCATTCTTGTCCCACCAACATGCTTCTTTCCCCTTCCTTCCTTGCTTCCTTCTTTCCTCCCACATTTCCCCTTGCTTGCTTCATCCCGATCGGATCCGATCGCCCCAGCTGACGACGCCATGCCAGGTAAGGTTCGTTCCTCCATCGGTTTCCCTATTATTATTAGTGGAGTAGTAAAATTCAAGGCATCTGTTTGTTGAATATGGCTGCAAATCTATTGGCTCGGGCTATCCGCTTATTCAGATTATTATCAGTGTTTGAAGTCCTGTTACTAGGTTGCTGCTCCTTTTCAGACCTGGACACCAATCATTCCCGACAATCGAATAGAATCGGATCCGAATCGCCGCAGCTCGAGGACGCCCTCTAGCCGTCACCAGGACAGACAGGTTCGTTACCGTCCCGGCTACGGCTATCATCCACTCTCAGATTTCTACTTCCAAACCGACTGGCTCTGAGAGGCTGCAGATCGATTCGATGCCAGATTCAGCATCTATCTTCTAATCAGTAATTTAGACTCCACCCATCTTCACGTACTAGTAGAAACACAGATTCCAGCTTCAGTAGAATCCTGCTCTGTTGTATCACCCATGGTGCAGAGCTATCATTCACTTCATGTCTGTTAAGTTCTTGTGAAGTTAGCCATGCTTAAGCCTACTGTTCTGTTCTCGCACCTACCTATTCTTCAGTTGTCAAAACGAGATCCTCCTATTTTGCCAAGTTCCCTTTAACAGTATCAGTGTGGAGTGTGGACTGAATTATCAGTGCTTCAAGTTCAGTTACAGGGTTATGCATTTTACTGGACACAAATCGTTCTAATAAAACCATGTGGATGTGGTGGGTAAGCAGTGATCTCTTATAAGCCTATGCTGGACTTGACCGACTTAACTGTGGCTAGGAGTTGGGGCTACTGAAATTGATCAGCTATGGATGCTCTATGCTGTGTGTCAAAGTTTGCTAAATGCGCTGTGTATCCACTTTGTAGACCCCTCTACTCAACTTCAACACCTGGCTAGCTTAGCCATGTCATCTTGTTCATGGCTCCAAGTAGTAGCAACACATTCTTGTCAACTGTTGAAATACAGTATTGGTTGAGTCAATGAACCGTTGAACAAAATATGGTTACTTCAAATTAAAACTTACTGGGTTATAGGTTCATATAGTTTATTAATACTCCCTCCAATCCATAATAAGTGTCGTTCATTTTGTGCTAAGGACGAGCGGCACTTATTATGGATTGGAGGGAGTACATTTTACTGCTCAATTTCAACGTTCACACTATATGAATCGTGTGGACGTTCAGTAGTAGTTCTCACCCCCACCTACGAAAATTGATCCCATCACCGATCACCTTCATGAAACACGACTGGTTCCCTATTCATGGTCTCAACCCTCTACTACTCCCATAAACACAACAAAAAAAATTACATCATTTCACGACTATGATGGAATAAACATGGAATTCCAAAAACAAACTGGAGCTTCTGAGCATATATAGTGTACTGATACAGCACTTGAGCATCAACTTCATTTCACTAGTGCATTTCTGCTAGCACTTACTTTCTCGTCTCAGTTTATGATATTATCATTATCATCAATTACTAGTAGCTAGAATTAGAAGAACGAGAAAACAGAAAAGTGTACTGTATAGTGTACTAGTACAGAATTTGTTTCAGAGCACTCTGGACCAAGCAGATTATTTACTGAGCTTGAGAGCATATATATATAGTGTACCAGTACAGCACTTGAGCATCAACTTCATTTCACTACTACTAATTTATGCTTGTGCATTTCTGCTAGAGCTTACTTTCTCATCTCAGTTTATGCTATTATCATTATCATCAACTACTAGTAGCTAGAATTTGAAGAATGAGAAAACAGAAAAGTGTACTGTATAGAGTACTAGTACAGAACTTGTTTCAGATCACTCTCTTCCGCAGTGATTATTTACGAGTTTGAGAGCATATATATAGTGTACTAGTACATCACTTGAGCATCAACTTCATTTCACTACTCCCAAGTTACACTTGTGCATTTCTGCTACCACTTATGTTCTCATCTCAGTTTATGCTATTATAATCATCATCATCATCAACTACTTGTAGTATCTAGCTTCTATGTATAACACTGAATAACTAGTGCTGATGAATATTTCTCCACACCACTCTAGGCGCAGCAGTGATTGTTTCGCTATGACTATTCACCGTTAGATTCAGCGTCTAATTCATGATTTCAAAAATTCAACACCTTCATGTACTACTAGAAACACCTAATCATTTATTCATTCACTAATCATGATACTCCATGCTTTCTTCAGCAGATACTGTTTGTTGGTGTTATCAAAATTTAGCTAGTGAGCCAAGAGATCTAGCTTAAGGAGATGGTTGGAGGAGTGGTGATGTGGCAACTGGGGTGATTAACCCCCTCATTGGGAAGCTCACCACGCTCATGGGCGACGAGTACAAGAAGCTCAAAGGGGTGAGGAGGCAGGCATCCTTCCTTGAGAAGGAGTTCAGTGCTATGAACGTTGCCCTTCACAAGCTGGAGCTCATGGATGAGCTCGATCCAGCGGTGAAGGATTGGAGAGACCATGTTAGGGAGATGTCCTACGACATGGAGAACTGCATCGACGACTTCATGCGTCAATTCGGGCATGAAGATACCGAGGCAGGCTTCATCAAGAAGACCACTCGACATCTCAAGAGGCTGTGGAAGCGCCATCAGATTGCTGCCCGGATCGAAGAGCTTAAGAATCTTGCAATAGATGCAAATGCTCGACGGGAGAGGTACAAGATTGATGATTGGAAGCCTAGCTTTGGCTCTGTCGCTGTTGACCCGCGGCTGCGAGCAGTTTTCAAGGAGGGAGCTAGCCTTGTGGGTATTCATGGCCCAATGGAGGAGCTAGGTAGTTGGTTGATGGACACTCAGGAGAAACTCAAGGTGTTGTCCATTGTAGGATTCGGAGGTCTTGGAAAAACTACACTTGCCAAACTGCTGTATGACAAGTTCAGAGGGCAATTCCAGTGTGAGGCATTCTTTTCTATTTCACAGAAACCGGATATCAAAGTAATTTTCAACCGCCTAGAAGCAAAACTTCATATGACTCAGTCTTCGCATGCTCGTGAGATTGAAGACACCATTCAAGACATAAGGGAACATCTTAAAGACAAGAGGTAAATGTTTACTTCCAATAATCACTTGCATTGGCGGCTTGTCGTGTTAAGTAATGCTTCTATCTATGTCTCAAGTGAAAATACTTCTTAACTCTAGAATGCTATATGTTCTGTATGTGCTAACAGATGTGAAGTTTTAATTTGGTTATTCCATTCAGTATGGTAACTCCTAGGAGAACATACATTATATCGCTTCAGTCAAAGGACTAGTTATTTAAAATGTACACACCGGTGATGCAGCACAGTGCTTGTGAGTAGTGAGAGTACAAGTCTCTTAGGGGAGCTCCTAGGGGATAAAGGTAACCGAATACATAGAGAGAGTTACAGGCATAGAAGCATGTCAAATGATGATGAACATTAATTCCCTCGTTAGACCATGTTATTTAGGCTAAAATTTTATACGATCATCCTAATTCAGTTCTATGAAAATCAGACTCCTTGAATCTACTTTTTTGGATTTTTCTTTAAATTTTGTAGTTGCATTTACTGTATAATTTTGTATATAATGTATACATACATTTGACTACAGGTACCTTTTTGTGGTTGACGACTTGTGGGATCAATCAGTATGGAATATTATCAGCCGTGCCTTTCCAGATGAAAGTAATGGGAGTAGAGTGATGGTGACAACAAGAGTAGAAGGTGTGGCCGGCCCAGCTTATCGCAGTGATCATGACTGCATCTACAGAATAAAACCACTCAATGAACATAACTCAAGAATGCTATTCTTCGATAGAGTATTTGGGTCCGGAGTTGGATGCCCATCTTATCTTGAAGAAGTATCAGCTGACATTTTGAAGAAGTGTGGCGGATTACCACTTGCAATCATCACTATAGCTAGCCAAGAAGTATCAAGGAGTGGTTGGGAGAATATAAGGAGTTCTCTGGATGCCTGTTCTACCATAAATCCCACATTGGAAGATATGGGGAATATACTGAATCTTAGCTACATCCATCTTCCTCTTCATCTCTGAGCTTGCTTTCTGTATCTTGGTATGTATCTTGAAGACGAGGCAATTGTGATGTCTGTTGTGATTCGGGAGTGGGTAGCTGAAGGCCTTGTCAGCAAAATGCATGGATCCGATTTAATGGATGTTGGAAGGAGTTATTTCAAGGAACTAATCAATAGAAGCATGATTCAGTCTGTAACGAACTATGGAGAAGAGATGACGTTTTGCAGAGTACATGATTTAATGCTTGATTTGATCCTAAGCAAGTGTTCAGAAGATAATTTCTTAAGTGTGGCCTCCAGTTCTGAAGACATCACAAGACTGCAAGGCTGCAAAAACAAGGTTCGCCGGTTAACCCTGAGGTCCATGGCTGGTGGTGCAGCAAATGGACCGACTACTGGTGCTAGCTTGCTGTCGCAAGTTCGATCATGTTCATGGGCCAGGAACTCCTTGCCCCCTCTGTTGTTGTTCAAGTATCTCAGGGTGCTCACTCTTCACGGCGGTTATAAAGATTTGACAATTGACCTCACTGCTATCAACCAATTGTTTCATTTAAGGTATCTGAGGGTTGAAGCATCCCGTGGTGGCATAGAGCTCCCTTGTGCACTTAAAGGGCTTGTTTACTTGGAGACGCTGGACCTGGATTGCAATTTAGAAAACAGCTTCCCATCAGATATTGTTCAGTTGCCCTGCCTGTCCTATCTGCGTCTTCCAAGTGGTGCACCTTCTATCCAAGGGGTCCAGAATATGAGATCACTGCGTACTTTGCGTGGATTTGGCCTGGAGGAGAACTCGGTGAAGGATATTAGGGGTCTCAGTGAGCTGACCAACCTGATGGAATTAGAGTTGTGCGGTGGCAGTGTGGATACATCAAAAATTGATGCTTTGGTTTCCTCTATTGGAAAGCTCCATAACCTGAAATCTTTATACATCAGTACCAACCTTGTTACAGATGAGAGTAACCAGCTGGGTTCATTATCCAGTATTCCTTTTAAACATATGGAGAGACTTGAGCTGTGTCTTTGGGACTTCCCCAGAGTCCCCAACTGGATGGGTGATCTCCATTCCCTCCGTGTCCTGAATCTTTATTGTGTGTTGACGTCATGCGAGGATGTCCATGTTCTTGGAAAGCTGCCTTCCCTCGAGTGGCTTGATTTCAGCGTGAAAAAAATCGCCGCCGCAGAACGGGCTGTACTGGGCAAGGGAGTATTCCCTGTTCTGGAGCAATTCCAATTCTGGCCTACTAATGGAGACGTTATGGCGTTCTTGGTATTGGAGGAAGGGGCTATGCCCAAGCTACGAACCCTCGAACTCTTGGTGAATGAGTGGGGCGGCAGTACACCAATCGGCATGGAGCACCTGATACTCCTCGAGAGAATTGATTTGTATGTGAACAGTGATGCCAAATCCTCATGGACCAAAGATGATGTACTCTCTGCTTTCAGGAAGGCCTCAGAACTTCACCCAAACCGTCCTGCTTCCGTTATTGAATGGTAGTAATTTCTTTTGCGGGAAGGTCTTAATTTCACAGATTCTCCATGTACCTTGTTTTGAGAGATAGTTCCAGTGCCGTATAAGTGATGATGGATTTACGGAATTGATGTTGTATTTGTGGAACCCTTCTTGTGGACTGCTGTTTTGGTGCTGCTTTCCAACTTTTTTGTGCTTCTTTACTCTTGTGCGATCACATACCATGTCGCCTGAGCTGCAACGAATGTCATCTCTGAACAAATCGCTGCAGAACAGGCTGTATTCAGCAAGGTAGTATTCCCTGTTCTGGAGGAATTCATATTCTGGTCTGGAGGAATTATATGGTACTATATAATTCCTTTTGCGGGAAGAAAGTCTTAATTTCACAGATTTTTCCAGTGCCATATAATTGATGATGGATGTATGCAATTGATGTTGCGGGAAGAAAGTCTTAATTTACACAACTTGTTTTTTTGCGATTATTTACACAGCTTGGTGATCTACAGTCTTGCATTTTCCCTGTTCGTGACTAATCTGCTCATGCGTTGCAATGTTTTCACCAGAAACGAGGAGCAAAATACATTGTGTTTAATAACACTGAATCTTCTAAAAAAATTGCAGGTTATTTATACGACGTCATCATATACCGAGGAAGAGGTTAAGACGGTTTTTTAAATGGAACATAACAAAGTACCAGGACCCGATAACTTTTCAGCGGAATTTTACCAAAAAATCTAGGACGTTATCAAGGGGGACCTGATGAGTTTGTTTGGGTTTTTACAAGTCGAACAATTGGATCTCTTTAGACTTAACTTTGGCAATATAATTTTAATGCCTAAGGTTAACAGTGCTGAACGTATACAACAGTATCGACCAATCTGCTTGCTTAACGTTAGCTTGAAGATTTTTACTAAAGTTATCACGATTAGACTAAACTCAGTTGTTGACAATGTTGTTAGCCTGTCTCAAACTGCGTTCATGCAAGGAAGAAATATCCTAAATGGTGTTGTAATGCATAAAACAATTCGTGAACTATACTCACAAAAATTAAATGGTGTATTGTTCAAGATTGACTTTGAGAAGACATACGACAAAGTTAATTGGTCTTTCCTCGGATCATGGGCGAACCTCCAGTGCCGAATTTCCAATTGGCAAGGGGCACAAAAACATATAATGGAAGTACAAAACCACAAGATTGGTTGATTGATTACGCCACTGCGGTGAAAATAGCTGGGAGAAACCTACGATGGGCGGTGAGATACGTCCCACAAATGCTGGAATGACCAGCCGTGAGTATGGTGAACAATCTGCCGACGGATAGTATCAACTGTTGACTGGATTTTAAAGAAATGTTCGTCAGCAATTTCACCAGTACTTATAAGAGGCCAAACAGGCCTCAACAGCTTGCTATTTGCAAACAGAAGCCGAATGAGACAGATAGGGAATTCTTGACTCGGTGGTGTAACCTCAGAAACTCATGCGAAGGGGTCATAGAATCTCAAGCGATAGCTTGGTTTGCTCAAGGCTGCCGATATGAGAGTGTATTACGGAAGAGGCTGCAAAGAGATATGCCGACCATGTTGGCAGAGACCATCAGGATAGAAGATTCGTATGCGTTGGGGGGATCCAACGCAACCAGAGTTAATGTCGGCAGAGCATCGGGAGCATCAAGATCAATATGCAAGAGATGCAATGGGATCATCGATAGCGAATTCCGAGGTAGAAGAAGGAAGAGAGGCCGATTACGGATATGCTTCCAATCATGTGGCAGCGGTGGTACAGATCACCGAGTCACTAAACAACAATGACAGAAGAATGGTCCTCAACATGGATGCCGAGGAATGAAGGAAAAGACTGGGCCTTGAAGAAAGCGGTGGCGAAAGGTCAAGTACACATTTGAGTCCATGTTGGATCAACCATGTAAGTTCCACACTCCAAACCGGCCAAGCCGGCTAATCATACAACTCGTCAATGTGCTTGGATGAAAATGCAATGGGGAACCGGTGGACATGCAAGCACCTCCCATCAAGTGCTTCAGCAGCAGCCACAACTAACCGGGAGCAAATGCGCAGTTAATGTGACCACCACCTCCTCCGAGGTATGATAACTCGGACCGGAGGATGCAAAGGCATCAAGTGATAAATCAAGGTCAAGATGAAAGGGCAAACCGGAAACAACGGACGTAATGATTACGAGCATCATCAATCATATTGTGTGTTCACAATGACAAAGGCAGTGAGGCGTACAACGCCGACATATGGAAGTGAATGTTGTTATGCCGGCAGTACCAAGTTACGTGCCTTGGTCCGATCAGGGAATAACCTGGAGCATCAAAGATCACCCAAAAATAATGTCGAATCCAGGGTCATATGCGCTGGTACTGGATCCGACATTTGTTGGACCCAGCATTAACGTCAAACTCTCAAAAGTACTCATTGATAATGGGAGTAGTATCAACATTATGTACAAGGACACAATGCACAAACTTGGGATAACACAGAATATGTTACAATCCACAAGAACCACATTCCATGGAATAGTGCCGGGTCTCTCGTGTGAACCCATGGGAAAGTCCGAGTAGATGTGCTATTCGGCACAAGGGAGAATTGCAGAGCGGAGAATTTGGAATTTGAAGTGGTGGACCTAGAAAGTTGCTAGCATGCTTTACTCGGACGGCCAACGCTGGCTAAATTCATGAGAAGCTGTCACATTACTTATTTGAAAATGAAGTTACCCGGGACACAGGGGTGATAACAGTAGCCAGAGATTACAGAAAGTCAATGGAGTGTGCATCGGCCGGATCAAACCTGGTCGAGTCATTGGTGATTGCAAGAGAAAAAAGAAGGATTCAGGAGGTAGCAGCTCTGGCTCGGTCGGCACAGTTGAATATGCCGGCACTAGCCAACCCCCATGGAAGTGTTTCTTTCCAGCCGACTAAAGAGACGAAAAAGATCCAGATAGATGAGCAATTCCCAGAGCGCACCATCACGATTGGTGCCGGCCTAGATGCCAAATAGGAAGGCGAGCTCACCAACTTCCTCCGTGAGAATCGGGATATCTTTGCATGGTCAACTCAAGACCTGCAAGGTGTGCCAAGGGAGTTGACTGAGCACTCTTTGCATGTAAGGCCAGGAGCAAGGCCGGTGAAGCAACCTCTCCGCCGCTTCGCCGAAGACAGGAGAAAAATAATAGGGGATGAGATAGCTCGGCTCCTTGCGGCCGGGTTCATCATGGAGGTGCTTCATCCGGATTGGCTATCAAATCCGGTGTTAGTGGAAAAGAAAAAGGATGACCCGAATGTAGTCGTCATATGGCGAATGTGTATCGATTACAAGAATCTAAAAAAGACGTGTCCCAAAGATCCTTTTCCTTTACCTAGAATAGACCAAGTCATTGATTCGACCGCTGGTTGTGAACTGTTGTCATTTGTAGACGCGCATTCTGGTTTCCACCAGATACCGTTAAATCCGACCGATCAAATAAAGACTGCATTTATTACCCCGTACGGGGCTTATTGCTATCGCACCATGCCATTCGGCCTGCGTAATGCAGGAGCAACATACCAAAGATGCATGCAAAAGTGTCTACATGACCAGATAGGAAAAAATGTACAGGTATATGTAGATGATGTGGTTATAAAAACCAAAGAGATCAAAACGCTCCTTGATGATATTCTGCAAACATTCGCAAATTTGAGAAGATTCCGAATGAAGCTTAACCCGGAAAAATGTACCTTCGGTGTGCCGGCTGGAAAATTACTCGGTTTCCTCGTGTCCAGCCGAGGTATAGAGGCAAATCCAACTAAAATCCGAGCAGTTGAAAAAATGGAACTGCCGAGGTGTCTAAATGATGTACAAAAGTTTACGGGCTGCCTGGCTTCGCTGAGTCGATTCGTATGCCATTGGGGAAAAGGCATTACCTCTATATCAACGATAAAAAATCTGATAAATTCATCTGGACATCACAGGCAGATAATGCGTTTCATGAGTTAAAAAAGATGTTGGTCATAGTACCAATCTTGGCTTCTCCACTGTCAAAAGAACCTATGTTACTTTATGTAGCGGCCACTAACAGAGTGGTAAGTGCTGTGGTTGTCGTGGAACGAAATGAAGGGGATAATTCAATACAAAGGCCGGTATATTACCTAAGCGAGGTACTATCGGCCTCAAAACAGAACTACCCGCACTACCAGAAGATGGCTTATGGAGTATACATGTCGGCGAAAAAACTTAAACATTAGTTCGAAGAGCATCCGATAAAAGTGATTTGTGAAGTGCCCATAGCCGAGATATTGAGCAACAAAGATGCAAGTGGCCGAATAGCAAAATGGGCAATCGAGTTATCACCTTATGATCCGTAGTTCGATATGCGAGATGCAATCAAATCCCTGGCAGTGGCCGACTTCTTTGTGGATTGGGCCGAGGTAGAATATGAGCCGCCATTACCAGATCCAAATTATTGGACAATGCATTTTGACGGATCCAAGCTGAGAAATGGCTTGGGGGCAGGGATAGTGTTAACTTCGCCGAAAAAAGATCACCTGAAGTATGTGTTGCAGATACATTTCGCCACGTCAAACAATGTAGCCGAGTATGAAGCACTCGTCCATGGGTTTAAGGTGGCAAAAGAGATTGTATACGTCGGATCCTATGCTACGGGGATTCAGATCTGGTAGTACAGCAAGTATCAGGCAATTGGGACGCACTAGATGCGAATATGGCCCTATATAGATTTTATGTGCATCGGATCATGTACCTGTAGTTCATATCTGACCCACTTCCCATCGATTCAGCAGGAATTTGTCTTTTTCACCATAGGTAGACGGAAAGGTTTCAGATATCCCTGTTGGGACATTGTCCGTATAAGGTGGTCTAGTATTTTTGTAAAATATGGTGGTAGTATTTTGAATTAGCCATTTGGTGGTTGCTTCATAAAACCGTCCGTTTTTATGCTCGAAAATGAAAAATGGCTTGTTGGTGCGACGAAAAGGAAACTCCCTCCTGCAACATTGTTCGCCATCCCATGATGCACATGTATGCACAACACTGTCGCCGCTCTGAGGAGAACTATTGCGACAAGGTCACGCTCACCTACAACGGCATCTTCTGGGACGGCAGCGTCACCTACGGCGGGTACTCCAACATGATCGTGGCACACAAAAGATTCCTGGTCAAGATCCGGACTCTGCCGTTGGGCAGCGGCGCCCGCTGCTGCACGGGATCACGGTTTACAACGATGAAGCAAAGACGGGATGCTGCTGGAGAGGCCGACGGAGCCTCGGGGTGGTCGGGCGGGCTTGGCCATGTCGCCGTGAAGTTCGGCAAAGCCTTCGGCTCCACGTCACCATCATCGACGTCGCCGGGAAAGAACGCGAGGCGGGAGAACCTCAAGGCCGATGACTTCGTTCGAGCGGCGACAAGATGCGGTACACAATACATATAGATTGAAACGAACTCCATACGGTTTCAAGTCGAGTCAACAACCATTAGAAGTTGAAGTAAGCATCAAGAACTAATTTACGGTTGTTGTTGATTTTCAATTCAGTCTATGGCAAGGAGCCTTGACTATGTGATCGACACGGTCGGCCACTAGTGCGACGCCCCATTGGTCCCGGTTGGTAAGGGCATTAGTCGGTTACCCAGGGGCCACGGAATAAAGCCCCAACCTTTAGCAACCGGGACAAATGGGTGTACACGTGGCGGCTGCTTTCGTGCGAGGGGTGGAGCAACCGTCCGTTTAAATGTCTGAACCAGACAAATAACCTTCGCCATGACGATTGGCACATTCTCTACGTGCGGAGAAATCATTTGGCAACTTTTGTTTGCCAGCGACATTTTGCCACTTTTGTGCCACGGAAGAATTCATTTAGGTTGTTTTATTGTTTATTTAGTGTTTTGCACCTATCAATGAAGGAACCATTATATTACACAAGATCATCATGACAATATTACATTCGATACACGGATCGAGTTCATGCACTACATACAAAAGTTGCTCTTTTTACAATCCCTATTGTCCATAAACAGCCGAATAGTATTCCCCTTTTGGGTTTAGGACTTCTGCATCCAAAAATCCCGCCAATTCCTCCTGAATTGCTCGTAGGCGATCCTTTGGCAGAAAACCGTCTCGTAGACGTTCGATCTGATTTAAAAAAGGAGTCAGCCTATATGAATGAAACTAAACACAATTTGATTTTAATTAAAAACTATAGAAATCACATTACGTACGTGGAGTTGCTCTAAATTTTTGCCCTTCTCATCGCACGTCTGCCGGATGAACTCGCAAACATAGTATCCACATAGATTGTTACCTGGTCCCTGTGTCAGGCACTTTACGAGAACATAGTTCAATCAAAATAATAATCAAGCATGATAATAACTTTATCAAAACTAGAATCAGAGAGATGCGCGGATATAGCAAGTGGTGCTTACATCTAGTGCTTGAAATGTAAGCTCCGCTTTCCAAACACCCCTAGCCTTGTTGGTGAACCGTTTCCAAGCGCTGTCCGGCGAAGAAAACGAATAAAATTAGTTATTAATTACTTGATATCATAAAATTCACGAACGTTGCCGATATAGTGTCGTAATGATTAGAATTACCGCTGGAGAAGCATATGCATGTCCTTCCACTGCTCAAGAGGTTTATGTTTCGAGTCCATGACTAGTACACGTCCTTTGTCAAGTTGAATGATTAACAGAATATAGTGGAAGCTGCGAATGCATAACTAATCAATTATATAATTAACATCGAGTAAGCGAAATAGAAAGTGTATACAAGACAATAACACCCACTCGAAATTGTAAGGAAAAAGTATTTCCCTTTTGGTTTCTTGAAACCTTAACGCGTGTACTATATTATCCTCCGTATCCTGGGGGCTTGTTTTGAGATTAGCTTCATGAACCCAATATGGGTCAATGAAGCCAATGTCATAGATTTGTCCTCTGCTGCATTCGAGAATATTCATTACGCATATTACAAGATGATTATATACATGCAATAAACAAGGTGAGATAGTGGAGACTAAATCAATTACGAATTAGTACTTACGCACAATAGGCACCGATGATCGATTTGTCCAAGGCGTCTTCATTGAATAATTGAAATAGTTCATCAAATTCAATGGATATTATGTCATCCTTTTCTTTCCCATGATGCTTTTTTGTAACCCTCAGCACTATCCAGTTAGTCCCGGCCTTTGTGGCATGCATGTACCAGTTATGCAATCTTCGCATTTTTGTTGAAAGATTATTTACCTCCTCAGGTTTGACGAGGTTTGCCGTCTTGTATTTGTATGCTACTTCACTCACGGGAAGTACTCTAACCGGGATAATCTTGGGCAATACTCATACCTTGAGCAGCGGCTTCTCCGTGACAGTAACTACCTGGATCATCTTGCTCTTGACCCCATATTTGCTCGACCCACATTGGTATGGGAAATCACCTTGAGAGGGCGCAAGACTTTGCTTGTTCTCGAGCTGGGCAACAGATTTCTCACTTG
Organism: Avena longiglumis; assembly: GCA_030063025.1. Classification (NCBI taxonomy): domain Eukaryota; kingdom Viridiplantae; phylum Streptophyta; class Magnoliopsida; order Poales; family Poaceae; genus Avena; species Avena longiglumis. The sequence continues at coordinate 51,124,775 of CP125974.1, read as the reverse complement.
CATCAAGATCTTGCTCTTGAGGCTTGTTGTGCCGCATGTGACTTGAGAATAGAACGCTCATAGTCCGATGTGACTTTGGCTCGGGTTGATGAAGAGTCTTTAGAATTTTCAACACTTTGCCTTTTTCTTCTTTGGTCTTTGGGGAACTCTGGCTCTTCGGCCGCTTCACTTAGCTTAAAACGTTGTCGCTTCCGCATCAACGATCGCCGCAGATCTCCTCTTCAAGATAGTCATAAGCTCTCTTGGGAGGAACCTTTGGTACTTTTGGAAGAGGCTCTTGTTTACGTTTGGCGATCGCTACCACGACGAGTAGCGATGCGCTTACGCTTTTATCTGGCGCGGCGATGGCTCCATGATGATGGCTGCGCCGGAGATTGGTGAGGCGACGGAGCCGGGTGAGGCGATGAAGACGGCTGTCGCGGCGGCGACGACCTCGCTGGAGACAGGTGAGGCGGCGGCGAAGATGGCCTTGGCGTGTGATTTCGAAGCACGATACAGTCCTTTGGCCATAGAATGGTGACGTTTGTTGCGTCTCCCAGTATAGTCACATCCCCTTCACCTGCAGGGTAGTGAAGATCCAAAACTTCAAAGGTGGGCATGATTTCATCCACCCCGACAACAGCGTAGCCCTGTGGAACCGGACGACAGTGGTAAGTTGGTGTGGGTCCAATTGGTAAGGCATAGCCGACCGCCACCTTCATTGATATGTTCACAACTTTGACATGTAGCTCGCAGTGTGTCATCTTTGTGATATCATCCACTGGGTAGCCAACAAGAGCCATCGTCGGTGCACCATCGTCATCGCCATTGTCATCACCCGGGACCTCGGTGGAAGCCACACTGCTTTTTTGATTATTCGATAGGCCGGTAGCATCGAATGCAGTGTGCTGCTGAGATGGGCCGGTAGTACTTTGCTCTTTAAGTGCGTTAATTTCATCTTGTTGTTGCTTTATTCGTTCTTCAATTATACGCATTCGCTCTTTCTGAATATCTGCTTCAACTTCCGCCCTGTCCTTTCTCCTCTGACGGCTTATATCAGGATATTTCTTCCTCTCTTCGAGAAACCCAGTCCCCCATGGTTTGGAGCCTATTGTGCCTCGTGTCCGTCCATCATGTTCCTTATTTCCAAGGGTGAGTGTGAGCTCATCATTCTCTCTATCGGGAATGAAGTCCCCATCTTTAACATCCTTCACTGCTTTTCTCATCTTCTCGATTGGGAAGGGGTCTTCTTTATGTCGTATGTTATATATACACTTCCCTTTCGAGTCCAACGTGGCCCCATACCCGTAGAACCGATTCCTTGCACGTTCTACCCAATCGTCTTTCTCCGGGGTGATGTTTTGAGCACGCAGTTCATTCTCAAGTTTCTCCCACTTAGGAATGCCAGCCCTGTATCCACCTTGCCCCATAGTATGGTGATACTTCTTGTTAGCATCATTCATCTTATTCGTTGCAGACATTTTCTTAGCTTTTTCTAATGTCTTGTATTTCACAAACTTAGCCCAGAATGGTTTTATCTTCTCAAACTGAATATTCTTGAAATCCGGAGTCTTCTCTTTCACGATATATTCAAGGTGCAATCTTTTCTTCCAGTTGGTGAAACACTGGGCCATCTTCTTCAAAGCCCACTCCCTGACCTTAGCCTCCATGGTTCTCCCATGTTCTAAGGCGTCCTCAACTGGATCCTCTGCATTTGGATCCAGCTCTATCTTCGGTAGTTTGAAATTAACAATGAGCCTCTTCCACAGTAAATCTTTGGCGTGGTTAGGGACAAATAAACATGTTCCCTCTTCTTCCGCATCAGCAGGCCTATTCCAATTTCGAATGGTGATCTGGATTAAGTCCCTAACGATTACTCTGCATTGTGCCACAAATTTGATTGCGACAACTTCGGGAGCCGTCGGTTTGACGTCTTCAGCGACATCTTCAATCCTGAACCTCTCATGGTCTTCCAACTTTTTGGTTGGGCTCGTCTGCTCTTTTCAGTAGATTTCTTCGATCCGGAGGGCTAAAAGAAGAAAGATCGTCGTTACTATTTCTATATAGATAGTAGATTATTAATTAATGAATTAATTATATTACATGCACCTCGCCGGAGCGGTCGTCTTCTTGATCACACAAGGCATCGCCTTCTCCCTCGCGGAAGGCATCACCTCCAACCTCAAACAAGTCGTCTATTCCGGCAAAAAGAGGATCACCCTCACCGAAGTTGTTCAGAAACATCGATACATCTAAATTTTCTTCCCCGCGGATCACACCTTGGATCAACTCTTCCTTTTCTTCGTCTCTGTCGTGTGGGTCCATATTTTCTGCATAGGTGAAAAAACGGATAACTCAAAGCGGCTAAGGGAGAATGTTAGGTATGGTGTTGAGAGATATAAACCCTAATTCAGAGAAACCCTAATATATACATACACAATAATAAAAATATATACATACACAATATATACATACACACTAAAAGGGAAGGGGCGGCTGGAGCGCGTGGCGATGACGAGACGAGGCGCTGTGATCGGGAGGAGGGATAGGCGGAATGCTCAAACAAGGATGATGATATGACAAGTTGAATTTCATTGAAATGAAACCCTAAAACTTGCTAAGCAATTTAAACGGGATTCCGAGGGTTGAAAACCCTAACCCGGGAAACTCCAGAAACACATGAGAGGGGTTGATTTAGTTCTCTAATTAAAATTGTCATTAAAGTTGATTAGCAATGCATGATTATAGCTTAAAAAGGTAGAACTCATTTTTCTGAACATTTTGATATATTATTTGTATTTTTCTGACTTATAAATAATAAGATATGAATTTTACAATATTTAATCATTTTCTGGAATTATAAAACAATTTATTACATCAGGCTGACGTCATAAACAACCCAGGGCTTTTGTTACCACGACTGAACCTACCCATAGAGACTGACTGGTGGGGCCGGAGCCACATCAGCAGCCCCACACGCAAAGTGGGGGGGTCAGGGCGTTTCTCACCGGGGCTGGATCTAGCCAGAGGGGCTGACTGGTGGGACCTGGCCACGCAAGCAAGCCACGTGGACCTCGGCACGAACCTGCCGGCGCGGCCCGGCTAAGTGACGCATGGGTAGGCCTAATCGAATCAGGGTGTCACCACGAACCTAACTAGGGCGGCGCCACTAGGTTGAGGTCACGAGAGGCGGAGACGCATGCAGATGATTGCGAAGGCGTCGTGTATTGAATTGAAACCCTAAAGCATGCTCAAGCAGGGATGATGATATGACAAGTTAATTTGCATTGAATTGAAACCCTAAAGCATGCTCGACAAATTAATCGGGGTTCCGAGGGGTGAAAACCCTAACTCGACGAAACTCCGGAATCACCTGTGAGGGTTACTATGTTCTTCTAATTAAACTTGTCTTGAAAGTTGTTGAACAATGCATAATGATAGCTTAGATAACTAGGTTTCATTTTTTGAACATTTTGATATATTATTTGTATTTTTCTGACTTACAGATTAAAATTTATTGAATTTTCAATATTCAAAACAATTTCTGAAAATAAATAAGTCTGGAATTATTTTTTACACCCAGGAAAACTATACACACAGCAACTGACAGATGGGCCCTGTGCCACATAGGCAGCCACGTGAGCAAAGTGGGACAGAGGGGGCCGTTGGGTGTTTTTCACCGAGCGAGGATACCTGCGCCAGCGATGGGTGGGCCTGGTCCACGCCACGCCAGCACCTGCCGCCACGCCAGCCAGCACCCTCTGCACCCTCCTTCAACACCTGCCGCCACGCCAGCACCCTCCGCCGCCACGCCACCCGCTGGCCGAGTCCGGCCAGCAACACCTAGCCCCATCGCCGCACCCACACCGCACCACGCCACGCGCGAGAAATCCCGTCGTTGCCTGCCGGCGGCGGCAGGGGGAGAGGAAGGAGGGGGACGGAGGCAGGCTGGAGAGGGGGACACACCTTCTGGCGGCGACGGCGACGGCTGGTGTGGCGACGCATGGCGGCGGTTGGAGTGGCGACGACGCTACTGGCCGGGACGACGGCAGCCAGCGCCAAGGACAGGCGACGACGAGCGCTCAGGACGGAGGCGATGGCGGGCGGCGTCTCCCTCGTGTTGTGTGCGGCGCAGAATGGAGAAGGGAAGAAGAGGAACAGGCGTCGTGTATAAAGGGAGATCGTCGGTTGGTGGCTCCAACCGGACTAAAGATCATATGTCCCTGGAGCCACCAACCGACGATACTCCACTATTTGCAAGACCAAGGGTTGGCGCTTAGGTCTTTAGTCCCGGTTGGTGGCTCAACCGGACATATGACTCAAGGTAATATGCCCCGAGAGGCAATAATAAAGTGTTTATTATGTGTATTCCAAGTATATGATAGATGTTTATTTTGCATGCTATAATTGTATTAATACGGAAGCGTTAATACATGTGTGTTTAATAAACAAACAGAAAGTTCCTAGTTATGCCTCTCTCATAAACTAGCTCGTTGATTAACAAGATGATCAAGGTTTCCGATCATGGACATTGGATGTTGTTAATAACGGATCACAACATTAGTGTAATGATGTGATGAACATTCATCCAAAGTATAGCATTACGATCAAAGTCATTGAGTTTATATTGCTATAACAACTTACGAAGTGATCCTAATCCTTAGACCATGAGATCATGTCAATCACTAACGGAAGAGTTTCTTGATAACATCAAACGTCACACCGTAACGGGGTGATTATAAAGATGGATTCGTAACTAATAAAGTGTTATGTTGAGGCTCATAGATCGAGTGGAATTTGTTCATCCCGATGACGGATAGATATACTGGGCCCTCTCGGTGATATCACATTGATTATCTTGCAAGCAAGTGATTTGATCACTAGAATGTTATATCATAGGAGCGAGAAAAGAGTGCATGTCGATGAGATCAAACTAGGTATGGAGATACCGATGATCGAATATCGGACATGTAATATATCGTGAAACAAAGGTATTAAAAGGTTCCACGATCACAAGAAAGTCATCGTTGAATGTGTGAGTCAAGATGGGTCTCGGATCCCGCTTCGATTATTGATCCGAGAGGGTCTCGATCATGTCCGCATTATTCACGAACCGTAGGGTGACACACTTAAGAGACACCGACATCCAATTGGAGCAAATGTTTCATGCGAAAGAATGAACAAGCGCGAATTTATTTCACTAGATACAAACAGGTTTTGGTGAAATTGCATAAAGTGGTTATGCATGTGAAATAGAATTCTAGCAAGGGGTTATTTGTGAATGTTTGTCATTAAAGTAATTGACAAAATTCTGAATAAAATAAAAGAGTTTTATTTAATGAGAGTTTGCATTAAATTTGGTGGAAATTTAATGGGAATTTTGAGTGGACTTTTGAGTGGAGGGAATTTAGAGGAGTTTTGTGAGTGGAGTGTCCACCCACATGAAGAGGGGAGGGCAAGGGGGCAGCCCCCATGCGCCGGCCCCCCCCTTGGGGTTCCCCCCCCTCCTCCTATAAAAGGAGCCCCCCTCCTCACTTGTCTCACACACCTCCTCGTGAAGGATCTCTCTCCCCCTCTAGAATTTATCCCCCATGGTCTCGGACTAGCGAGATACATGTTCCCGGTGGATATTCGCAAGAAAGAGTTGTGCTTCCTGCATCGCTGGAGCGAGGAGGCGGAGGTTGCTCGGTGCCTCGAACGTGTGTGCGAGCACGGATGCGCCGCTGATTTGGCGCTAGGACTTCCTCTCGATCTTGAGATCGGCAAGAGATCTACATCAACCACGAGTTGAACTCGTTAAGCTTTGTCGGTCTTCAAGGGTATGTTCTCTACGGATATACATCCTTCGTAGTTTGTATCTAGTATATAGATCTTGGTATATAGTTCACATCGTAGGAAAATTTTTGTTTTCTATCTGCGAACCCTACAAAGGGTATCGAGCCGGATCTATGCGTAGATACTTTACGGGTAGTACACATATGAGTATGTGGGCGATGATGATCATGTTGTTGCTCCTTTGTTGTGATTTTGGATATTGGTGGCATAGTGGGATGAAGCGGCGGACAAACTTTACATGTCCTCGCACATGAGACCTGTTCCACGCTTGACATGCAACTAGTTTGCATAAGTGGCTAGCGGTGTCATCTCTCCTACTATAGTCAATATCTATTTTGCAAGCGAGTTGTCAACAATTTGATTATCCTCGCTAGTTCATGTTCGTAGGTAAGAACGGTTCTATCTCGAAAGCCCTAAGCCACGTAAAACTTGCAATGGATAAATTAGAGGCATCTAGTTTAGATTGTTCTGGGCTAGTGTTATGATATGGTAGTGTTGTAAGTAGAAGTATGAGATGATACTCTTACAACACATAGGGTGTAAAATCCATAGACCTTGGATTTACACATATAGGTATGATAGTGATCATACCACGATGCACATGATAGAGATCATCTGCGGGAACCATATAATTTCACTAATAAACATATGATGTTTGGTTGCATCTTATATTGCTTGTTTAGCTTTGTTAAGCATAATAAGATGATCCTCATTTAAATATCAAGATAAGAATGTGTTCTTCCTTTAGTATGCACCGATTATGTTTTCGCGCTCCAAGACATCACGTGATGATCGGGTGTTCTTGGATCCACGACCATATTTGGTGTAAAACAGCTTACACATAAATACTAAGGTTCTAACTTGGCGAGCCTAGCATGTACAGACATGGCCTCGGAACACGCATCAAAGGTTAAGCATGAGTCATATAGTTGATATGATGCCCATTTGATGCTCGCCTTTGAAGCTATCGACTCACGTGATGATCGGACTTGGTGTAGTGGATTTGGTTCATGTAATCGCCAAAAGGACACGAGGGATGTCGCTTTTGAGTGGGAGTTCATTCGTAATATAGATTAGTTGAACTCGATCTATCATACACTTAGTCTAAACTTTACAAATTCATTGTAGATGGCACCACCTTTTAATTTCAATGTGTTCATGGAGAAAGAGAAACTAGCAAGACGGTAGCAACTTTCTTGAATGGGCCATGAATTTGAGGATTCTCCTCTCACGCACAAAAGCAATATGTGCTAGAAGCGCCGTTAGGCCCCCACCTTTTGATGATGCCCCGATGAGGAGAAGAATGTCTATCGACTCGTCAGAGGACCACAACTTAGTTCATTGCGGCATATTGTATGGGCTAGAGCCGAACTTCAAAGCGTTTAAACGGCAATGCATTTGATACAATGGGTGAGTTGAAAATGATTTTCGACACATGTTTGCAGAGAAACTACAATGCTTGAGAAAAGTTCTTTAGTCGCATGATGGAAGAGCACACTGCTAGTTAGTGAGCATGTACTCAAGATGTCGGGTTACGCCGATAAGCTTGTGTCCTTGGGAATAACGATTCCCATTGACTTAGGCATCCATCGTGTTCGCAGTCTACGCCACCTAGCTATAAGAGCTTCATGATGAACTATAATATGCAAGGCATGAAGAAGTCTCTCCCGAGCTTCGCCAATGCTTAAAAGCAGAAGTGGAGATCAAAAGGAACATCAAGTGTTGATGATCAATAGGAACACCGGTTTCAAGAAAGACAAGAAAGGAAAACGGAAGGAAATAAGGGCAAGCTGTTGCCGCTTTGAAAAGAAACCCGAGTTGGACCTAAGTCGATTCCGAAAAGTGCTACTATTGTAAGGGGATCCCATCGAAGCACAATCGCCCCAAGTATCGCGGCATAAGAAGGCGCAAGGCAAACAAAGGTATATATGATATACATGTTATTGATGTGTACTTGACTAGTGCTGAAGTAGCACCTGGGTATTTGATATCGGTTCGTTGATAATATTTGTAACTCGAATCGTGCGGAACAAGCGACCGCTAGCAAGGGTGAGGTCAAGATGCGTGTCGGCAATGGATCAAACGTTGATGTAATCGCCGTCGAACGCTGCCTCTCCACTTACGTCGGGATTAGTTATAAACTTGAATAAATGTTATCGGTGCACTGCGAGCATGAACATTGTATCTGGATCATGTTTGATGCAAAGTGGTTATTCATTTAAATCTGAGAACAATGGTTGTTCCATTTATATGAATGAAATCTTTTATGGTCATGCACCGATGATGAATGGTTTATTTCTGTTAGATCTCAATGATAATGTTACACATATTCATAATGTTGATGCTAAAAGGATTAAACTTAATGATGATATATCCGCATATATGTGGCACTGCCGTCTAGGTCATATTGGCATTAAACACATGAAGAAGCTCCATTCGGATGGACTTTTGTAATCACTTGATTATGAATCATTTGATACATGTGAGCCATGCCTTATGGGCAAGATGACTAGAACGCCGTTTTCCGGTTCAATGGAACGGGCGACAGATTTATTGGAAATCATACATTCTGATGTATGTGGTCCAATGAGTGTGTCGGTAGCGAGGTGGATATCGTTATTTTGTTACTTTCACGGATGATTTGAGTAGATACGGTTATATCTACTTGATGAAACACAAGTCGAAACCTTTGAAAAGTTCAAGGAATTTCGAATGAAGTGGAAAATCATCGTAATAGAAAGATCAAATTTCTACGGTCCCACCGTGGAGGTGAGTATCTGAGTTACGAGTTTAGCACTCACATGAAAGAGTGTGGAATTGTTTCACAACTCACACTGCGAACACCACAAATGGTGTGTCGGAACGTCGTAATCGCATTTTATTAGATATGGTTCGATCTATGATGTCTCCGACGGACTTGCCATTGTCATTTTGGGGTTATGCACTAGAAACCGCTGCATTCACTTTAAATCGGGCACCATCTAAATCTGCTGAAAAGACACCAGATAATTGTGGTTTGGAAACAAACCTAAGTCATCATTTCTTAAAGTTTGGGGATGCGATGTTTATGTGAAGAAACTTCAACCGGATAAACTCGAACCCAAAGAGGAAAAATGCGTCTTCATAGGATACCCTAAAGAAACTATTGGGTATTCCTTCTATCACAGATCCGAGGGCAAGGTTTTTGTTGCCAAGAATGGATCCTTTCTAGAGAAAGAGTTTCTCGTGAAAGGTGTGAGTAGTCGGAAGGTAGAACTCGAAGAGGTTGTGGAACCTTCTCTTCAAAGTATGGCGAGTAGCGCAGCGCCGGAAGTTGTTCCGGAGTTGGCTCCACCTGTTGAAGAGGGAACTAATGATAATGATCATGAAACTCCGAAAGAGAGTACTACCGAACCTCGCAGGTCAAACAAGATGCGTGCAGCTCCCGAGCTGTACGGAAATCCTGTCATGAATTTCATGGTTGATGAAAATAATGACCGTGCGACTTATGAAGAAGCGATGATGAGCCCGGATTCCAACAAATGGTTAGAAGCCATGAAATCCGAGATGGAATCCATGTATGAAAATCAAGTTTGGAACTTGGTGGAATTACCTCACGACCGAAAGGCCGTGGAGAACAAATGGATTTTCAAAGGAAAACGTCTTGATGGTAATGTGACCATCTATAAAGCTCGACTTGTTGCAAAGGGGTTTCGACAAATTCAAGGAGTTGACTACGATGAGACTTTCTCTCCCGTAGCGATGCTAAATTCAGTTAGGATTATGTTAGCAATTGCTTCATATTTCGATTATGAAATATGGCAGATGGGTGTCAAAACCGCGTTTCTCAATGGTAATATTGAAGAAGAGTTGTATATGATACAACCAAAGGGTTTTGTCGATCCTAAGGATGCTAACAAGGTGTGCAAGCTTCAGCGATCCATCTATGGATTGAAGCAAGCATCACGAAGTTGGAATCTCCGCTTTGATGAGGTGATCAAAGAGTTTGGATTTTTCCAAACTTATGGAGAAGCTTGTATTTACAAGAAAGTGAGTGGGAGCAATGTCGCATTTCTGATATTATATGTGGATGACATATTATTGATCGGAAATGATATAGAACTTTAAACAATGTTAAAAGTTATCTAAACAACAAATTTTCAATGAAGGACCTAGGTGAGCGTCATACATATTAGGCATAAAGATCTATAGAGATAGATCTAGGCGCCTAATAGGGCTATCATAAAGTACATACCTTGATAAGATTTTAAAGAAGTTTAAAATGGACGGAAGTAAGAAGGGTTCTTACCTATGTTGCAAGGCAAGACATTGAGTAAGACTCAAAGTCCGGCTTCAAGGAAGAAAGAGAGATAATGGACAAAGTCCCTATGCTTCACCATAGGCTCTATAATGTACGCCATGCTATGTACAAGACCGGATGTGGCACGCTATTAGTTTGACTAGTAGGTACCAATCGGATCCGTGTTCGAACATCGGATAGCGGTCAAGAATATCCTTAAGTACTTACGAAGAACTAAGGATATGTTTCTTGTATCTGAGGTGAAGAAGAGCTCGTCGCTAAGTGTTATGTCGACGCTAGCTTTGACACCGATCCGGATGACTCTAAGTCTCAATCCGGATACGTATTTCTCATGAATGGCGGAGCGGTTAGTTGGAGGAGCTCCAAACAACCTGTGGTAGCGGGATCAACAACGAGGCGAATATGTTGCTGCTTGAGCGGCTCAGAAGCGCTTTGGATGAAGGAGTTCATATCCGAACTAGGAGTTGTGGCAAACGTTGGACCCAATGGTGATCTATTGTGACAATAATGGTGCCATTGCCAATGCCAAAGAGCCAAGGTCTCACAAGCATTCCAAGCATATTAGCGCGGTTTCACTCCATCCGCGAGAATGTCAAGGATGGAGATATAAAGATTTGCAAGTACATACGGATCTCAATGTAGCGATCCGTTGACTAAAACTCTCCTAGAGCAAAACATGATCAACACCGAACTCAATGGGTGTTAGATTTATCACTATGTAACTAGATTATTGTCTCTAGTGCAAGTGGGAGAGAAGGAATATGCCCGAGAGGCAATAATAAAGTGTTTATTATGTGTATTCCAAGTATATGATAGATGTTTATTTTGCATGCTATAATTGTATTAATACGGAAACGTTAATACATGTGTGTTTAATAAACAAGCGAAAGTTCCTAGTTATGCCTCTCTCATAAACTAGCTCGTTGATTAACAAGATGATCAAGGTTTCGATCATGGACATTGGATGTTGTTAATAACGGGATCACAACATTAGTGTAATGATGTGATGAACATTCATCCAAGTATAGCATTACGATCAAAGTCATTGAGTTTATATTGCTATAACAACTTACGTGATCCTAATCCTTAGACCATGAGATCATGTCAATCACTAACACCGGAAGAGTTTCTTGATAACATCAAACGTCACACCGTAATGGGTGATTATAAAGATGGATTCGTAACTAATAAAGTGTTATGTTGAGGCTCATAGATCGAGAGTGGAATTTGTTCATCCCGATGACGGATAGATATACTCTGGGCCCTCTCGGTGATATCACATTGATTAGCTTGCAAGCAAGTGATTTGATCACTAGAATATTATATCATAGGAACGAGAAAAGAGTGCATGTCTGCGAGATCAAACTAGGTATGGAGATACCGATGATCGAATCTCGGACATGTAATATATCGTGAAACAAAGGGATTAAGATACTAGCGTAAAGGTTCCGACGATCACAAGAAAGTCATCGTTGAATGTGGGAGTCGGTATGGGTCTCCGGATCCCGCTTCGATTATTGATCCGAGAGGGTCTCGATCATGTCCGCATTATTCACGAACCGTAGGGTGACACACTTAAGAGACACCGACATCCAATTGGAGCAAATGTTTCATGCGAAAGAATGAACAAGCGCAGGAATTTATTTCACTAGATACCAAAACAGTTTTGGGTGAAATTGCATAAAGTGGTTATGCATGTGAAATAGAATTCTAGCAAGGGGTTATTTGTGAATGTTTGTCATTAAAGTAATTGACAAAATTCTGAATAAAATAAAGAGTTTTATTTAATGAGAGTTTGCATTAAATTTGGTGGAAATTTAATGGGAATTTTGAGTGGACTTTTGAGTGGAGGAATTTAGAGGAGTTTTGTGAGTGGAGTGTCCACCCACATGAAGAGGGAGGGCAAGGGCCCCATGCGCCTGCCACCCCTTGGGGTCCCTCCTCTCCTCACTTGTCACACACCTCCTCGTGAAGGATCTCTCTCCCTCTAGAATTTATCCCCATGGTCTCGGACTAGCGAGATACATGTTCCCGGTGGCTATTCGGCAAGAAAGAGTTGTGCTTCCGCATTTGGAGGAGGCGGAGGTTGCTCGGTGCCTCGAACGTGTGCGAGCACGGATCTTGGCTGATTTGCGGCGCTAGGACTTCCTCTCGATCTTGAGATCGGCAAGAGATCGTCTACATCAACCACGAGTTGAACTCGTTAAGCTTTGTCGGTCTTCAAGGGTATGTTCTCTACGGATATACATCCGCCCGTTGTTTGTATCTAGTATATAGATCTTGGTATATAGTTCACATCGTAGGAAAATTTTTGTTTTCTATGCTGCGAACCCTACAGACCCTGTTTTAAAAAAAAATCAGCAATTTTCTATCTGTTCCCGCCTTATTTTTTATTTTGGGGTTTAAATTTGTAATTTTTTAAAATGATAATTACTTTCGAATTTAGAAAAACTTTAAACATAAAAAGTGTTTGAATTTGAATAACTAATTCAAAACCATTTTATGTTTTTAAAAATAATTAATGTAACCATTTAAACTATGAACCATTTAAAATTAATAATGAATTAACTTATATTTTTTGAATATTAATTTGGAATTTAGAAAAACTTTAAACATAAAAAGTGTCTGGATTTGAATAACTAATTCAAAACCATTTTCTGTTTTTAAAAAATAATTAATGTAACCATTTAAACTATGAACCATTTAAAATGAATAATGAATTAACTTATATTTTTTGAATATTAATTTGGAATTTAGAAAAACTTTAAACATAAAAAGTGTGTGGATTTGAATAAATAATTCAAAACCATTTTATATTTTTAAAAAATAATTAATGTAACCGTTTATACTATGAACCATTTAAAATAAAAAATGAATTAACTTATATTTTTTGAATATTAATTTGGAATTTAGAAAAACTTTAAGCATAAAAAGTGTGTGGATTTGAATAAATAATTCAAAACCATTTTGTATTTTTAAATAATTCAAAACCATTTTCTGTGTTTTAATTTGGATTTGAATTAACTTATATTTTTATATATTAATGGGCGAGAAAAAAGGACGGAAATAATGTAGGAAAGAAAATTTTATTAGGATAGAATCGAATTAAAGTACATAACGCAACTAACACAAAGTTACATAGAACCGAAAATTAAGATACATGGCTAGATTAAGCCACAATCGGACTTGTTTTGCAATGTTGGAGTGATTCACCATGCTCCCGCCTACACCTGTAATACTCCACTTTAGTCGTCGTACGGCCATGCCGTCGTCATTGCTGTCGTCGGCCAGAGTTGAACCTTGAAGAAATTTGATGCAGTGGTGGACTTGAGGGTAGCGCATGCGGGGGCTAGAGTCCGCGGCCGTGTCATAGGCTATGACGCTCTGGAGAGTCCGACCGCGCCACCACAACTGACGACCGGCCTCGTTGAAGTTCGGAGGAGGTGGGCCATCCTCCTCGTGCCTAGAGAGCGCCCTGTTACGCCGATCCACGAAGAAGGCTTCCCAAGTCTGGAAATAGTTGGGATGCCATCTAGGATTCCTCCGCTGCCGTGAGCTCAAGTAGTAGTGGTTCGTGATGGCCATCCGACGCGCCACACCTAGAGGGACAGAGGAACTGCACGCCTCAAGGCCAAAGATTCACCGACGGGGACACAGAGAGCGGGTAGGGGTAGTTCGGCGCAAAGCGCCTCGCCTCCAGGAGTTAGTGCTACGGTGGAAGTCATGGGAAAGAGTGATGAGGTTGCAGATATGAGTCTAGAGATGTGCAATGACAATGGAGGCTAACCCTACATATATATATAGTGAGAAATGGCAGGAAGATAACTGGAGGGAAGAACTGGCTGGAAAAACTGGCGGGAGAAATGCTGGGAAAAAATGGCGGGAAGAAAAATGGCGGGAAGAAATGGCGGGAAGAAAAATGGCCAATTTAGAACTTGCATTGGATCTCTGAAGAAACCACATATTGCGAGTCTAAAAATGATTTTTTCAAAAAATCACGGGCGATAGATCATGTACCTGTAGTACAAACCAGACCCACTTCCTACCAATTCGGCAGACATTTGTCCTTTTTACCCGGATGGACAAAAGGTTTGAGATGTCCTGGTTGGGAGATAGTCCATGTAAGGTGGTCTAGTATTTTAGAAAATGGGACGGTAGCATTCGAACGGAAAATGGAAAAGGGCTTTTCCGTATGCCAAAGGAAAAACTTCCTCTGCAACATTGTTCTCCATACCAATGTCCACACGCATGCATAATATGGGCACAACATCACAAACTATGCCGTAATTCAAGACATAACATCGGGTCATTTGGACCGAAAGCCATGAAACCTCGAACATGATAGGTCATTTTGTGAAGGTTTTTGAGACATGATCAATATACAAAGTCCGGTATTTTTCCTTTCAACTATGTCACATAATATGACACCACGAAGGATTTTCATTGTTCGGATTTTTTGAATTTATTATGCCCGTTTGAATTATCGACTTTTCGACTATGGTCGAACCGTGCATGAAGATAGGGACGAGCATCGTCGAACTTGCATTGGATCTCTGAAGAAACCACATATTGAGTCTAAAATGATTTTTCAAAAATCACGGGCGATAGATCATGTACCTGTACTACAAACCGGACCCACTTCCTACCGATTTGGCAGACATTTGTCCTTTTTACCCGGGATGGACGAAAAGGTTTGAGATGTCCCGGTTGGGAGATAGTCCATGTAAGGTGGTATAGTATTTTAAGAAAATGGGACGGTAGCATTCTGAAACGGCATTTTGGTGGTTACTTCACAAAACGACCCATTTTTTGCGCTCGGAAAATGAAAAAGGGCTTTTCCGTGCGACAAAAAGGAAAACTTCCTCCTGCAACATTGTTCTCCATACCAATGTCCACACGCATGCATAATATGGGCACAGCATCACAAACTATGTCGTGATTTAGCACATAATATCGGTCATTTGGATCGAAAGCCATGAAACCTCGAACATGATAGGTCATTTTGTGAAGGTTTTTTCGAGACATGATCAATATACAAAGTATGGTATTTTTCCTTTCAATTATGTCACATAATATGACACCACGCGAAGGATTTTCATTGTTCGTATTTTCAATATACTAAAGGTTCATCTTTAGTCCCGGTTGGAGGGATTTCGGCAGCCTGGGCCAGGCAGCACTAATGATAGGGGTGAGTGTCGACATTATGTCGTGCGGCGTGTACCTTGTCCCGGATGGTGTCACCAACCGGGACTAAAGATGAATCTTTAGTCCCGGTTGAGACACCAACCGACAAAACACGAGTCATCACTAATAATAGGGGTGAGTGTACATTATTTCGTAAGTGTTTACACTATGCCGAGCTGCTTGTACTATAAATAGGCATCCTTGTGAGTCCGATCCTCGGCCAGTTTGAGGCATCTCCAAGATGGTTTTAGAGTAAGGACACCACTACGGCCAGTTTGAGGAGATGCCGACGAGCCCGATCCTCCGGCATCCGAGAAACGGTCATAGATGCACCTAATATGTGAAATTAGTTAGCTCTCGCGTATTGATCTAGTTAGAGAAGTTACAAGCTGCAAGATGGTTTTGAGCAGGACACCACTACGCGGTTTGAGGAGATGCTTGGATCGATCCTCCGGAATCTCCGAGAAACTGGTCATAGAGGCACTCCTAATATGTGAAATTAGTTAGCTCCTGTGTGTATTGATCTAGTTAGAGAAGTTATAAGCGCAAGATGGTTTTCGAGAGCAGGACACCACTCGACCAGTTTCGTGGAGATGCCCTGATCGATCCTCGGCATCTCCAAGAAACTGGTCATAGAGGCACTCCCTAATATGTGACCGCGCGGTTTGGATATCACATTACTAGAGAAAAGGCTATAGGATACATGCTTATGCGAGGCACATTTAGACATATGCGCCTCCTATAAAAATAGGCGAGGCGCACTTTGCGATATGCGCCTCTAGTATAAAAATAGGCGGCGATATGATAAGAATGCGCCTCCTATAATCCCTGCACGGACGGAATCTAGCAGCCCCATATTATGCGGCGCATTCTAGTCATATCGCCTCCTATATATATCGATAGGCGAGGCGCATATGGGAATGCCTCGCATAATCTGTGTGGGCCCGCGTGTTGGTAGGTTCACGAATATGCGACGATATGGTTATATCGCCTCCTATATTTGATAATATGAGGCGCATATGCTCATATCGCCTCAAGTAACTCCTCGGGCAAGGCGGTGGTAGGTGGCGCATATGCGGCGCATATTGCTATGCGCCTATAGTTTGAATTATAGGGCGATATTGTGCAATATGCGCCTCATAACCTGGCACCACTTTTTTCAGATCCCCTTTCTATTTCAAAAGTCAAACCCCTGTCTGTTCAGATCTGTATTTGTCTAAACATATTTGCAACTGTTTTGTTCTAAACAAAATAAAATAAATATAGTATAATAAAAACCTATTTTATCCCCGGGGAGGCAGCCCAGCCATTTAGCCAGGCCACCTACAACCCAGGCACAATCAACCTAAACTAACCCTAATCTTGAAACCCTAGATCCCTATCTGCCTACCCAACCCCACGTCTTCCCTTCCAGCCGCCGCCACCCATCGCTACACACGATCTCGCCACGACGACGCTCCCCCCGTCAAAGCCAGCCCGAGCCCCACCCGCGACCTCTGGCCCACCTGGCCGCGATACCCACCTCGCAGTCCCTCGACCAAAACCGCCCGCAAGCCTCGCTCCCCTCGCCTTGCTCGCGAACCCCACCTCCCTGCCCTCGTCCCAACCTCCCATCCGAGCCGCCGCCACGGTCTGGCCGCCGCCTCGGCCAGCCCTCTTCTCGTCTCCGCGAGATCCACCAGGTTCTGCCGCTGTTGGCCGCTCCCTCTTCCACGCCATCGCCCTCAACCTCGTCGGGTCCCAGGCGCCGCCGCAGCCGCCCTGGATCCCCTGCCCTCGATGCCCCCTTGCCTTCGTCCTCCTCTCGGTCGACATCCGCGTCCCCGCCGCCGGCCGGAGCTCGAGCTCCATGACCGGCGCCATCCTAGGCTCGCTTACGCCGCCGCTTCCGCTTCGCCGTGGGACCCCATCGTCGGCCACCTCCGCCTCCCAGCCCTCCCGCCAAAGATCTGGTTTTTCTTGGCTAGTGTCGGCCTGCTGCTCTCCCAGCGTCTGCAAGCTCATAGCCGCAATGCACCAGGCCCTATTAGAGTGGGTTTGGTGCAGGAACAACGGTTTCAGTAACCGAGGGGTGGTATTGAAGCTTGGTGGTGATGTTGCTAAGTATAGTCGCTCGAGTTGTTATCAACAAGAGCTTCATCTGCTGTGATGCTCTGTGGTACACCAAGTTCTCCCCGGACGAGCGAGAAAACGTCTATCACGAACTCCAAGTCCTCGCAATAGCCGAAGGTGATGCTCCCGGAAGCCGAAGACCTTGTCGAATCTAAACCACTTCAGACCGTCAAAATCTCCTTCGAAGGTGTAATGTGATTGTGAACTTGTACTCGGAGGTGTGAACTTGTGGCACAAACACTTGATGTATGAACTTGTATGTCATGATTGATATGTAATGTATTGTATTCATGTTGGTTCTATTATGCTTTGGCAAATTACAAGTTTCTGAAAAATTCTGTGCTCTTTATACTGTATTCTGGACTATATTGTATATTTGAATATCTGTATATTATTATTTATAGTGGTTAGTAAAACTTGAATTTCCAAAATATTACCGGAGGCGCATATACTATAAATTTCCGAGGCGCATTGTAAAGCATATGCGAGGCGCATATCCTATAATTCACATATGCGAGGCGCATATCGATATGCGCCTCGCATATGTGAATTATAGGAGGCACATATCATATGCGCCTCGCATAAAAAATACCCGAGGCTTGAAGCTAGAGGCGCATATGTTATGCGCCTCGGATAGGCTTTTAGGTGCGCCTCGCATAGGCTTTTCTCTAGTAGTGTCAGATCTTAATGGTAAGTACGAATCGGGACAACTTCTTCATAGTCCCGGTCCAGCCACAAAACGGGACTAACACTCAAGACATTTATTAATATTAAAAACTGAGACTACAAAACCGGGACTAAAGGCCCCCCTATATATAGTCCCGGTCAAGCCACAAACCGCGAAAGATATCCTTCAATGAAGCCACAAACCGCAAAAGACATGAACTAGAGTTACATAATATGAGCATGAACTTCTTGGCATATGTCCTTCCTTATGATCGGTTCAGACGTAACCATGGAGCATCTTCTTTACTTAACGGAATGCTTGGGTCAATTTTCACTATGAAGGGCGGAATTTCATCAAACTTATTATAATCTTCTGACATGTCTGTCTTGTCCTCGATTCCCACGATGTTTCTTTTCCCTGAAAGAACTATGTGACGCTTTGGCTCATCATATGATGTATTTGTTTGCATATTTTTTCTTTTTTTGGTCTAGAGGACATGTCCTTCACATAGAAAACCTGAGACACATCATTGGCTAGGACGAATGGTTCATCTCTATAACCAAGATTGTTGAGATCCACTGTTGTCATTCCGTACAACTGGTCTATCTTTACCCCTTCCCCATTCAGGTTGACCCATTTGCAGCGAAACAAAGGGACCATAAAAGAGACTCCATAGTCTAGTTCCCATATCTCCTCTATGTAACCATAATATGTCTCCTTTTGTCCATTCTCGTCTATTGCATCAAAGCGGACACCACTATTTTGGTTGGTGCTCTTTTTATCTTGGGCGATCGTGTAGAATGTATTCCCATTTAATTTCGTACCCTTGGAAATTCAATACAGTAGAAGATGGTGACACTGCCAACAAGTATAGCCGATCTCCAACTGTGGTGTCATTCAAGAGATGTGTCCGCATCCAACCACCGAAATACTTCATGTGTTCATCTGTAATCCATGATTCAGGCTTCCCCGGGTTTTTGGAGCATACAATATTCTTGTGTTCCTCGATATACGGAGCTGCCAAGGTGGAATTATGTAGAACTGTGTAGTGTGCTTTAGTGAAAGAATCCCCGTCCCTACATATCATTGCTTTCTTTCCCAGCGTGCCTTTTCCACTTAGTCTTCCTCATGCATGAGTCGAAACACCAATCGGCTTAAGGTCGAATAAAGTCAACACAAAACTCAATGACCTCCTCTGCTCCATATCCCTTGGAGATGCTTCCTTGTTCTAGCACGGTTATGAACATATTTCTTTGAGACTCCCATGAACCTCTCAAAGGGAACATATTGTGCGAAATACGGACCGAGAATGGCAATCTCTTCCACTAGGTGAACCAGGAGATGCGTCATAATATTGAAGAAGGATGGTGGAACACCAATTCAAAACTAACAAGACATTGTACCACATCCTTCAGAACCTTGGCGAATATCTGGATTGATTACCTTTTGAGATATTGCATTGAGGAATGCACACAGCTTCACAATGGGTACTCGAACATTTTCCGGTAGAAGCCCCCTCAATGCAATCGGAAGCAACTGCGTCATAATCACGTGACAGTCATGAGACTTCAGGTTTTGGAACTTTTTCTTTGCCATATTTATTATCCCCTTTATATTATATGAGAAGCCCGACGGCACCTTGATACTGTAAAGGACTTCAAAAAAGATTTCCTTCTCTGCTTTGGTAAGAGCATAGCTGGCACGACTTAAGTGACGCCATTTATCCTTCTTGTTCTGTGTATGCATGTTCTTTGGGTGTTTCATAATTTGTTGGTCCTCCCGTGCTTCTGGTGTATCTTTTGTCTTACCATACACGCCTAGGAATCTTAGCAGGTTCACGCAAATATTCTTCGTCACGTGCATCACGTCGATTTTAGGCGGACACGCAGGACTTTCCAATATGGCAGCTCCCAAAATATAGATTTCTTCTTCCACATGGGTGTGTGTCCTGTAGCGACGTCGTTCGGAACTGATTGACCGTCGGGACCCTTTCCAAAGATTACTTCTGTGTCCTTGACCATACCAAATACATCATCACCAGCAAGGAGTTTAGGCTTCTTCCGGTGATCTGCCTCACCTTTGAAATGCTTGCCTTTCTTTCTTACAGGATGATTGGTCGGAAGAAATCGTCAATTCGCCAGGTACACAACCTTCTTGCATTTATGTAAATATGTACCTTCAGTCTTATCTAAACAGTGTGTGCATGCCTTATATCCCTTGTTTGTCTGTCCTGAAAGGTTACTAAGAGCAGGACAATCATTGATGGTTATGAATAACAACCCTTGTAGATCAAATGGCTCATGTTTGTTCTCATCCCACGCACGTACACCTGGTTTGCCCCACAACTGTAAGAGTTCTTCAACTAATGGCCTAAGGTACACATCAATGTCGTTGACCGGTTGCTTCGGGACTTGGATGAGCACTGGCATCATAATGAACTTATGCTTCATGCACAACCAAGGAGGCAGGTTGTAGATACATAGAGTCACGGGACAGGTGCTGTGACTGCAGCTCTGCTCCCCAAAAGGATTCATGCCATCCGTACTTAGACCAAACCATAAGTTCCTTGCGTCACCTACAAAGTATGGGAAGTCTCTCTCGATTTTTCTCCACTGTGACCCATCAGCAGGGTGTCTCAACTTCCCGTCTTTCTTACGGTCTTCTTTGTGCCATCGCAACAACCTGGCATGCTCTTTGTTTCTGAACATGCGTTTCAACCTTGGTATTATAGGAGCATACCACATAACCTTAGCAGGAACCCTCTTCTGGAGGGGCTCTCCCTCAACATCACCAGGGTCATCTCGTCTGATTTTATACCGCAATGCATTGCATACCTGACATTTATCTAAATTCTCATACTCCTTACCGCGGTAGAGGCTGAAGTCATTAATGCATGCATGTATCTTTTGCACATCTAATCCTAGAGGACAAAGAGTCTTCTTTGCTTCGTAGGTACTCTCGGGAAGTTCGTTATGTTTTGGAAACTTCGGCTTCATTATTTTCAGCATCTTTTCAAATGAGGAGTCAGTTAGACCACACTCTGCCTTCCATCGCAACAATTCGATTGTACCGAGCTTTGTGCTGCCATCTTCACAATTTGGGTACAACAATTTCTTGCGATCTTCTAACATGCCCTCTAACTTCAACTTCTCATTTTACATTTCACGCCTCACTTTGCATCGAAATGACCCTACCAAGTTCATCGGCTCATCGATGCCCATTCTTAACCTCCTTCCTCTCCATTGTCTTCCATTGTAGTATCATCAGATTCAGAAACATATGATGATAGTTGTTATCATCATCTTCTTCTTCACCATCTTCCATCATAACCCCTCTTTCCCCGTGCTTGGTCCAGCAATTATAGTTGGGCATGAAACCTGTCATAATCAGGTGGCCGCGAATGATTTTCGAGGAAGAGTACTCCTTGTTGTTCCGACATTGAACACATGGACAATGTATAAAACCATTCTCTTTGTTTGCCGTAGCCACATCAATAAATTTATCCACGCCTGAAATATACCCGGGTACGCGCCGGTCACCGTACATCCATTCCCGATCGTTCATCTGCATCATATAAGTAAGTTTATCAAAAAACAGGACATCATAAATAGTGAAATGACCAATTCACATCGACACATGCATTGTATCAATGACAGAGAAAAGATAAGATTGCTAACCTCGATCGAGTAAAATAAAGAGGAGAAAGCTGAAGTGCGTCTCGGACACCTTCTATATTTTTGTTCTATGAGAAATTGAACGGGATCATTCACTCAAACATTTCATCAAACACCTTGAATGGATGCATAGGAGAAAAACTAGCACAACCCTCAAACCTTCCACCAAGAAAAAACAGAGTGGAGGCAGAGGGCTAGGGCGTTGCATTTATAGAGGGCGGGAGAATACGTCCCGGTTTGTAACACAAACCGGGACTAAAGGTGTGTGCCACGCCACGTGGATGACGCTCAACCTTTAATCCTGGTTTGTGTTACAAACCGGGACGTATGCCCCCTTACCAACCGGGATGCATGCCTCCGGGCCCCGTGCCTGCTTGAACCGGGACGCGTGCCAGCATTAGTCCTGGTTCGTGGCTCAACGGGACTAATGCTCTGAGGGGGCGCGAACAGATGGCCTGTTTTCTACTAGTGGGCGCAGCACTCGCTGGGTCCCATCCTGGAGCTGCTCAAGGTGAACGTGAAGCTTGTGCTAGTGGCTGCCCCCCGACAAGCCAGTGGAGCTGCCATCGTTCCCGCTTATCTTCGGGAAGAGGACGGTGAGCGGGAGCATGATAGGCGGCATGAAGGAGACACAGGATATGATGGACCTCTACGGGGAACACAACATCACGTGCGACATCGAGCTTGTCTCCACTGATCCCTGATCAACGGCGCCCTGGCACGGCTCGCGTGCAACGATGTCCGCTACCGATTTGTGGTCGATATTGGGGGGAACGGCTCCAGGCTCTAGTTATTTGTTGCTGCATAATGTTTCTGCTCTCTTGGTTCATTATGAGAAGAATGGTTGTATTATGTCGTCGTCCACTTGGATACGATATACCTAATTAATTTATCCATGATTGGATTACATGTCGGTGTCCTGTGGACACGACTCCGGAGTAAACATTTTACTTGTTCTGTGAACGGTGAGGGATGCAGCTAAGAAACAAAATGCAATTTCTAAGTTGCACCTACCTGAACTGCACGAAATGGAGTTCAAACATGCATCAATTGCACACAAAACCTAACATATGGGAGCAAAATATATATTATGGTCGGCATACAAGATGCCTGCAACCTAACATATCACTGAGTTTAAATAAAAGAGTATCAAGCAAAATATAGAAATCAAGCATCAACCGTCGACAAGCTTACATGCCAACAACTCAAACAGAGATATATAAATTTTCTAGTAAACAACCCTAATCTTATGAAAGACGCATCCATCGTCTCCCTATTTTTTGGTAGCGATCAAATAGAGGTCATGTGCTCGAGTTCTATGGGCAGGCCATACAACGTCGACGGGATGGGGTCCCTCACGAAAGTGTCATGTCGTCACTGCTGTAAGAAGAACCGAACTTGCGCGGGTAAAGCCGGCATAGCCGCCGTTCTCAACATAGAGGCGCCACGTTCAGTAGACCTTTGGTTATCCTCCGGTCACACGAAACAACATGCATCGTGAAAGAAGGTTTGCTCCTTCCGTACAATACATGCTGGCTACTCAACATGCTGCCCGGCACATGCCGCACCCGTGCTTGAAGCTTGCCATTCTTAGTGATTAAGAACGGAGTTCCTCATGTGTATCTTCAATATTTATGCTTGAACCTTGCCATTCTCAGTGATTATGGATCGATGAAGACAAGTTATAAGAAAGAGTTTCCCCATTTGTTTTGGAGAGCAATTCGCAAGTCATCATCTAGCGGGCTTGAGCAAGAGCAATCAAGAAAGATGTTCCATCTTGAGAAGGTCAAGATCGTCTACATCAAGCTCAAGTGGAATACTGAAGGCAAACATAAGATTTTAATAGGTTTTTACTTTTACCGCTCTTATGTTGGCAGACCGGGTTTAGAATAGATAGCTGTACTATCAAGAGGGCTCTCGGGTGAGTAACTCGATCGTATTTTTCAAAGAGAGCTCAAACCTTTGCATACTTAGCATCATGTTTTTTGGTTGTTATTTGTATCTTATCCAAGTGAGATTCTAGAGATTGTTGATAATATTCATAACAAGTTCTAGTTCATTAAAATGGATCTCTTTTGTATATCTTATTTTGTGTTTTTAATCTTGCGTGTTTTCCGGCTCCACACCTTGGGAGCTCTCACATATATAAACTAGATATTTTCTCCCTTGGTGGTATCCAATATTTCAATTTTGTTGAATGTGTTGAGTAATAGAGCAATTTACCAAGCGAATTATCCATAATAAACGCTAAATAAAACATGACTAGAATAATAGGCAATATACTAATCATGTTAAATAGCGAATACATATTAAGGCATATAGTCAAACAAACTGCAAGGCATAAAACTTTGGATAGGATCAGAACAAGATTAAGACAGAAGATGTACACGCCAAGAAGTGGAACATTGGCGTTGGAACCATCGTTGGCCATGTCGTCGAGGAAGAGGGTCGATGTCGGGAAGAAGTCCTCGTCGGGGAAGACGTCGCTATCTGTGAGGGAGTCCGTGATTTGCGAAGTCGATGGTCATAGCGCTCCCAAAACCTTATCGCCCTTCTCCCATACAGACTCAAGCCGGGTCTCGAGGCCTATTGTCCCGCGGTGCACGCCGCAAGACGGATGGGAAGATGGAGGTGCAGATGCTCGAACCGGGCGCAAAGGATGTGTAGCTTAATCGAGAGGAGGCGACCTCTCTTATAGGCGCATGGATGGGAAGGCAGTGCAGAAGATGAAACGAATGGACGGAAGATGAAGCGAACAGGCGGCAGCCCAACGGACAGCCTCCACTCAATTCGTATTCATTTAATTCATTTAACTCGTATTAAAAGTCCATTCAAAGCAAACGTTTCACCTTCTGTACATCTATTCATATACCATTCATGCGTGGCAAAATAAAGCTCGGCTCGGCGAGATTCCCGCAACCCGCGGCGCGCGCGCGCGTCATGACGTGACGAGGCGAGGCGAGGCGAGGCGTGGCGTGGCGAGGCGAGCAAGGAGGAGGAGGAGGAGCGCGCGTGTGGAACTCTCTCCTTCTCCTTCTCATCCTTTTACCAAGTGGTAGGAGAGCTCACCTTATAAGCTGGTCCAACTTCCACTCAACTAGCAATGTGGGACTAAACATTTGTCCCAGCTCTTGTCTTGCATGAATGGGCCACATGGGCCTCTAGGATTTTCAGGAATTATTGAAATAGAAAAAGGGCTAGACTATTTGGGCCAAAATTCCAACAACCCGCCACCAGATCCCAGAGGCACATGTAATTTGCCTTTGGTTCCAAAACACTGTTTATATACCGGTACTATAGTGGAGACTGTTAAGTTGAACTTCCACCTAGAATTCTATGCTACACTAGGTTGCGACTTGTACAGTGGACTATGCCTTGAACTGCAAGTTTGCTGCAATCTAGCTTCACACGAAGTCTTGACCGATACTGGGCTACCGTGGGACTTCCCCGCGAGTGGAGCTTATACGTCATACTCCATGACCTTTCATGAGTTTATTAGAGAGCACCCTATTCTCATAGGCTGACGCTTTTAACAAATGACCCATATAGGTGTGTTCTTCAAAAGATGTTCTGAGACAACATCTTTGCTTAGGATAAGCCACTTAGAACACATTAAGATAATAAATCAACCTGCCATGCGAGAATAGGAAAGTATTTCATCTTTATGGAGTGGTGTTTATTAAAGTAGGGATACTTTCCTCTCGCTAACCAACAGCTTGTTTCCCAATTCTAATTCACGGGATCTCCGATCACATAGAGTGGTTTACCACCGTGGATGATCAAATTGTGGGTCTCATACCCATCTCCTCGATGCATTTTCTATCACGTTGCGTGATAGACCCTTTGTGAAGGATCGCCAAGTTTTTAGATGTTTGGATATAATCCAATGCAATAACTCCGGAGTTTCTCATTTTCCTGACAGATTTCAGTCTCCTCTTCACATGTCTTGAGGACTTCATATTATCCTTAGAACTGTTCACCTTAATAATCACAGTTTGATTATCACAATTCATTGGAATTGCGGGTATAGGTTTTTCAACCACAGGTAAGTCCATCAAGAGTTCATGAAGCCACTCTGCTTCAACAAAGGGCCGTGTCTAGTCTTGTGAGTTCTTCCATAGTTGACCTTGTTAAGATGGTGCTTGCAAGACTTCCAAGAAATAGCCACCACCAAGTGTGAAAACATATCCACTTGTGGCCTTTATCTCATCAAGATCGATATCCAATTTGAATCACTATAACCCTCTAGTACCCTCGGATACCGGTATAGTGTATGCCATAGCTCGCGTGCCTTTTAGATATCGCATAACTCTTTCAAGAGCATGCGTTGATCATCTCTGGATTTGAGACAAATCGACCGAGTTTGCTTACAGCAAAGCGATGTCGGTCTCGTGGCACTAGATAAATACATAAGCGAGCCAATGATTGAGAGTATCTTAGTTGGTCTCTAGCATTTCCTCGATTCTTTCAAGCAACACACTAGGATCATACGGTGTAGGAGAACAATTGACGCCGCTATACCGAAACGACTCAAGATCTTTTCCACATAGTGGGACCAAGAAGTGTAATCCCACCATCATCATCTCTCAATAGCTTGATGTTCAGGATGACATCGCTACTCCCATCCTTCATCTCAAAGGAACGAGATAAGAAATCTTTGACCTCCTTAATTGCATTAAGGTTGGTTCCGAAAATCAGTATCAAGAACATACAAACAAAGGATGACTCCTCACCCCCACCACCATGGCGATAGTATACACACTTGTCACCTTACAACAAAGCCTGCAGCGTTAAGGTTTTATCAAAATTTTCGTAACGCTTAGGTGCTTGTTTAAGACCATACAAAGACTTCAGTAGCTTGCACACTTTTCTTTCTTGACCATTTACTACAAAACCATCTGGTTGATCCATATAAATTTCCTCATCCAACTCTCCATTTAGGAAAGCCGTCTTAACGTCCATTTGATGAACGAGAAGACTGTGTGAGGCAGCCAGAGAAAGTAGTACTCGAATGGTGGTCAACCTTGCTACAGGTGAGTAGGTGTCAAAGAAGTCTTCACCTTCCTTTTGGGTATAACCCTTGGCCACTAGCCTTGCCTTGTACTTCTCAATAGTACCATCAGGCCTTAGTTTCTTCTTGAACACCCATTTACATCCTACAGGTTTGCACCCATAAGGACGATCAGTGATCTCCCATGTTTCATTAGCTAATATGGAATTCATCTCACTATGAACAGCTTACTTCCAGTAGTCAGCATCAGGAGATGCATAAGCTTCTGAAATGGAAGTGGGAGTGTCATCCACAAGGTACATAATGAAATCATCACCAAAAGACTTTGCAGTCCTTTGTCTCTTGCTCCTTTTAGGAATTTCATTATCATCCTCCTTAGGACTTTCAGAGTGTTCAATCGGAATGATAGGTTCGGAGAATATAGCAAATTCCTGATCAGATGAACTAGGTATCTCCGGATTTGATGAATTAGGTTTATCCTTCATTGGAAAGATATCCTCAAAGAAAGTCGCATCAGTCGACTCCATGATTGTACCGACATGAATGTCAGGTACTTCAGATTTTACTATCAAGAATCTATAACCAATGCTATGAAAAGCATAGCCCAGAAAAACGCAATCAATGGTTTTTGGTCCAAGCTTGCGCTTCTTGGGGATTGGTACATTAACCTTTGCCAGACAACCCCAAGTACGTAAGTAAGAGAGTTTTAGTCTTTTTCTCCCATTCTTGAATGGAGTAATTTCTTTGTTCTTTGTGGAACTCGGTTTAGGACATGACACGCGGTCAATAGTGCCTCCCCACCATTCCTTAGGAAGACCCGATGTCTAACATGGCGTTAACCAAATCATAGAGTACGGTTCTTTCTTTCGGCTATTCCATTTGACTGGGGTGAGTAGGGAGGCGTCCTCTCATGAATTATGCCATGTTCCGCACAAAAGAAATCAAACGCGTTGGAAAAATACTCTCCACCACGATCAGACCTAAGCCTCTTAATCTTTCGATCAAGTTGATTTTCTTTCAACTTTTATAGATTTTGAAGAAACTCAAAGCCTCATCTTTTGATTTCAGAAGATACACATGACAATATCTCGTAGAGTCATCGATCAAAGTCATGAAATATTTCTTTCCACCTTTTGTCAACACACCATTCATCTCACAAAGATCAGAATGTATGAGCTCTAGTGGTGTTAAATTTCTCACTGCGAATGTATGTGACTTGCGAGGCTGTTTAGCTTGCACGCAGACTTGGCACTTAGATCCCTTAACATTGAGAATCAGTATTAAATTCATTTTGGCTAGCCGCGTCATACAACCAAAATTAATATGACAAAGACGAGAGTGCCAGACATTTGATTCAAAATTTGTGTAAATATGATTAACAACTTTATTACAAATATCTGACAGAGATAAACGGAACAAGCCTCCGCATTCATAGCCTTTACCAATAAAAGTTCCATACTTCGAAATTACAAATTTATTGGACTCAAATACAATCTTGTAGCCATCTCGACACAGAAGAGATCCGCTAACAAGATTTTTATTTATTGAGGGAACATGATGCACGTTCTTCAGCGCATACCTTTCCCAAGTGAACTTCAGATCGACCGTACCAACACCATGAATGTAAGCATGCGAGCCGTTCCTCATCAAGACGGTTTGAGTCCTCTAACTCGATATGAAGAAAACATGGAAATATCGTAAGACATGTACATTAGAGCCCGTGTCAATCCACCAATTAGGAGAATGACATAATGAAAGAACAAGAGGTAATATACCATACCCAACATCTTTCATCTCAACATCGCCATGACAACATTAGCAGCCTTGTCGCTTTTCCATTCGGCGCTTGTCAAAGCGGTTGGGACAAGCAGAGCCCAATGATTAGGATCACCGCACACATGACAAGCACCTTTCCTCTTATCGCCTTTCTTCTTGAAGTCGGTGGATCGTGACTTTCCATCGAACTTTCCTTTGTCATCAAACTTGCCTTTGTTCTTGAACTTGTGAGGCTAGAAGTTCCTTTCCGTACCAGGTTGGCATTAGAACCTCCTCGGTACCTCGAGCACGTGTGTCTTTTGCTCGCCTTTTCTTCCACATCAAGAGTCCCAATGAGATCCGCCACGGAGAACTCTTGTCTCTTGTGCTTCAGAGAAGTAGCAAAATTCCTCCATGATCGGGAAGTTTGGCAATGATGCCTCCGCAACAAACTTGTCCGTAACACACAAGTGAAGTGCTCAACCTCCACGGCAAGTGATCAGATCTCATGAGCCTGCTCCACAATGGAGCGGTCATCAATCATCTCATAGTCATAGAATTGTTCCATGACATACAGTTCACTGCCAGCATCAGAGACTCCAAATTTTCTCTCGAGATCATCCCACATATCTTTGCCATTGCTAAATGACAGATACGAATCGACAATATTGTCGCCAAGGATGCCGATCAAGGCAGCCTTGAAAGTGGTATCAAGTTTTTGAACGCCTTCCCGAAAGGGATTAAGTTCCCTCAGCGCCATAGATGGCGTTATAGCAGCTCATGGTCCAAACTGCAGACCGCCTCGCACGCCATCGTTTGTAATTCACACCTTCAAACACAGGTGGCTTCATAGAAGCAACAAAGCCACTTGGTGCAAATTGCCTGAAATAAGGTTTTTGGATTGTTGAGTAATAGAGCAATTTACCAAGCGAATTATCCATAATAAACGCTAAATAAAACATGACTAGAATAATAGGCAATATACTAATCATGTTAAATAGCGAATACATATTAAGGCATATAGTCAAACAAACTGCAAGGCATAAAACTTCGGATAGGATCAGAACAAGATTGAGACAGAAGATGTACACGCAAGAGTATGGAACACCGGCGTTGGAACCATCGTGGCCATGTCGCCGAGGAAGAGGGTGCCGATGTCGGGAAGACGCCGCTATCTGTGAGGGAGTCCGTGATTTAAGCCGTAGTCGTACCGATAGCGCCCCCCAAAAACCTTATCGCCTTCTCCCGTGACAGACCCGGCAGGGTCTCGAGGTTTACGTCCCTGCTGCGGCACGCCGCAAGACGGGATGGGGAAGATGGAGGTAGCGCAGTGCTCTGGAACTGGAGGCGCAAGGGATGTGTAGCAGTCTAACTGAGAGGAGGCGCGACCTCTCTCTCTTATAGGCGCAGATGGGAAGGCAGACAGTGCAGAAGATGAAACGAATGGACAGAAGATGAAGCGAACAGGCGGCAGCCCAACGGACAGCCTCCACTCAATTCGTATTCATTTAATTCATTTAACTCGTATTAAAAGTCCATTGAAGTTTATTCAAAGCAAACGTTTCACCTTCTGTACATCTATTCATATACCATTCATGCGTGGCAAAATAAAGCTCGGCTCGGCGAGATTCCTCAAGAACTCAAGAACCATGCGCGTCGTGACGTGACGTGATGTGACGTGACGTGACGAGGCGAGGCGAGGCGTGGCGTGGCAAGGCGAGCGAGTAGGAGGAGGAGCGCGCGTGTGGAACTCTCTCCTTCTCCTTCTCATCCTTTTACCAAGTGGTAGGAGAGCTCACCTTATAAGCTGGTCCAACTTCCACTCAACTAGCAATGTGGGACTAAACATTTGTCCCAGCTCTTGTCTTGCATGAATGGGCCACATGGGCCTCTAGGA
Source organism: Avena longiglumis (assembly GCA_030063025.1). Classification (NCBI taxonomy): domain Eukaryota; kingdom Viridiplantae; phylum Streptophyta; class Magnoliopsida; order Poales; family Poaceae; genus Avena; species Avena longiglumis. Next base: position 51,094,361 of record CP125974.1, on the reverse strand, counting down.
TTTTCAGGAATTATTGAAATAGAAAAAGGCTAGACTATTTGGGCCAAAATTCCAACAGAATGCTACTTCTTTATATATTTCCAACAAAATTGGTTTCAACCTATTCGGAGTTTCCAAGGTCAAGTTATTGTGTTTTGTGTTTTGGAGGTTTTACCGGTTCATCTCTTTTAGAGAGGTCAAACCTTTCATCTTGTGATTTTAACTCCGTGGTTGGATAATAATGTTTCTATTCATGTTCTTATAGTTCTTGTTGTCCTCTTTGAAACGAGTCCAATATCATCGAAATCGGAGTTCTGGATGCAAAATTTATTGCCATTTTCATACCGAGTGTTCGGGCGTTACGAAAATCCGGTAGTACCGGAAAAAAGTCCGGTAGTACCGGGATTTCCTGACAACAGTCCGTTTGGGTGACCCAGGAACCCCATAGAATATCTGGTAGTGCTGGGAAAGTCCGGTAGTACCGGAAAATAGTCCGGTAGTACCGGGAATCGCATTTTGGGCTGTAATGGTTGAATTTTGGCGGGACCTATTTAAGAGGTCTTCTTTCCCAATAGTTCCCAAACTCTTATTAAAAGTTTTCTCCTCCATTATTGATCTTCCCGAGCTTTCTATCTCTCATCCCTCCAATGATTCTTACATCTTCTTGAGGAAAAAGAGAGAGGAGATCTAGATCTACATTTCCATCAATCAATCTCTCCTCTAAGTGAGGGGAACCTATTGAATCTAGATCTTAGATTCTTTTATGGATTTCCTCTTTTATTGTTCCTCTGTTATTCCCATAATAGCTTTTATATCTTTGATGGAGTTTGGGGGTGAAAGACTTGCCATTGCATTAGGTGCATCGGTTTGAGTTCTCCTCGGAGAATTTGGTTGGTAAAATCAAGAAGCTTGTTACTCTTGGGTCCTTAGAACCCTAGACGGTTAAGGGGCCTTTGTGGTGAGTTTTTGGGGCATCCAATTGAGTTACGGAGCTCTTCCCAAGTTAGTGGCCTTGGTGGTGATTATTGGTAGCCTCCAATTAAGTTGTGGAGATTTCCCCAATCTCGTACGAGTTTGGTAACCGCCCTTAAGTGTTCCATAGTGGTTTGGGTGCTTGCAGTGCAGAAAGTGCTCGGGAGAATAGGGTGAAGCCTCTTGTGGCACTGGTGGTCTTAGTAACGCTCACCTCCCAAAGAAACGTACTTGTAGGGAGGAGCTCGGTAAAACATCATCGTCTTCGCGTGCCTCTATTATCTCTATACCCGAGCCTTTACTTATGCACTTTACATTGTGATAGCCTTCATGCTTAAAGTAATCTTTCTTGCTATCACTTTGTTGTTTGTCTTGCTTAGCATAAGTTGTTGGTGCTCATAGGTGAACCATAGTATATATAGGCAAGGGAACTCCAACCTCTTTCTATTCATCAATTCTTTCCCAATCTCAACCATGTGGCAAGGGAACTCCAACATTGATCCTTGATTGATTAGTTCTCCTTCCTTGAGGTAATGTGCATCAATAACCGTTTCTTCGGCGTTAAGGAGGACAATGCGGTTCGCCTTAGCATCAAGGAGGATCGAGCCATTGCACACATTTTTTTTTGGTGTTTGTGGTGCATCATACTGGAGAAGGAGGCACGCCACCTCCAAGAGGCCTCGCTTACTGGCTTCTCTACGTCAACAGGTGTTTGGGTCTTCTCAGCACCACCCAAGTGCTGCTCTGTCTTGATCTACACAAGGTCACTCCTCTTTCTTTTCTTCTCTTTGTTTTTCTTCAACTCTAGCTTTTTCAAGGCATCCTCCTCCTCTGGAATAGCTATAAAATGGGTTTGTTCCTTATTGATCATTGCACATCCACTCTCACTTGTTGGCTCCTCCGTATCAGCCAGGACCTAGGTCTTCTCGGCACCGCGCAACTGCTTCTCTTTCTTCATCTGCACAAGGTCACTCCTCTTTCTTTTCTTCTCTTTGTTTTTCTTCAACTCTAGCTTTTTCAAGGCATCCACCTCCTCTGGAACAACTAGCAAATGGGTTTGTTCCTTATTGATCATTGCACCTCCACTCTCAGTTGTTGGCTCCTGTGTGTCAGCCAGCACCTGGTTCTTCTCTTTCTTTTTCTTATCGGCACCAGCCTCACTTGTTGGCTCCTTTGTGTCCGGCACCTGAATCTGTAATAAAATTAACATGAATGATCAAATGGATTACCAACCACAGCAGTTCCCTACATATGAAATCAACCAACGCACAAGGATCCCAGAATGGAAGATACAGAACAATAACTAGCCTGGGTGAAACTAGTAATTCCACATAAAAAGCAACCACCGGCACAAAGGTCACATGATTCAAGGAGCAGACAAAATAACAGCTAAGCAACTGATAAGAACAGAAACTAGATGCATCAGCATAATAGGCAAATACATCCACAGTAGTAGCAGAGCAAAAACTCTGGCGCATCGCCACACCAGATTATAAGGACCAATTGTGAATACAACTTACTTAATATGATGAGTTGACTACCACTAGTAATGAAATAACCTCCTAGCAGTATCTACTTAAAACTTAAAATCTAGCTACACATACAAACATATCCATGTAACAATGTAATGGTCAACAGCTAACAAGACAACTTCCATGAGAAAGTAAGTGTTTCTTCCACCAAGATAAAATGGTCGGTTGCTTGTCCGGGATCTCTTCCATTCTATCATATGAACTGAGAGCAAATCAGACAAATACATGTAGACAAAAATTAGTTGGTTTACTGCTGGACACTGAATATCAACTTACAGTTCCACAGGCATCCATGACCACAAGCAGAACATGAAAATAAAGTTGGATGCTTTAATTATCTGAAGTGAGATAGCATCCCACGACTCCCATGCAAATTCCTAGTGATCTTTATCAACCTGGCACCTCTCCTAGAAACATAAGCGAAATGTAAACAGATATTTAACACATATCCTTGATGCAAACTGATTTTCATGTTTTGACGGCAAATTTTTATGATACCCATGTTCCCAAGTCACCACATGCTCATGTATGTGTATTAAATATTATACCATACGCTGCATAATTCGTTGGTAACTATTAAAGGAGCTCATTGTTACCTCCAGTTGGTACATATGGTGGGAACGGCGAATGATCTCTCATGACAAGCAGGTTCAGAAAACTAGTCGGTCATCGCAAGCTATTCTTGCTATGGCTCTTAACTATTCCAGGGGATGCAAGAAAAAAACAGGTATAAAACGACATGGATGGGAGAGACCGAAGGAAGGATTTGTCAAGCTAAATTTCGATGGAGGATTCTCGCCATCTTCTTTTACAGGCACGACGGGTACCGTCATCAGAGATGATAAGGGGTTTTTCATAGCGGGCAGTTGTTGTGGAATTCCGAATGTTGGTGATGCGGCGACCATCTATGAAGAATGTGATTTTCTAGCTCGAAATTTTACTTCGGTTAAATTTTATCACTATCCCAGGGAAAGTAATATAGTAGCTCATACTTTAGCTTGTAATGCGGAGGGACCTTAGTCGGTAGTCTGGCACGAGGATCCGCCTGATTTTCTCATTAGCGCTTTGGCAAACAATGTAAACCTATTTAATGATCAATAAAGCTGCCATGATGGATTTCCCTCAAAAAAAAAAGAATCGGAGTAGAGCTACACCTCATCCCGAAGACATAATCAAAAAAGAACAATCGGAGTTACAGTCCACAGCCCTGCTCTCAAGCTCTAGAGGAGGGCGAGACTGGGAGAGTTACAGTGGAGGTGAGAGCAATACAGCGGCAAGAGTCATGGCGGGGGTGGGTAGCTGTCTCACCTGCAACGTTGTGTCCGCCACCGCCGCCGGATTCTTCTCCTCTTCCTCCGGTGGCTTCTTCCTCCCCTCCACTGCCACGTGTTCCGCCATTGCATCCACTGCGCCAGACATCTCTCCGCAGGTGGGCGAAGGGGAGGGAGCCAAAGACATCTTGGAGGGCAGGGGAACGGGGATGGGCGTCGCCGAATAGAACTTGGAGGGGGTGACCGGGGAGATGGTCGGCACCAAGCTGACAGGCATTGGCGGCGGCGACTTGGTACTGCCTACTGCGAGGCTGCACGAGCCCTAGGTTGCGAGAGTGCGAGGCGGACGCGGCCCCCGACGGCTATGCGGGCACTTTCTGCCAGGGCCGTTCAATTTTTATGGCCCAGCCTTTTAGCCATTTGGGCCATTTGGGCCATTTAGGCGGCGCGGACAGAGCGCCCCAGCGGGCAGCCGCTTCCGCCTGCATCCTGAGCGAGGAAGCCGCGGAGTGTGCTTGGATGCATGCGTCGCGGTTTGCAAACTGACACGTTCGTCCGTGTGCCCGGCTCGCCTGCAAGGTACTGTACAAACATTGGCCCGGCGATCGACTGACCGTCGTCGAATCCTACCAGCCGCGCACCTGATTCTACTCGTTCTACCAAAAAAAAAAGGACTCTGATGGGAGTGCTATTATACATAGCCCGATCTCTCAAACCCATATACTACTAGCTAGATTCACCCGATCGCACTACACCAGGAACCCCCTAATAGATACGCATATGGCCCAACGGTTTGGCCATGCGTTTCTAGGGAATTCTAGGGAACAACTTCCCCACTTCCCGTACAAAAAGGTAAGGCGTGACCTTCCTTGGAAAAAAATAAGGCATGATCTATAACTTTCCTCACCCAATCCTCTCCTGCTGCAAGTACGCACCGGCCGCCGCTGGTACCGCCCACAAATTTAAGTGCGAGCATCTCCATCTCGATCTCATCTCCCGATCTATGGATGTGGGCCGGGTTCCGCGGTCGTGCATAGTTCTGCTATGGGTTTGAGATGGGGAGGATTGTTAGGAAATTATTTGCGGCCGCGAGACGAATACAACTGCATCACCGGTCATTGACGAGCACCACTTGAGGTCAGGGAACCGCTTGAGGTTGGGGAATCCTATTTGGCTCTGGATAGCTTCAATTTCTCTCCTCATCCCATCCAAATAATTACAGACTTTCGTTGACTTAATCTGTTTTCTTCATTATTCTAGGTTTTGTGCTTATTGGATCTGTGATGCTCTACCCGCTGTTCATGTCCCTCATCCATGGACGCTCGCCCCCAGATCCCCTACAACTAGTGCCGACTGTCCTGCCCTCACCCAGCTTCTCCTTAATCATGTGACCATGCCCTGCAGTTCATCGATCCTTTTTACAATTTTCACTACTCCGTACATGTTGTTCCCCTAATTTTATATCATGGTAAGTTCTACTCCCTCCGTTTCAAAATAGATGTCGTAGATTTGTTAAAATTTGGATGAACCTATATACTAAATAGTGTCTAGATTCATCCAAATTTTGACAATCTAAGACATCTATTTTGGGACGGAGGGAGTACAATCTATATTACTGTTGGTGTTACTAAGATCTGCAAGTTGTCCCTAAACCTCAACTTGTGTTTTTGGTTTGATTAATTTGACAGTTCTATGGTTGGTTCCTTAATCTATATCGCTTGTTCAACTGGTCCAAAAATACTAGTCATACCGTGCTTGTTAGTGCGGAGCAATCCATTGATTTTATATGTGCAGAACACAGTTCTGTTCTTTCCTATATATGCATTTTAAGAATTATCTCACAGACCAGATTCAGTCTGTTGGCTATACATGTGCAAACAAAAGAATTTATCAGCTCAAATTCATCTTGCAGTTGATGATTTGTACTCCCTCCGTCCTAGAATAGATATCTTGGGTTTTTTAAATTTTGGATAAATCTATATACTAAATAGTGTCTAGATTTATCCAAATTTTGATAAATTTGAGACATCTATTTTAGAACGGAGGGAGTATATGGATGTTAATGGTCCACATGTTTCAGGGCTGCCCCGATTTATTTCCTCGGTCTCGAACTAGATCTCTCAGATTTGTCTAAATTCACATGTATTTAGACACCTTTTAGCATATAGATACATGCGGCTCTAGATAAATAAATCTAATTCTAGACAGAGGGGGTATTTAATATATCCATTTCTACTCAATGAGGGAGACGATGGAGATTGAAATATCCGCAACTTCCTAGATTCTGTAATATGTAGTTGTCTTTGTCAGATAATCTTTACATTGGTCTATATACACCAATTCTGATATTTCCTTTGGTTTCTTTGTCAACGCGTGCTTTGTACTTCTGCAGCAGTTTCAGATAAGAGGTAAATCTTCAGTGTTTGTGCCCCACAACTATGAGAAGTATAAAGCCATGATTGTAAAGAAGGTCGTAAAGTAATCAGAGTATGTGGAACAGTATGTCCTTTTTCCTGAGGGAGTTATGGTGTCAAATATATCAGTCTAGGCATCTCACATACTAGCAAGTGTGCATATATATATATATATATGAATTTAGTTTCATGTGCATTTAGCTACTTCTGAATAATGCATGGTGTATTTTCAAGTCAGCAAAACACATAAATTCTTGGCGAATTATGACACTACATATTTTATTCTATTTGCCATACTCTTTTAAATCATGTAATCAGTATACACAGGTGGTCACACAACTATTATAAATTGTACTTTCTCGGTCTCAACTTAGATGTTTCAGATTTGTCTAGATACGGATGTATCTAGATATGTTCTAGACAAATCAAAGACAACTAGTTTGAAACAGAGAGAATATTGTTTTATTAATTTATTGATTATCTCACTAACAGTACGTTACTTATCGAAATTTTCTCTGTTGTTGTAGATTTCCACATTAAAAGGACGATGCAAGGCTGAAATGCTCATAGCAAGTTCAAGAAAAGTGCTACTACCAGATAGTTATAAATTATATTCTAGAATTTCATTTCCACGCGTATACATCTTGTATTCATTGGATCGTGTTCTTTGTGAAGACATCGAGTTAATTTAATATATGAATTCTTTCTGTTTACTATATTGTGGTTCATGTGCAATATCAAAGTTGAACGTATGATAACTATTTGTGATACAGAATCTACTATTAAGTGTTCGATCTATCTCGTAACTCTTTTATGATTTGGAAAAATGATTTTTTCTATCCATTTCAAAATCCATTCATGTAGAGTAACCACCAACGCATATGAAGAGTTGCTCGGCTCTAACTGTATATGTTGCTAGTTTACAACGCTTCTTCATGTCGGTTACCAACGTATGTATATGTGTGGTTATAGACCCTTGCAACGCCACCAACGGCAACGTATAGTAAATCCGTTGGTGTAGACTCTACCAACGCTTATATGGACATCAGGCAACGCATCGATGCGTTGACGAAGGGGTTTTTTGTTGTAGTGTCGATGCCTTTAATTTCATTCACACACACACACATACGCACGCACGCACGCACGAGATAACTCATCAGATGCCGTTTCGATCGTACACGTAGAATGATACAGTGTATGTGGATGCCTACCCAGTCCTTCTCACAGATTCAATACATCTGAAAACTTTGTCAATGTATGCCCTGTCCGACGTTTTCACAAACATGACAAGTTAGCCCCACCAAATGTTTATCAGGAGTACATCACCGTACATGTGACTAGTCATTGAATATGCCGTTGGACCCCCACTAGATTGCCCAACGAATTAATGCTTTCCACCAATTGAATGCACGTGACATGTTTCTTTCACATGTCACTCAATGCCCTACCTAACGCAGGCGATAATTTTTAGTAGATGTGACAAGCCATTACATATGTTTGTGGACCCCTCTCTGAAAAAAAATTATATTAGATACCTCTTCCCAAAATTAAAATATGTGGCAAGTCATTTTCATATGTCATTTAATGTCCAACCTAATACTTCTCACAATTCTATGAGTAGATGTGACTAGTCAATACATATGTTAGTGGACCCTATAAAGATACTCTAGTGGATGCCCGGCAATTGCTTCCCACCAATAAAAAGCATGTGCCAAGTCATTTTCATGGGTCACTCGATGCCTTGCCTAAGATCATCTCCACTAACCCTTCAAATAGCGCTCTCAATATGGCTATTGGGGGGGCTGGCCATAAAAAAACACTTCTCAATGGGCCTCCCAATAGGGTGCTCAACAGCCAAGCGGCCCAAATAACTCCCCGACACTCCTAGGCCAGCTTCGACCAAGGGAAAGACGTGGGAGGCGCCTACACATGGTAACAAATCAAATATGGCATGCTGGCTAGCATCCATCTCAACGACGGGGAAGGCCAGTTATCTTAATTTGATGCACAAAACCCTTCTTGCCGGTTCCCTTGGCTGGAACTAGAACTTTCCATGCAGCGATATCGGGACTGCACACATCATCTTCCTCTGCCTCCTCTATTTCATCAGCGCCATCATATTCCTCCTTTTCCTCCATTATATTGGTCTTCATGGCGCACAAATTGTGGCAAAGGCAGCAGAAAGGCCGACGGCTACCGACCCTGCAGCCTCACCATCAATGAGGTCAAATCTATGTTATGAATGAAATCTGTTATATTAGAAATGTAATCGGTCATATTATGGTTTAGTGAGATATTATTGTTGTTGTCAACATGATCGTACTTGGTCATATTGTGATTTAAATGTGATAGTGACATTGGTATGTGATATGAATGAATGAAATTATTCTGCCGTTTAAGTGGTTGTGCTACGTGACATGTTAACTTGCTGCAAATTACACATTATAGGTGGAGAAAAAAATAGATTAACGCAAATGGGTGGAAGAAAAATTACCTTAACTGTTTACCTAGACAGTAGGAAAAACGAAGGGATGCCAAAGACTGTCCCCAAAAGTGGTCGATAACGGTGAGGGTTATTTCATGTGTCTATGGAGGTCTTCACATTAGAAACCGGTATCTAGCAACATACCATTTTTCCGTTGTCGTAGAGGGTTTCCACACTTGTCCATATATAGCGTTTCTTTGTACTAGTGTATGTCTATGAAGTTATCGATATCAATAGGTGTATTAAGCGTTCGTGCTTCTTTATCGTTTTTCGCAACTTGTATGGTTGTGATGTTATCGATATCAAGAGATGTATTAAATGTTTATGGAAAAGCAAACTCATCAGAAGAAGCCATGCGAGAATAATGAGACTAAATGGAAAGAGAGAAACATGAGAACAAAAATAGAAGTTCAAACATAAAAGGAAAACAAAAATGAAACGGGGAAAATTGGGGATAAAGGCGCAAGAAAGAACCGGAAGAAAGAAACAAACATGAGAGAGAGAGAGAGAGAGAGAGAGAGAGAGAGAGAGAGAGAGAGAGAGGAAGCCACCGCAAACAAAGTGAAACCAATAAAGAACAGGGAAGAAACCACTGATACCATGTTTTTTTCATGTTCTTCCTCCGCATCTCTTCGTCTCAAGCGAAGAGACATAAGTGGGTAAAAACTCCCACGGTGCACAGAACTGGCGTGTGTAACCCCTAACCCTCAGGTTCTCATATGACGCTTCTATCAATGACATCGCTCGAGCGGCACTGGATGTTCTGGTAAAGATCGCTGGAAAGCTGATGGTCAGTGACTATGCCGAACACACGATGGAGGTGATCCGGCCCACGCCTATATCTGGACACTGAACTCGGGCCAGAAAGGTCGGCCTGAGCTTTCTGGGCCTGGCCCGCTGATGGTGGTTAACCAAGCCGAGTCAGCCAAGGTGGACCGCAGCGAGCTCGGGCTCGCCCGGTCCGACTCGTTTAGCTAGACAATTTATTTCCAGAATGAAGAGGGGAAAAACTAAGGCAGGAAGAGTGAAATGGCCTGCAATACTAGTCCTTCTAGATCACATGACGCAGCTTAGCGGAGACACTGACAAGGGTCATTTTCCAGGGCAGTCTTCTGGGATCTCCTGGGCGAACCGCCACCCTCCCGTTGTTGCCAGCCGGCCGCTGAGACTGGTCGATCCTCTCTGCCACGCCCCTCTCCGCCGGTCGCTCCACTCCACCACACCCCTCTCTAACGACCTACGCGGCGGCGTCAAGTGCTATCCACGAGCAGATCGAGCGCGGGCAAGGTACCCCGTCCCTGGCCCCCCTTTTCTATTTCGATCTCAGAATTAGTCTCACATTATGTATACAACCATCTCAAGGATATTAGACAAATTAGAATTAGGACGGCGTATACCGATTTGTACTGATTTGTATTAGGTCAGTGTATACTGCACATGCATCTTACATACAAATTAGAAGATTGTACCGATGTTTAGTTTATGTGAATAATATAGTGATTTGTGTATAGTGGTTTATTTGTAATGATTTAATTGTACCGATTTCTGCACTAATTTGTGTACTAATATGTTCTTGTAGTGAGAACGCATGGACCTGAAGCAACCGAACGAGGAGAAGACACTCTCCTTGATTTATGGTGGAGTTTCCGCGTCGAGTGAGATGCATGGCAAGGCCAGTAGTGGTAGCAAGCCCCGGTCTAAGGCGAACCCAAGCATGGAGCTAATCGATCCTAGTGATGTATCTCTCTCACAATTATTAAAACATCCTCCTCCACCTTGTTGTCTACCTCTCGCACATTTAAAAAAAAAACGCGGCCGTTTGAAAGACTTCTTATGCAACACTGTTGGAATCGGTGCTGAGTAACTTGTCAATATAGAAATCATTTATGTGCTAATTTATGGTCCATGATTGTCTATGCATTATTTTTGAATTATTCTAATAGGAAGAGGAGATGGATGTTGATGAGGAAGAGGAGCAACCTACGGAAAAATATGCCGATGAGGAAGAGGAAATGTATTCTCCCAATGATGAAGATGAAGATGATGACAACTCTTTTGATCACAATGACACCATGTACGAGGATGGTGTTCTAGGAGAAGGTGATGAAGTAGAGCATGTACCATTGGATATTAGTTAGGGAGAATATAAAGGAAGATCCAAACCAAAGAAGAAACAAAATCAAAGAAAAGATTTCATAGAGAATTATTTGTCTTGGGATCATTTTGAGAAGGTGATGGTGCACAATAACGATGACCCGGATCATGTGAAGCCTCAAGTGTTGAAGGAAAAGTGCAACCATTTCACTAAACTATATGCATATATCCAAGGTTCAAGCACATCAACACTCAATAGGAATTGGAAATCTTGCAAACACCTCCTAAAGAACTTGAGAGAGTCAATATCCAAAAACGCATTGGGTTCAAGCCAATCAATGATAGTGCAAAAAGTTATATGGGAGATGTTGGGTTTCAGCAAGCGGTTATCAAGGAGCTCATTGATGATGATAATGGTCCATAACTACTCATTTAGGATGGTTGAACATGAGTGGTTCAAAATTGTGATGGAGTATTTGAATCCACTCTATCAATCCATTGGCCAACAGGCAATTAGAGCGAGTGCTTGAGGGTCTACAAGAAAGAAAAATATGTGCTTAGAGAAGCACTCAAGGACGTGGAGTACAATAGTCTTATATGTGTGTGGACAAGCAATGAAACCTTCTCTTATATGTGTGTGGTGGCACACTATATAGATGTCAATTGGATCACGCAAACCCGTGTGCTAGATTACATGGAGTTGGACCCACCTCATAGTGGACATTGTAGGGTTTCGTAGCATGGAAAACAAAAATTTTCTATCGCATACAAACAAACAGGCCAAGATCTATCTACTAGATTGTAGCAACGAGTCGATGGAATAACTTACCCTCGAAGATTCCAAAGTGTTTAACGAGAGCAGATTCTCGTGGGTGATGTAGTCGTACTATTTCCGATCTCAAGATCGCGTAGACGATCCTTCGGCCAAGTTCCGGCAGCGCTCCCGCAGTCGGTCACACGTTCGGTACTCGACGAAGACCTTCCTCTCCCTTGTTCCAGCAGGCAGCGAAGGTTGTAGCACTCTCCTCGCGATTCCGGCAGCACAACAGCGTGGTACCGGAAGTAGAGGGGAGATCTCGCAGGGCTTCGCCTCAAGCCGGAGCGAGTATGGTGGAGTATGAGAGAGTCCTCGGTGTTCTAGGGTTTAGACACACCAAGGAGGGGGGTGCTAGAGCCGGCGGATAGGGCTTGGTGGGCAGCAGCTGCTAGGGTTTGAGGAGAGGTACTTGTGTGTCCCAGGAGGGAGCCCTGCCCCTCCTTATATAGGTGGAGGGCGGCCAGGGAGGGAGGAGTCCTCCCCAACTCGCTTGAGGGCGCCGGTTGGAGGAGGAACTCCTCCCAACTCGTTTCCTTCCTCCTCTTTTCCACTTTCCAAATTTAGCCGTTTGACTTTTCAATTTAGCTATTTGACTTTTCAAACTAGGATTTGAATTAATCCTTTATTTGGAACAGCGATGACACTTAGTACATGATGCAATCATTCCAACTTGTAATGACACATTCATGTACCCCTTCCTCCGGAGTCTGGACATTCCGAACATTCTAGAACATTCGATGAAAACAGGAATCATTCCCCAACTCCGACGGGACTTTCCTTATATGAATCTTATTCTCCGGACCATTCCGGATCTCCTCGTGATATCCCGGATCCCATCCGAGACTCCGAACAACATTCGGTCTCTTTCTCATCATACCATAACTACTCAAACAACGTCGAATCCTTAAGTGTGTCTCCCTACGGTTCGTGAATTATGCGGACATGATCGAGACACTTCTCCGAACAATAACCAATAGAGGAATCTGGAAATTCATAGGGCTCCCACATATTTCTACGATTACTTTGCGATCGAATGAACCACTTACATACGATACCAATTTCTCTTTGTCTCACGATACTTTACTTATCCGAGGTTATGATCGTCGGTATCTCTGCATACCTAGTTCAACCTCGTTACCGATAAGTACTATTTTCTCATTCCCGTGATATGTGATCCCTTGTGAGCCAGTCACATGCTTGCAAGCTAATTGGATGACATTTCACCAAGAGGGCCCAGAGTATATCTATCCGTCATATGGATGGACAAATCCCACTCTTGATCCATGTGTCTCAACCAATACTTTCCGAACACTCAATGCCACCTTTATAGCCACCCGATTCACGGTGTGGTGTTTGATGTCATCAAAGCATCCATCCGGTAAAGGTGATATGCATGATCTCATGGTCGAAGGAATTAGGTTACTATGTATCAGAAAGCATATAGCAATTGAACTATTGAAATGACTTGATCTTTATGCTACGCTTATCTATAGGAGTATGTCCACCATATCATTCTCCTAATGATATGATCTTGTTGTTAATAACATCTCAATGTTCATGATAGGGAAACCACAATCATCTATTAACCAACAAGCTAGTATTATATAGAGGCTTTACTAGGGACTTCAAATTAAGTTTACAAATCACACAAGTATTAATGTTTCCTTGTTAATACTATTATAGCATGAATGCAAACATTTATCATAAACACAAAGATATAATAATAACTACATTTATTATTGCCTCTAGGGCATATCTCCAACAGTCTCCCACTTGCACTAGAGTCATCTAATCTAGATTACATGGTAATATAACGAACACCCATGGCAGTTTGGTGCTGGTCATGTTTTGCCCTTGGGAGAGGTTTAGTCAACGGATCCGCCACATTCAGATCTGTGTGTACTTTGCAAATCTTTATATCCCCATCTTGGATATGTTCTCGAATAGCGTGAAAACGTAGCTTGATATGCTTCAGCTTCTTGTGTGACCTTGGTTCTTGCGCATTGGCTATGGCGCCCATGTTATCACAGTAGATAGACATTGGGTCCAACGCACTAGGAACCACACCCAGCTCTGTAATGAACTCTTTCATCCATATCGCTTCTTGTGAAGCCTCTGAAGCAGCCATGTATTCCGATTCAGTTGAAGATCTCGCCACAACGCTTTGCTTTGCACTCCTCTAGCTAACTACTGCACCATTCGAAATAAATACGTATCCAGATTGTGATTTAGAATCATCCGGATCGGTGTTCCAACTAGCATCGGTGTAACCATTAACAACGAGTTGTTCATCACCTCCATAAGAAAGAACCATATCCTTAGTTCTTCTCAAGTACTTAAGGATGTTTTTGACCGTTGTCCAATGATCCACTCCTGGATCACTTTGATATCTGCTAGTTAAACTAACATATGCAATGTCGGGTCTAGTACATAGCATGGCATACATTAGAGATCCTATGGCTGAGGCATAGAGTCTTACTCATCCTTTCTCTATCTTACGCGATGTCGGACTTTGAGTTTTACTCAAGGTCGTATTAGCAACATGGGCAAGAACCCTTTCTTGCTTTCTTCCATTCCAAACCTCTTTAGAACTTTGTCCAAATATGTACTTTGTGACAATGATATTTGGCGTTTTGATCTATCTCTATAAACCTTTCTGCCTAATATGTAAGGCTTCGCCAAGATCCTTCATTGAAAAACTATTATTCAAATATTCTTTGACACTATTAAGAAGGTCTACATCATTCCCAATCAACAATATGTCATCTACATATAGTATTAAGAATGCTCTGAGCTCCCACGACTTTCTTGTAAATACAAGATTCTCCATAAGTTTGTATAAAACCAAAACTTTTGATCACCTTATCAAAACGTTGATTCCCACTTCGGGATGCTTGCTTCAATCCATAGATGGACCGTTGAAGTTTTCATACCTTGTTAGCATCGTTAGGATCGACAAAACCTTTGGGTTGCATCATATACAACTCTTCATCAATGTCTCCATTGAGGAATGCTGTTTTGACATCCATCTGCCATATCTCATAATCGTAATGCAGCGATTGCTAACATAATCCTCACAGACTTTAGCTTCGCCTTGGTGAGAAAGTCTCATCGTAGTCAACTCCTTGAATTTGTCGAAACCCTTTTGCGACAAGTCGAGCTTTATAGATGATAACATTACCATCAACATCTGTTTTCTTCTTGAAAATCCATTTGTTTTCGGACCTTCCGCCATCCGTAAGTCCACCAAAGTCCATACTTGGTTTTCGTACATGGATCCAATCTCGGATTTCATGGCTTCTTGCCATTTATTGGAATCTGGGCTCATCATCGCTTCCTCATATGTCTCGGGGTCATCGGTGTTGTCCACCAACATGACACTCATAACGGATCATACCAATGGAGTGGTACGAGTTCTCGTTGACTGCGAGGCTCTGTAGCAACTTCAACCGAAGTTTCATGATCATTATCATTAGCTTCCTCTCTAATTGGTGCAGGCACCACGGGAACTTCTTCCGGTCTGCGCTACTGCAATTCGAGAGAAGGTTCGACAACCTCGTCGAGTTCTACTTTCCTTCCAGTCACTTCTTTCGAGAGAAATTCTTTCTCTAGAAAGGATCCATTCTTAACGAAGATTTTGCCTTGGATCTATGATAGAAGGTATACCCAATAGTTTCCTTTGGGTATCCTATGAAGACGATTTTTCGCTTTGGGTTCAAGCTTGTCCGGATGTAACTTCTTTACATAGGCTTCGCAACCCCAAACTTTAAGGAACGACAATTTAGGTTTCTTCCCAAACCATAATTCATACGGTGTCGTTTCAACGGATTTAGACGGTGCCCTATTTAAAGTGAATGCGGTTGTTTCTAATGCATAACCCCAAAATGATAGCGGTAAATCTATAAGTGACATCATAGAACGAACCATATCTAAGAGAGTTCGATTACGACGTTCGGACACACCATTACGCTATGGTGTTCCCGGCGGTGTCAACTGTGAAAGTATTCCGCATTTCTTCAAATGCTCGCCAAACTCATAACTTAGATATTCACCTCCACGATCAGAACGTAGAAATTTAATCTTCTTGTTACGTTGATTCTCTACCTTACTTTGAAATTCCTTAAACTTTTGAAAGTTTGGGACTTATGTTTCATGAAATAGATATACCCATATCTACTCAAGTCATCCGTGAAGGTAAGAACATAACGATAACCACATGATGCTACACTCATTGGACCACACACATCGGTATGTATGATTTCCAATAAGTCCGTAGCTTGCTCCATCATACCAGAAAATGGAGTCTTAGTCATTTTACCCATCAGACATGCTTCGCATCTATCAAGTGATTCAAAATCAAGTGATTCAAGAATTCCATCGGAATGGAGTTTCTTCATACGCTTCACTCCAATGTGACCAAGACGACAGTGCCACATATAGGTCGAGTTATCGCTCGATTTCAAACGTTTAGCCTCAATGTTATTAATGTGTGTATTTCCACTATCGAGATTCAATAAGAATAGACCATATATCAAAGGTGCATGTGCATAAAACATATTACTCAAATAAATCGAACAACCATTATTCTCGGACTTAAACAAGTAACCGTCTCGCAATAAACAAGATCCCGATATAATGTTCATGCTCAACGCAGGCACCAAATAACAATTATTTAAGTATAAAACTAATCCCGATGGTAGATGAAGGGGTAGCGTGCGAGCGATCACATCAACCTTTGATCCGCTTCCCAGCGCCGGCACCTCGTTCTTCGCTAGCTTCCGTTTATTCTGCAAGACCTGTTTGAAAGTTACAAATATGAGCAACCGAACCGATTATCAAATACCCATGCACTACTACGAGTACTAGTGAGATACACATCAATAACATGTATATCAGATATACCTTTCTTCTTGATGTTGCCGTTCTTCAAATCCGCCAAGTACTTTGGGCAATTCCGCTTCCAGTGACCTTCTCCCTTGCAGTAAAAGCACTCAGTATCAGGCTTAGGTCCAGCCTTGGTCTTCTTCGTCGACGTGGTAACTTTCTTACCACCCTTCTTGAAGTGTCCCTTCTGCTTAGACTTGCCTTTCTTGAATTTGGTGGTCTTATTGACCAATAACACTTGGTGCTCTTTCTTGATCTCCACTTCTGCAGATTTCAACATGGCAAAGAGTTTTGGCAATGTCTTGTTCATGGTCTGCATGTTGTAGTTCATCACAAAGTTCTTGTAACTTGGTGGTAGTGATTGGAGGACACGGTAAATCCCCAAAGCATTAGGAATCACTATACCCAAGCTTTGAAGTTTGTTTGCGTGCCCAGACATCTTAAGCACATGCTCACTGACGGAGCTGCCCTCTTCCATCTTGCAGTTAAAGAACTTTTCAGAAGCCTCATAGCTTTCAATTGCCGCATGAGTCTCAAAGATCAATTTGAGATCCTCGACAATATCATATGGGTCTGAATTCTCAAACCTTTTCTGAAGCTCCGATTCTAAACCATACAAGATAGCACATCGAATCGTGGAGTCTTGAGTCTTCCGAGTGAGGTAAACATTCTTTACTTCATCGGAGCATCAGTGCAGTGGATCACCAATGGTGCATCCAAAGACATAGGTCAAATTACACTGTGAGGACAATCCTCAAATGCGGAACCAATCCACGAAGTTGCTTCCATTGTTTTTCAACTTTTCTTTCTCTAGGAACGCATTAAAATTGATGGTAGGGGCTGCCATTGATCTACAACATATTTGCAATAGTTTAGACTAAGTTTATGACAAATTGAGTTCAAATTAATATTAAAATTAATCTAGGTGAACTCCCACTCAAAACAATATCCCTCACATTGTTTTAGTGATCACACGAACCAAATCCACCACATCAACACCGATCATCACGAGAGTTGATATAGTTTCAATGGCGAACAATCGACATGTTCATCATATCTACTATATGATTCATGCTTTACCTTCGGTGATCCGTGTTCGAGACCATGCATGTACATGCTAGGCTCGTCAAGATCAAACCTTAGTTTCCACATGAGCAAATGGCTTGCTCACGTTGTATACACTTGCGGAATCTAACACACCCGATCATCACGTGGTGCTTCGAAACAACAAGCTTTAGCAACGGTGCTAACTAAGGGTGAATACTTTATGACTTGAAATTCATGTGCATGAGGGATCATCTTATAATGCTATCGTCGTCTACTAAGCAATACAAGATGCATAAAGGATTAACATCACATACAATTCATAATATGTGATATGATATGGCCTTTTTCTTTGTGCTTCCGATCTCCATCTTCTAGCACGAACATGATCTCCATCATCACCGGCATTGCATCAAGGTCAATGACGCTTCTCCATGGTTGTCGTCCACCGGCTTCAACTATTACAACTACTTTGAATAGACACGCGGGTCTTAACATAAATTAAAGACAACCATATGGCTCCTCGATTGCCAACTTACAATAAGGAACATTGCATACATCAAATATAATCACAATCATGGCCATATCACATCACAGCACACCCCTGCAAAACAAAGTTAGACGCCTCTACTTTCTTTGCATGTTTTACGTGGTTTGGGGATTTCAATAAGTGTCGTTCTAACTTACGAACAAGAACCACAACATTGATACTAGTATTGTTAATCACCCATTGTAAATTGGATCTTAACTATGCTAGGAGAAAGCAGACATAAAGCCACTTATGCAATACAAGTTGCATGTCAAGCGTGGAGCAAGTCTCATGAACGATGTCATGTAAGGTTAGCCCGGGCCGCTTCATCCCAACATACCGCAAGATGCAAGTACACAAGAAGCAATTGACAATAAAAGCATCAACGCCCACAATGACCATTGTGTTCTACTCGTGCAACAAATCTACATATAGACACGGGGCTGATACCACTGTAGGGTTTCGTAGCATGGAAAACAAAAAATTTCTATCGCATACAAACAAACAGGCCAAGATCTATCTACTAGATTGTAGCAACGAGTCGATGGAATAACTTACCCTCGAAGATTCCAAAGTGTTTAACGAGAGCGGATTCTCGTGGGTGATGTAGTCGTACTATTTCCGATCTCAAGATCGCGTAGACGATCCTTCCCAAGGCTGCGTTAAAGCGCTCCACATCGGTCACACATTCGATTTCGTGAAGACCTTCCTCTCCTTGTTCTAGCAGGTGGAGGTTGTAGCACTCTCCTCGCGATTCCGGCAACTGTGGCGTGGTAAGGAAGTAGAGGGAGATCTCATGAGGCCGCCTCAAGCCGGAGCGAGTATGGTGGAGTATGAGAGAGTCCTCGGTGTTCTAGGGTTTAGACACACCAAGGAGGGGGGTGCTAGAGCCGGCGGCTAGGGCTTGGGACAGCCCAATTCGGCGGCTAAGGCAAAAACCCTAGGGGGCGGCGGCGGCTATGGTGGGCAGCAGCTGCTAGGGTTTGAGGAGAGGTACTTGTGTGTCCCAGGAGGGAGCCCTGCCCCTCCTTATATAGGTGGAGGGCCGGCCAGGGAGGAGGAGTCCCTCCCCAACTCGGCTTGGAGGGGCACTTGGTTGGAGGAGGAACTCCTCAACTCTTTCCCTTCCTCCTCTTTTCCACTTTCCAAATTTAGCCGTTTGACTTTTCAATTTAGCTATTTGACTTTTCAAACTAGGATTTGAATTAATCCTTTATTTGGAACAGCGATGACACTTATTACATGATGCAATCATTCCAACTTGCAATGACACATTCATGTACCCCTTCCCCTCCGGAGTGCCGGACATTCCGGAACATTCTAGAACATTCCCGATGAAAACACCGGAATCATTCCCCAACTCCGAAACGGGACTTTCCTTATATGAATCTTATTCTCCGGACCATTCCGGATCTCCTCGTGATATCCCGGATCCCATCCGAGACTCCGAACAAAATTCGGTCTCTTACTCATCATTCCATAACTACTCAACAACATCGAATCCTTAAGTGTGTCTCCCTACGGTTCGTGAATTATGCGGACATGATCGAGACACTTATCCGAACAATAAACAATAGAGGAATCTGGAAATTCATATGGCTCCCACATATTTCTATGATTACTTTGCGATCGAATGAACCACTTACATACGATACCAATTTCCCTTTGTCTCACGATACTTTACTTATCCGAGGTTATGATCGTCGGTATCTCTGCATACCTAGTTCAACCTCGTTACCGATAAGTACTCTTTTCTCGTTCCCGTGATATGTGATCCCTTGTGAGCCAGTCACATGCTTGCAAACTAATTGGATGACATTTCACCGAGAGGGCCCAGAGTATATCTATCAGTCATATGGATGGACAAATCCCACTCTTGATCCATGTGTCTCAACCAATACTTTCCGAACACTCAATGCCACCTTTATAGCCACCCAGTTACGGTGTGGTGTTTGATGTCATCAAATCATCCATTCGGTAAAGGTGATATGCATGATCTCATGGTCGAAGGAATTAGGTTACTATATATCAGAAAGCATATAGCAATTGAACTATTGGAATGACTTGATCTTTATGCTACGCTTATCTATAGGAGTATGTCCACCATATCATTCTCCTAATGATATGATCTTGTTGTTAATAACATCTCAATGTTCATGATAGGGAAACCACAATCATCTATTAACCAACAAGCTAGTATTATATAGAGGCTTTACTAGCGACTTCAAATTAAGTTTACAAATCACACAAGTATTAATGTTTCCTTGTTAATACTATTATAGCATGAATGTAAACATTTATCATAAACACAAAGATATAATAATAACTACATTTATTATTGCCTCTAGGGCATATCTCCAACAGACATGTCATTTCGGATGATCTTTGGGAGCGTGTCACCGAATGGATAATAGAGAACAAGCCTCACACTAGACAATGCTTCCAACAATGATGTGGCTGTCAAGGATTTGAAGGCAAAGTTTAAGTTTCGCAGAGGTACACAATTTCAAGACATCTATTTTCATGTTTGGTGTTGTGCACACATCATCAATTTGGTTGTGAAAGATGGGACATTGTGTATGAACCATTTGTCATAAACTTAAGAGAGATTGTGAAGTACTTCAAAAAATTGTTGCTCGCATGGGAAAGTTTGTTGAGATTTGTCAAGGTTTAGATCTCATAGTTGGTGCTCACGTGTCACTATATTTCTCTACAAGGTGGAGTTCAACTTACAAGTTGATATCTACGGGCCTTCCATATAAAGAGGGGTTAATTATTCCTTTTCCACTAGAGGTCTTGGAGTACTCAGTTTTGCCACTAGAAGAAAACCGTGCTCAGTTTTTCCGGTACTTCGAACACATCTATTATGGCGAGGCCAAAACAGCGAGCTTTGGGAGGATTCCGTCTGGTGGCGTTAGTGAAAGTGGGTCCAGAGGTGGGACCGCACAACGACGCATCCAACGGTAACCCCTGCTCCCGCCAAACCCCTGATTTAGCACCACCCTCCCGCAACGCTCCGGCCACCACCACCAGCGCCGTCAGCCCCTGCACCACCGTGCGGCCGTCCCGCGTGGCTACCTTCTCCACCGCCACCGGCACCTGCTCCAACGGATCCTGATTCAGCACCACCCTCTGTCCCCAATCCGGCCACCACCACGAGCGCCGCCAGCACCTGCGCCACCGTGCGGTTGTCCCGCGTGGCTACCTGCTCCACCGCCACCGGAACCTGCTCGAGCAGAAGCTGCTACGTCGTCAGTGCACCCACAACCCGGCGAGGCTCTCGTTCCGCCAGTGCGCCCACAACCTGCTCGACGAAATGGCGAACGACAAAGACGACCTTAGCGATGCAGGCGTTGGACCGGAGACACGTCGCGTCCATGATTGGGTTCCTGAGGGGTAAGTCTTGTTGAAATATAGCCTTATTGCCCTGTGCAAGTGCCATTTTGATTTTACCGAGCGGTTTATTTTGTTGTGCTCATTTGCGTCTCTTTTTTTCGTGGGTTAGGATGGAGTTGCGGTTTGCATTCTTGGTGAACATTAGAAGGGAGAAGTTCATAGTGGATGCAAAGGATCAAAAGAAATTCCAAGGAGGGTTTGATTATCGGCTGCCAATGGATTGTAATTGGAGTTTTCGAAATTTGCGGAGGTAATTTGCGGCCCGTATCCTTGGGGTTTGCGGCCCTATTTGGCTATTGATGCTACCTTTATCACAGGGAGGTTTAAAGGACAGTTAGTAGCAGCTTGTGCAGTTGATGGACACAACTTTTAATTTCCAGTTGCTTACGGTGTGATTGAGGCAGAATCTGAGGAGAGGTGGACTTGGTTTTTGCATAATCTGCGCCGGGCTATTTCACATCCCAATGGGTTGGTAATTCATAGTGATTATTGCAAGGGTTTAGAAGTGGACGTGGACATTGTGTTTCCTGGAGTAGAGCATAGGGAATGCATGCATCACCTTGCTGCAAATTTTGGGAAGAAATTCAAAGGAAAGGTCTATGCCGACAATTTGTGGCTAGCATATTTGACTTGCAGTGTGAAGAAGCATAACTATCACATGAGGCAGTTATGCAAAAATGATAAAGTGAAGGAATACTTGGAAACACACCACTCCAAGTTATGGGAAAGAAGCCAATTCAGTGAACTGAGCAAAGTTGACTATGTGCAAAAAAATATTGCAGAATCTTTCAACTCAACAATCCGGAAACTGAAGGGTCTTTATTTGGCAGATTTTCTTGACAAGATAAGGATAGAATATGTTCAGAAGTTTCTTGTTCGTGCAGGAATAGCCAAGGCAAAATTCATGGGCCACATTATCATCCCTTCCGTGATGAATGAATTCAAGAAGAAAACAAGAGGCTTGGAAATGTACATGACTCGTTGCTTGGCTACCACAACAGAGGTATCATTTTTGGATAAAGAGAAGAGGGAATGGAGATATCCAGTGGATTTAGAAGCTAGAACTTGCAGTTGTAGCAAATGACAGATAACTGGGTTGCCATGCATTCATGCCTTGTTTTTTATCACTACTATCTTAGGTCAAGCAGGGAACATACAACAGTATGTGCATAATTACTACTCTGTTGCAAGGTTCAAAGCCACATATGCACATGCCTTACCTGCTTTGGAGGGAAATCAACAATGGGATATAGTGGACCCTCGTTTCAAGCTATGCCCTCCAGTTCTGAAAAGAGCAGTAGGTAGGCCGAGGAAGAGTCGAATAAGACCTCGCAGCGAAGGAACTGGACTTGTACCAAGGAGGCGTAAGTGCACAAGGTGTGGTGGGGCAGGTCATTTCGCTAAGTTCTATGATAATGTAGTAGATCCAGCATTCGGAGAGCGTTTCGACGGTGATGAGCAAATGGAGTATCCCAATGATGAGAAAATGGAGTATCCCAATGATGAGCAAATGGATCATCCAATTGATGAGCCGATGGAGCATCCAATTGATGATCAAAAAGATGAGCCAATGGAGGCTCCAAATGATGAGTCAATGGAGGCTGCAAATGATGAGCCAATGGAGGCTTCAAATGATGAGCAAAAAATGATCAAAATGATGCTCTAATGGTTGGTGTCCAACCTTATGTGGTTGTGAGTTCTACTAGGTATGTAATGCTTGCCAATACTATAGTACATTTATCACTTAACATAATCTTACCAATCCTCCCTTTTGTTTTATAAAGCTCTGTGGTTCGTTCGAACAACGTGGTGGCAGTGACCTCTGAGGTGCTGACAACCAAGAGGAGCACAAGGAGCAAAGTGGTGGCAAAAAGAACCAGGTTAACAAGGAGCAAAGTGGTTCCAAAAAGCACAAGGATAGAAAAGAAGCCTCGACGCTTTATAGATGATGATTGAGTGGGAACCATGTAAAATTTATGAAACATTCATGACTGATGTTGTATTGGTGTTAACTAATGTTATACCTATGTTGGAACTCATGTTTGAATGATGTTGGAATGATGTTGGTACATGTTTTGAGCAAGTCATGTCAAAATGTGATAAAAAAGATCTCCAAAGGTAGGGTAAATGGCCTCATTTCTAAGCATTTTTTTCGATCATGTCTAAATCAGCCAAATAAATTTCCTACACATCTATTATATATATGTAGACAATGTGCAGAGGATTTCCATTTTTTGATTTTTTATGCTAATTTGAATTCTGGTCAAACCTACCTTTGATCAACATCTAAACAAATTTAAAACATGAAAATGAAAAAGTAAGCATGGATCCTTCTTAGTCACTCCTAAATGAAGCCCTTTCCAAATTTTTGTTCATTTTCATGTCCCAAAGTTGATACCACCTCTCATCACCCTTGACTTCGTACGACGATGTTCGAGATATGACATTAGGTACATGATTCTTTTGTTCCTATGTATATAGATCATGTTTATCAACTTTCAATAGTTAGTAAATGACATTATAAGACAATGTGTAGAGGATTTCCATTTTTTATTTTTATTTTTTATGCTAATTTGAATTCTGGTCAAACCTACCTTTGACCAATATTTAAACAAATTTAAAACATGAAAATGAAAAAGTAAGCATGGATCATTCTTAGTCACTCCTAAATGAAGCCATTTCCAAAGTTTTGTTCATTTTCATGTCCCAAAGTTGATACCACCTCTTTTCACCCTTGACTTCGTATGACGATGTTCGAGATATGACATTAGGTACATGATTCTTTCGTTCATATGTATATAGATCATGTTTATCAACTTCAATAGTTAGTAAATGACATTATAAGACAATGTGTAGGGGATTTCCTTTTTTGTTTTTTTTTGAATTTTTATGCTAATTTGAATTCTATTCAAACCTACCTTTGACCAGCATTTAAACAAATTTAAAACATGAAAATAAAAAAGTAAGCATGGATCCTTCTTAGTCACTCCTAAATGAATCCATTTCCAAAGTTTTGTTCATTATCATGTCCCAAAGTTGATACGACCTCTCTTCACCCTTGACTTTGTACGACGTTGTTCGAGATATGACATTAGGTACATGATTCTTTCGTTCTTATGTATATAGATCATGCTTATCAACTTTAATAGTTAGTAAATGACATTATAATACATTGTGCAGAGGATTTCCATTTTTTGGGTTTTTTTGAATTTTTTATGCTAATTTGAATTCTGGCCAAACCTACCTTTGACCAACATTTAAACATATTGATCAAAGTGAAAATTACAATCTAAGCTCGGAACTGTGTTCCTCACTCGAAAATGAAGCTATTGAAATTTGCACATTTCAAAATACACCTGCCCCCAAATCACGTGAACATGCCAAAACCCCTCAAAACCACACTCGTTGACCATTTAACCCTATTGGCCAATTCTAGCCGCCCATCTAACCCTACTGAGCCAGCCCGTCCGTTTGATTTGTTCTCGGAGAAGGATACCTGGCCGATCTGTGGCTTTCTCTATTTGCAGCGTGAACCGTCCATATGGTTAACGACAGTCATCCGATTTGGCCTTCTAGAAGGACTCACGGCCGATCTGCGGCAGACGCCGTCCTTCAACGTGATTGGCTTAAAAACAATTCCTCACCGCTGCGGAAAAAGCTAGGCGGGAGACACCGGATGGTCTGTTGGGCCAAATCCAACGGGCTTATCTAGCCTGCGCATGCCTGCTCTCCACGGGCCTATCGCCTCTATACGCTGCACTTGTCTAGGCCTTCCATGCATGCGCCATACAGCTCGCTCGCAGTGACCCAGCCTTCCCCATCGACTTAGCGTCGCATTGTCTCAGTTCAGCCCCTCCTTTGTGCCATTGACTCAGTTTTGCCATCGTCTAACTTCAGCCCGCGTGCCCACAGATACACATTCGCATCAAATACCAAAGGATTCTCACGAGCACCACGACGCCTCGTCTACTGCCAACGGATACACATGCACACCGGATACACACGCGCATCGGATACACACGCGCACCGGACGACTTGTCTTCGCATCTTTAAAAGGGGGTGCTTCTCTTCCTCTCCCACACACACCCACCGAGCGAGCCAAGCCTCTCTTCCTCTCCCTCTCGACCGCACTTTCCGTCGTCCGTGCACCGAGCCAAGATGCAGTACACCGGACCTACCTTCCGCCGTCCGCGCACCGCGCCGGAGCGGCAGTACCCGGCGGGCGTCCTCGTCGAGAACACCCTTCATGTGTGGGCCAAGTCCAGGTGGAGGGTCGAGAAGGATCTTCTCAAAGACCTCTTCGACGAGGGCTTCTCCCACCTCCCACGGGGCTCGCCCCGTCATGTACCACATCAACGAGTCTCGTGAAGGCGTTGCCCTGAAGCTGCTCACGGTCACCTTCTCCAACTGGTTCGACGCGTACACCCTTCTCGGTGATGTCTATTGGTGCAGCAGCGAGTCCATCTTCTTCACCAGGCCACGTACAACATCTTCACCGACTGCGAGTCCATCTTCTTCTCTGGGCGCCATCAGCACTGCCTCCCATACAACAAGTGAAGACGGTGGTGCGGCCAAGGAGTGTTTCAAGCATCGTCATGTTTTTTAGCATTTTCTATTTTTTTTGTTTTCCTATGTCATTCTGTGTACGTCTTCGTGTCGTGTCCTTGGACTCCTTATCTATTTGTGTACCGGTTAAATACCCTATTGTATTTATCTAAGTTTTATTGTGTGATTATCTTGCATCTCAAGTTAGTATGCCTTATTTGTTTGCTTGCGCTCATGGATCATCACATGAAAAATCGCAAACATGCAATGTTTGAAATTTAATGATCAACATAGAAATATTTGCATCTCAAGTTACCTCGACACGCTTTAAATAATAAACTTTGGTGTAGCCTTTAATCTGTAATTTTATATATTTTCTAAAATAAAATGCTCGTGTATACACAGCCAGCAGGTCACAACTCCACCTACACAAACATTGAGTACAATTTTTTTTGTAATATCCTAAATCAATGGATTGATTAACTATATCTACCATTATTACTGTTCCTTCTTAATATCTTTCCATCCGCCCACTGGTTACCAGAGCAGTCCTTAACGCTTCCAAACTAAGCGGTCTAGGGCTCGAGCCCCTAGCCGCACCCCTTTTTGTTTTTGTTTTTTCACTTTTTCACCGTTCCCTTATTTTGCATCAAGGCAGAGGCCAGCTGAAATTTGATCAAATTACTTAATTTACAGCTTTGAAATTCATCCCAAATTTAAGCATACAAGTTCATAATATTTTAAGGTTACAAATTCATCACAAATTCATGCCTTTCTATTCAATATCAATATTACACCTAGTTGCGATTACAATCCCAACTACAACTGTCCAAATGTAATTGCAAATCTGTGATTGATCTTCTAGCTTACTAATTATATGGTTCACCCTCTTTAGCTCTATAGCTACCTCTCTATTAATGCATACTCCGCCTCCGCCCTCCGTCTCTTCTGCAGTAGCTCGCGCGCCGGCCGATGCAATTTGTGGCATGATGGGCAACCATTCTTTGTGCTCATCTAGCATCTCATTCATCAGCGTCTGGGCTAGAACATCGACCCAAAGTAAGAAGCATTTTATCTGCAAGCACATACCAAAAAATATCACCCATTTTGCTCAAATATCCCGACCACAAAAAATAGTAAAATTGCCCTGGTTCTTACCCCCATCTTTATACACACGTAGAACAGACGATTAGTGTTCTTTGCTGTGAGCGAGATACTCCGATCAACGGCCGCTCGACACCGCGGACAGAGCAAGATCGGCATCTTCATGCGCGTCGGAACGTCGAACCGCGAGGTGGCTCGGAGCTAGAAGAAGACATGGACCACGGAGCGGAAGAGGATCTGAACGCCGCCGCGCATAACCCCTCTGGCTCTAACAGAGAGTTGTGCCCTCTCGGTCGTTGCTCTTGGCTCATAGCTACCAAAACGGGTCGCCCCTCCCACCTCTGCACGTGGCCGCCTCCCATTCACCCGCTCGGACCGATGCGAGCTTCAATTTCTTCTCAGCGATGCAAGCTCCGGCGGCGCGTTCCGGCGCTTTTAAATAAAACAGAGCAACAATATCATAGTGGGTCCCACGGCTCTCTGTCTGGCCCGACTGATACGCCCAATTTGCATCACCATTCTATATCATAATTTACCTCTGTCTTATTATGAGGTATTACTTATGGCTTTTCATCTGTTTATGCATGTTGGATGATTCTTGGAGGATGGACTGCCGGAGTCTGGATTCTCATGGAAAAGAAGGCGTTTCGGTGCAATTTCGCAAAGATCAGAAAAATACCAAAAAAATATGGAAATATATTATGTTACCAGAAGACGAAGGAAGCTAGAAGGAGGGACGGAGAGGGGCCTCAGGGGGCCCACACCCCCTAGGCGCAGGCCCACCTGACCCCGCGCCTAGGACAGGTGTGGCCCACCTGCCCGGCCTCCGACTCCGCCCCTTCACCTATATCTTCCCTTCAAAACCCTAAGGCTCGGGGAGCGACCACAGATAGATTTCCGCGGCCTCTGGTGGCCGGAAAACACTGAGAGAGAAAGATCTCTCCGGCAAACAGATTTCTGCCGGGGGAATTCCTTCTTGGAGAGGGGAGACCGTCGCCATCAACACCGTCATCAAGCTAGGCTTCATCGGGATCATCATCATCATCCACACAATCATCTCCACCAGCACCATCATCACCACTCCATCCCGCTGTAACAATTGTGTTGGATATTGCTTTAGTTCTCAGGGGAAACTTTCCCGGTGTTGATTACTATTGTAGTTGATGCTTGTGAGTGGAACCATTGGATTATTGTTTATGTTTAGATTGTTATCCATTATCATATCATCTTTGATCTTGATCCATATGATGTCTTGTGAGTAGTTCGTTTAGTTCTTGAGGATATGGGAGAAGTCATGTTGTTAGTAGTGAATCTGTGATGAGTTATTATTCAATGGTTTGGTATTGAAGTTGTGGTTCTATTCTTCTAGTGGTGTCATGTGAACGTCGACTACATGACACTTCACCATTTATGGGCCTAGGGGAATGCATTGTGTATTTTGCTACTAATCGCGGGGTTGCCGGAGTGACAGAAACATGAACCCCCGTTAGGACACCTTTGCACAAGAGAGCGTAGGATCTCATAGTTTAAAGTTGTGGTTAGATTTATATCTTAATTACTGTCCTCTAGTTACGGATGTTTGCAGGGGGTTTAATCACAAGTATGTATTACTCCTAGGAAGGGTGGTATGTTAGCACAGGTTCACCCACACAACACTTACAAACACCAGAGAAGAGTACTGAGCTATTTGAAGCAAAAGCACTTGACAGAATTCCCATGTGTCCTCGAGAACGTTTGGTCCTTATAAGTATTTCCATCGGCTTGTCCTTTGCTAAGAAAGGATTGGGCCACTTGCTCCGTTTGTTCGTTACTTTTGTTACTTGCTCCTTGTTTTGTTGCCTTGTCAGAAAACCACTAAAAATCCGTTTGCTAAGTATTCATAGGGATTTCCTGCTCCGTACCACTGTTTGGCACCTTTTGCTCCTCGTTGGGATCGACACTGCTATTTATCGAAATTACTACGATACACCCCCTGTACTTGTGGGTTATCAAGACTATTTTGTGGCGCCGTTGCCGGGGAGTGAAGCACTATTGGAGAGTGGAACTGGTAAGGGAAACTTTCACTGTGAGTATTGCTTTTGTCACTACTTGTTACTTTGTTTCCAATATGGATAACCCACTTGGTTGTTTGTTTGGGAAAACTACTACCACTGCTAGGGTAGTAGATGAACCACCTCCTGTTGAGATAGATCCTTTTAAGATACCTACAAATGTTGTTAATCGTGTTATGGATAACTATTATTTTGGGGATGAAACTGTCCATCCCGGTGATCACTTGCTTTTTATCCATGAATTATGCGGGTTGTTTAAGTGTGTAGGTATCACAACTGAACATGTTAAGAATAAGTTACTCTCCATATCCTTCAAAGGGAGAGCTGAAGAATGGTATAAGTTGCCGAAGAATGGAAAATCTATGGAATGGGAGGAGATGTCATCTCTCTTTTACTCTAAATTTTATCCTCCTAGTGAGATCCATAAGGATAGAAATCTTATATATAACTTTTGGCCTCTTGATGGAGAGAGTACATGTAACATCCCAGGATTAGCACCTAGAATTAGAGAGGACACATGTGTGTGCATTGCATTCATGCATTAGAAAATCCGGGGAATTTTCACGCAAAACTAAAGAAGTTATAGAGGGATCGAGATCTCTCTTGTTCTGATGGAAACATCAGAGCAAGTGTGATGGATTTCGACATGACCTCTACTATAACTTATGTGTTTGGGGAAGAGAAAAATTCAAAGTTGAATATTCAATTGATAAATTTGAATTCTAAAAGAATTTGAAATAGAATAATAACTAGAAAGTAAATTGTAATAATAAATAAAATGTGAACTCTTATTTATGATTAAGATACAGTATTTACAATTATCTAAGTATAAAAGATAATTCAAATTCAAACACAAAAGGAAAAAGATTTACAATAAGAATTGGGTTCATATTTATAAACAAGATATGAATATTACAAGAATTTAGATTTCAAATAGAAAGAAAAATTAAGCTTTATTAATATTATATAGTATTACATTCTTTACAAACAAATTATAAAACAAGTAACTTTATTAAATAAGATACAACCATACAATGTGTTTACATTATTCAAACAGAAAAGAAATTACAATAATAATCTGGTATCTTCTCATCTTCTTTTATATCTGCAAAACAAAACTAGTAAATAAAAGAGGGGGTTAGTTTGGTTAGTATTGCTCTCAGGTACACAGTGTGATGCACTGTGATGTTCATCACTTAGCAGTAATCGGGGACAGAGTAGAATTTGTTTTTATCAGTAAATTTGGCCTTAGACTGTGTGCATCACTGGCCTGAGAGAGGGGCAAGTTTCACCAAGTAGAGGAATATCCCAAATAGGGATAAATATCAGAATCAGCCGAGCTCATCCACACCATCAAGTTTCATTCATGGAAACTTGCACCCAAAGGGACCCACTTGACAGCAGCTCACACATCACATGCAACTGATGTGTTGTAACATTAGGGAAGGTACCAACTATAGAAAAGGAACACCAGCCGTACCAGTACTGCTACTACATCCTTTCCACACACACACAACCAGACCAACAGATCCTTTATTAGCATCCAAGAAACACTACTATTTTGTCCCTTATCCATATCATATCCAGTTCCACCACACAACTAAGGACATCACCCCATCTCATCACAATCGCCAGGAGCATAAGGATAAGACCAGGAGCACAAGGAGAAGTCTAGGAGCATTAGAAGCTTCCAACAACATCTGGAGGAGCAGGCAACAACAACATCACAAGGACAAAGATGGCTAGCTGATCAAGTACCAGCACCAGCTAGCATAGCAACATCAAGTTCAACATCAGGTTGCTACTCAACACAAGGGTCATCATATAGAATCTATTTTTATCAGCATATAAAGTACAAAGGAAAAACAGGAGATTGGTAAAAGTACTTCTCTCAGACCCACATAGAAATGCTATGTTGAGGCATCATAGAGAATTTGATAGCCATGCTTTAGCATCTGTTCTTATAGTGTTTGGCCTTAGCCTATGCATCATCGGCAGCCAACTATGGATCTTTAGTTAGTCAATCAGGTAGCATGTCAATAGATGTGGTGTTCACCACTATGCACACTTCTGAGGAATGCACCACAGTGGCAAACACCACAATCACAGCCACAAGAAATCAAACTCAATATCTGTTCTTAATAGTTTGCACCATTAGGACCTGGGGTAGATAAGGGAAAAAGCATCCAAGATAAATTATTACAACTACCCTTCAACTAGATCTGGTCTAGGAGGATGAGAGGTAATATTTCCTCTCAGACTTGCATAGAGCTGCTATGCAAAACTCATCATAGGTAAATCGCCCAAATAAAAGTAATTGCCCTTATCTATCCAAATTAGTGCCTCAGCCTTTGCATCATTGGCAGGGCCTATGTACCAATACACCATCTGATTTTGTCAAGTCATATCCCACAAGGATTGATAGCCACACACATGATCATGCAAATGGTATTAGCAACCAAATTCCACTGACCTGCAACTAGATGATTTCTAGGCGATCAGAAGAGGTCACTTGAACCACATATAATCACATATCTACTCAAGATCATGCTACAAGAAGGATTGATGTGCACACTCCAAAAGGACGCACCACAGCAAGAACCTCCAGGTAGCAGAAGCCACCAGAACAAGCTTGCAGAAATAATTCAGGTTTTCAAGCCATTCAAAGCTATTTTAAATCATTTCTCTAGTTAAAATTACTAGAGATCATTTTAACTTTTACTTCTGACATCATGGACAGATAAAATTCATCTAGACTTGTTCCTGAAATAAGAATCCAGTTAATCTAGGGAAACATCATATACATATTTACTTGATGAAAGCTGGGTGTGCACATTGCAATTGCACACAATATAGTTCTATGTAGAGGATCTACTCATACCAACAATTTTAGAAACAGCTACAACTAGAACTTAATCAGGAAACCCAAGACACAGCCAACACATTTAATTACATCAGGAAAATCATTAAGAACATCCAATAACTTGAATAGTAAATAAAATATATCAAGTAATAGGTGTAGGAACTACTTATATCATGCATATGTGTGAATCAGATAGTGAATTGTCATTCAATCCAAGAAGAAAAGCTACTAGAAAAAACTACCTGAAACATTAAATCATTCAATCATAGAAGGAACAGATCAGATACTAAAAGGAATATTGCATGTAGATAGAGGGATTATCACTACTAGGAAAAGGGATGTTCGTGGCGCACCTAAAAATCCCATCCGTACGCTGCGGCTAAAAAATGGTTGTAGCGCACTACCCTGTTGCGCTATAGTTATATGGGTACATGCATAGCGCACTACTAGGTGCGCCACAGGTAGGGGTACAGGTGCGCCATGGATGTTTTTTTCAAAAAAAATGCAAAAAAACACCCTCGTTTTGAATTGCAAAAGCAATCAGGTCCGCATCGCCGCCGTCGCTGGAGCATGGTGGCCGTGGCCGCTACTCCTCGCCGGCATCAAGGAAGAGAGGGAGAAGGAGGTGTGGCTGGAGAAGGGAGGAGGTCGCCGCAAGGAGAAGGAGGTCGTCGACGGTCGTCGGTGCTCGTCGTGACTGCAAGGAGGAGGAGGAGGCCGCAAGGAGAAGGAGGTCGTCGCCGTCGTGACTGCAAGGATGAGGAGAAGGTCTCCATCACCGTCGCCATCGTCACTTCAAGGAGAGGAGGATGCCGGAGCAAGTAGAAGGAGAAGGCCACCGTCGCCGTCGTCAGTGCAAGGGAAGGAGGAGAAGGAAAAGGAGGAGGAGAAGAGAGAAGGAAAAGGAGGAGGAGAAGAGAGAAGGAAAAGGAGGAGGGAGGAGAAGGAAAAGGAGAAGAAGGAGGGAATAGGGGTAGGTGGGCGGGGTGGGGATTCAAATTTTGAATCCCGCCCAACTTACTCGTAGCGCACTAGGTGGTGTTGCGCTACGGGTAAGTTGCCCTCTATTTTTTTCTGCAGGAAAAAACAGTCTTTTGACTGTAACTTTTTACTCTTTTCAAATTTTTAAAATCTATAAAAAATCTCTAAACGACCAAAGGTTATAGCGAGCGGTTGCGAATTCTCGTCATTTTGGTATAATATACGATTTTTTTCGATATCGTATGCAAAAGTTACGGCCATTTTACCGTGTCATGACTTTTTTTTGCAGATAAAGTCGAAATAATTGTTTGTTAATTTTCCTACAAACTATACCACATTACATACCTAAATATGAAAGGATTATATTTTTGAAAGTGTTTATCATTTTCTTTTATTTTTTGCAAAACCTAAAAAGGCGATCCACGGGGGGGTGGAGTTGGTGCAGGCCACTTAGCCGTAGGGCACTAGGGCAGAGTGCCTTACGGCTAAGTTGACCAGCTGTTGCAGCACACATGCCCGTAGCGCACTAGGTCAAGGTGCTTCTGGCTAAGTGACATCCGTGGCGCACCTTGACCTAGTGCGCTCTGGTATGTGTGTGTTGCCACGTGCCCACACACATATGTGGCACCACCCCATGTGCGCCACGCTTATGGCAGTTAGCCGTAGGGCAACTATGGGCAGTGCGCCACGCCTATTTTACCCGTGGGGCACCACTAGCAAGTGCGCCACAGAAGTGTGGATTACCTATAGCCGTTTTCCTAGTAGTGTATTTGCCAATACAAACCATCTAAATGGTCATGAGATCATCAGGAAACCACTGACCACTACTTGTATTTATCAACATGGTTAAGAGGTTAATTTAGAACTCCAACACAAGAACAAAACTAATAGGATCATCTAGAACTAAAGCAACTGGTACCATAACCTGGTCAAGTGCATCTTGGTTATCCTATGAATACCAAATTTGCACATCACCACAACAATATTTTAGGATTTAGAAGTCTGACTATGTGAGATAGATTAATTATCTTAATCATAGGAGTAACACATGTCCAGTAACACTATTTGATCACAAATGATTTCTAGAAACAACAGATATGCTGCCAAACTCTAAGTTAACCAGTAGCACAGAGCAATTCCAAGATTTCCAGAACGTAAACCTGCGTTTTACACCTAAACGACTTCATCGGCTCGAAGTCTGGTCACATGAGAATTACCTGACTAGAAGCATGGTTGATGGAGTAGAAAAGAAGGCAGACGTCGGGGTTGATCCCAGGATGCCGTCCCTCCGGCATTAAAGATTGGAGTAGACCACAGTAGCTGCTACAGTACCACACCGGTGTGAAAAGTGCGGGAGCAGCAAATTGGGATCAAGGAGGGAGATGTTCTAGTCTTCCTCGAGCAGCAGCTGGGACATGGGGTTCAGAGCAGCCGCGTCGGTGACCTTGCCGAATCCTCATGTCTAGGGTTCCATAGGAACTAGAGGGGAGTTGACCGAGGGCGAAGGAGAGTGAATCGGCGGCTGAAGTCGACGGAGAAGGGCCAGAAGAGATTGTGACGAAGAACAGCAATACCAGCGGGAGCTGGAACCGGCAGGATCAACACCGACGACGGCATCAGGCCTGAACAAAAAGGCATTAGGGGCGAATTCGATAGGGCCTCAAAACCAAATCAAAATAGAGGGCCAGATCGTCCAGTCGGTGGCGGAGCTTCAGCGGTAGGCGACAGCGGCCGCAACATCCTGGTTCTATCGGAATCGGGCCGGCAGCGGTGGCGAGTGGAGCCAAAGGAGGAACGGGGAGGTGTGTATGCGGTTAGGTGTGTGCGTGCGTGGAGTGAGAGAGGAGAGGGGACGGGCCGGGGTGAAGTGTCCCGAGCCTGACCTAGCTGGGTCGGGCCGTCCAAAGTGGCCAGCCAAACAGATTATAGGTGGAACCTTTGGGCCTAGTTTTACAAGAAAAAAATCAATTAAAGAATAAAATGAAAACTACGTAAATGCCCTTTTGACATTTAAAGCACTAAAAATATATATATGTATCCCAAAAATACATATGATACATCAAAATAACCACAAGAATAATATCTACATAGAAAAATTATAATTTTACTTGTTAATATAAATATAAAGAAAATAAATATTAACACCATTAAGTCCCAAGTGAAGTCTCATAAAATAAGGAAAATCCCAAAAAAAATAAAAATCATTTTTGTGCATAAAAATAAATCTACTATTTTATAAAAATAGTAGTATAATTTTTATATATAAATAAAAATGAAGTAAGTATTTAAATACATTTAATCCTTTATGGAATTTTATAAACATAAAAATAATACTTAAAAATAAATAAAAATCATTTTCAAGGTCTTGAATAAGTATATTACACTAAAAAATACTAAATATATTAGTAGAAAAGTTTTTAATATTTTAAAGTAATAAATCCTTATCTATTATATATTTTTGAAAATTCTTTAAGAACATTTCTTAAGTAAGAAATAATTATGTTTCTTCAGAAATATTAATACCCTAAAATCAAATTACTAAAGTTCTAAACCATAACTAAGGTTTACAATAAAATTAAGTGAAAATTATTAACCTTATAATATATTTGGAAACCTTAAATAAAGATTTAAAACCACAACCTTCAAAATAACTATATACATCATTCAATTAAATATAAAGTGAATAATTCCACACCTTAGTCATACTTATCATAAGTCCAAAACTTGAGAATAACTAAAACAAATTAGATCTTAAGTTTATTTACCATTTTAAAGTTAACTTTAGTCTCAAAAATCTTATAACATTATGTCTAATAAACTAATTATGTTTTTATAGTTAACTTTGGTCTATTCCAATGAAGATATAAAGCATCTTAAGTCCAAACTAATCAATCACACACAAAAGACATTAATCACATCCTATTAACAATGAAGATTGTTTAAACCTTAGAAAGGAAATATTTTCTTCAAATGTTATTCTTTTTGCCACTTCAAACAACAATCTCATAATAAGTTCTTCAATTCTTAACAACTCAATCCCAAGGATGTTTATCAATAGACACCAAATGACCATTAACCATAATCACATTATTTTATACTTTACTTTTATATGTTGAATTATTAACCCTTGAGTTCCTTATAACGGTCATTACTTATAAAGTAAAATTTAAAGATAAACCAACTCTTAAAATAATCACTTAAATTCACTTCACTCAAAGCATTGAGAATTCACTTTGGGAGTTTTACAAAATGCATATCATTACTTATGCATAACTAGATCTTGCTTCTTTAAACATTAGTTCTTACCGGACCAATGATGCTGATTTCAGATATTGGATCCTATATCGTCTCGAAGACCGTGAGTGCATAATCTTGCAATCACAAAAGGCAAGTTCACACTTTCTCATGTCCTTTGATTATTTTCTGTAAAGTATTTTGCAAATCTAGTGTTGTCATCACCTGCATTTCAAAAAGGTCAAAAAAATACTATTTTTGATAATAATGTGAACTATTGGTTACTGATCCAGGGTGATCATCTAATCTATTAAACCTGGTAGTTGGAATACCACTACTCAGGAGTATATCATCTGGAACTTAACAACTAATGTCGCTAGTGATTCTTGCGCCGCAGATTACGCGTTAACCATAAGATTTGGAATGGGACGGAGAAGTCAGCTGGATTGGCTCCCTTTCGCATGCATTGGACACTATTCTGGGCATTTGTAAGTTGCAGATCATGGGTATAGCAATTTTATATGGGGAAAGATCTACCATGGATCTAGGCTTACAAAAGATAGATTTCTAGTGTTAATGGTTGTTGTGTGTATCCAACTAAGGTATAGCCATTTTATACGGGGAAAGGTCTACCTTGAGTTTGGGCATACAACAATTGCGGTGTATGCGGGGTCGCGGAGAAGGACAGTGATTGGCTTGGATCTTAGACTGGGCCCCATACCAAGGAAGTATGGACAAGGTCATCTCTTGGTTGTGCAACAAAGCTAAGATCTCTCATGGGAAAAGTAACGCACCTACACAGAGTGTAAGAACTATAACTTGTTACTCCATGTTCCGGGAAGGAGCTGCGAATGCGGCGGGAAAGGAACTCCATGAAAGTTCTGGTAAACCCGTGAAGGCTGACGGACATAGCGTTTCAGAATAAAAGAAAATTTTGAAGAATTTTTTACAAAAACTTGCATTGCCTACGACCTATGGTATGTGGCTGTAGATATAGTGCATCAAACACTCCTTTCTAGTGAAATTCCTGAGTACACTCGTACTCAACGTATCTTCTTAACCATTGCTAGATTCTAAAGCTATTAAGATGACGTCTACATCAAGTTATGCTCCAGGAATCATCATCAGAAGCTAAAGCTCTGCAATGAAGTCAAGAAAGTCAACATATACATCAACTCAAGTGAAGATGAAGTTACGAATTAGTTAGGAATATAATTTCTAGCCATAGAACCTATTTCTATAGTGTATTGCAATAGCAGCAATGCTAGACCAATAGTTCGGATACTAGTCTTATTAGTATGATAGTTTTTTTTGACTTGTTTATTTCTGATTCTTCTTTATAAGAAGTTATTTTCTCTCTCTTTAACCTAGAGTGTTCTTTGGATCTTTTGTAAAGAGTCGAGTTGTAATCTATAGTCATGTCTTGGACCTGCTATGTTTCTGTTGTACCACTCTGAGGGATGTAATACTAGTGAATGGTGTTTCATTGGTGTTATGTCAACGACTATGGTATACTACATCATGCAGTGGTATGCTGGGTCACCGCAGTACAACTCAAGCTTGGGGGAGATTGAAGTTACTAATGCTTAAATGTCCTATTCATGAACTCCCTAACAATATTATTCTCAATAAACTTTATGCTAGGCTTTCTCTTCATGATAAAGATTTACTAGATGTTTCTTGTGCTGGATCATTCACATGTATGAAGGAAGAAGCTAAATGGGATCTTCTAGACCGTATTCAAGAGAACACTGAAGTTTGGGAGAATTACAAAGGAAGAAATTCAGGTATAAACTATGATTATGAATGCATCAAATCTTTTATGGGAAATGATAGCTTCCGTGATATTAGCAATGAGTTTGGTCTTGATCCTCAAGTTCTTGCGAAATGTTTTAATGCTTTTGCCTCTTATATTGAGATTCCCAAGAAAGAGTGGGACAAGTACCATGCTCCTTATAAAGACATTGTTACCCATGTTCCTGCCAGTGTAGAGGTTTGTACTGTTGATCCTATTTTGTCTTAACCTTATGTTGAAACGATCCCTTTTCCCTCCAAGGTAAGGGAACACTCTATTATGGCTAATGTGGTTAGCAAAATCACAAAGAAAACTATAGGGTCCGATGAGCTTATTGATATCGAGCCCGTGGTAGCTATTGTGAAAGATCTTGACACTAGAAATATAGAGGATGAACATATTTTATTACGTGAAAACGCTACTAATATTGTTTCTCATCCTAAGAAAGTTAGAAAAGCTAGTGTCCCTGTGCTTTCTGTTAAAATTGGTAGTCATAGCTATTATGGTTTATGTGATATTGGTGCTAGTTCCAGTGCTATTCCTTATGAGCTTTAGAGGGAAATTATGCATAAGATTGGTCCTTGTGAGCTTGAGGACATTGATGTGGTCATTCACCTTGCTAATAGAGAGCAAGTTTGCCTCATTGGCATTGTAAGAGATGTGGAGGTCCTTTGTGGTAAGATTAAATATCCTGCTAATTTTCTAGTACTTGGTAAAGAAGCTAGTAAAACCTATCCTATTATCTTTGGTAGACCCTTTCTGAACACTTGTGGGGCTATCATAGATTGTAGGAAGGAAAATGTTTTGACTAAGTTTGCTGGAAAGTCTTATGAGTTTAATTTTTCCAAATTTTCCAAAACTCCTTATGAAAATGAACTGCCTGATGAGGATTTCAGGGTTGAACAACTTTCTGCTATTTCTCTTGCTCCTAACAATGCCTTACAACAGTTCATGGAAGATCATGAAAGTGATGCCTTCATGAAGTAAAGAAATGAGATTGATGAGGCTTTCCTTCGTCAGCCTAAGTTACTTAAGCATAATTTACCTGTGAAAGATTTGGGCACCACACTATGTACACTACTAGAAAAACGCCTATTTGTGGCGCACCTGAAAAGGCCTTACGTGGCGCTTTGAAAAAGGCCTTGGTGGCGCTAGCGATGCGCCACGGCTCTCCTTCTGACTATCTAAGTGGCCGTGGCGCATCATGGTCATACGGTTATATCGAGATAGGCGCCACGGGTAGGGGTACACGTCGCCACGGATGTTTTTTCAAAAATCAAAAATGCAAAAACACCCTCGTTTTGAATTGCAAAGCAATCGGTCCGCATCGTCGTGTCGCCTCATTTGGAGCATGGTGGCCGTGGCTGACCTACCACCACGGGGAGGTGCGGAGGCCGTGGCCGTGCTACTCCTCGCCGTGTCGAGGAAGAGAGGGAGAAGGTGTGGCTGGAGAAGGAGGAGGTCGTCGTGGGTCGTCGGAGCTCGTCAGCTCTTCGTGTTGCAAGGAGGAGGAGGCCGCAGGAAGGAGGTCGTCGCCGTCGTGTTGCAAGGAGGAGAAGGTCGCCGCCACCATCGCCATCGTCACTGCAAGGAGAGGAGGATGCCGGAGCAAGGAGGAGGAGAAGGCCACCGTCGCCATCGTCAGTGCAAGGGAAGGAGGAGAAGGAAAGGAGGAGGAGGAGGAGGAGGAGGAGAATAGAGAAAGAAAAGGAGGAGGAGAAGAGAGAAGGAAAAGGAGGAGGGAGGAGAATGAAAAGGGGAAGAGGGAGGGAATAGGGGTAGGTGGGCGGGGTGGTGATTCAAATTTGAATCCCGCCCAAGCTTATCCGTGGCGCACTAGGTGGTGGTGCGCTACGGGTAAGTTGCCCTCTTTTTTTTTCTGTAGGAAAAACGGTCTTTTGATCGTAACTTTTTCTCTTTTCAAATTTTGAAAATCTAAAAAATCGCTAAATCGAATTTTGAAAATTTCTCAAGCGGATGCGAAATCTCGTTCTCGTCATTTTGGTATATTATACGATTTTTTTCGATATCGTATGCAAAAGTTACGGCCTTTTATCGTGGCATGACTTTTTTTTGCAAATAAAGTCGAAACTCATGTTTGTTAATTTTACTAAAAGCTATACCACATTACCTACCTAAATATGAAAGGATTTAATTTTTTGAAGTGTTTATCATTTTCTTTTATTTTTTGCAAAGCCTAAAAAGGCGATCCACGGGGGGGTGGGGGTGGCGTTGGTGCAGGATAGTTAGGCGTAGGGCACTAGGGCAAGGTGCCCTACTACTAAGTTTATACATCCGTGGAGCACATGCCATAGTGCGCCACGGATGTGTCTGGCCGTTTCACAGCAGAGAGGGGCATGCGCTTAGGCGTAGCGCACCCCCTCCATGTGCGCCACGGTTGACACTAACAACCGTAGCGCACCTACCCTATGTGCGCTATGGATGTTTGGCGTGCGGCCAACAGGGCCCTGACCCACACATATCTGCGGCGCACTATGGTCATGTGCGCCACTGCCCATAGGTGAGCCACGGCTGTTTTAGCCGTGGGGCACTTCAACAATGTGAGCCACGGATGTGCTGATTACCTAAAGGGGACCCTGTTTTCGAATTAAAACCTTTACCTAATGATCTTAAATATGCTTATCTTGATGACAAGAAGATATATCCTATTATTAGTTCTAAACTTTCAGGAAAGGAAGAAGAAAGGTTATTGGAGATATTGAAGAAACACGAGGATCTATGGGCTATACTCTTGATGATTGAAAGGAGATTTCTCCTACTATATGTCAGCATGCTATTAATATAGAGCCTGATGCAAAACCAGTTGTTGAGCACCAACGTCGTCTAAATCCTAAGATGAAGGATGTGGTAAGAAATGAGGTATTAAAACTCCTTGATGCTAGTATTATTTATCCTATTGCTGATAGTAAATGGGTTAGCCCTGTTCATTGTGTTCCCAAGAAAGGAGGAATAAATGTTGTGCCTAATGAGGATAATGAGCTTATACCCCAAAGAGTGGTAGTTGGGTATAGAATGTGCATTGATTTTAGAAAGATTAATAAAGTTACTAAGAAATATCATTATACTTTGCCCTTTATTGATCAAATGCTTGAGAGGTTGTCCAAAAAGACTCACTTTTGCTTTCTTGATGGTTATTCTGGGTTTTCTCAAATTGTTGTGAAAGCACGGGACCAAGATAAAACTACTTTCACTTGTCCCTATGGTACTTATGCTTATAGGCGTATGCCTTTTGGTTTATGTAATGCTCCTACTACCTTTCAGATATGTATGTCTGCTATCTTTCATGGTTTTTGTGAAGAAATTGTGGAGGTTTTCATGGACGATTTTTCCGTCTATGGAACTTCTTTTGATAACTGTTTGCATAACCTTGATAAAGTTTTGCAGAGATGTGAGGAAACCAACCTTGTCCTTAACTGGGAGAAATGCCATTTCATGGTTAATGAAGGGATTGTTCTTGGACACAAGATCTCTGAAAGAGGCATTGAAGTTGACAGAGCCAAAATTGAAGCAATTGATAAGATGCCTTGTCCTAGAGATATCAAAGGTATTTGTAGTATCCTTGGTCATGCTGGTTTCTATAGGAGGTTTATTAAATATTTATCCAAAATTTCAAAGCCCCTTACTAATCTTCTTCAAAAATATGTACCTTTTGTTTTTTATGATGATTGTAAGGAAGCTTTTGAAACTTTAAAGAAAGCTTTGACAACTGCTCCTATAGTCCAACCACCTGATTGGAGTTTACCTTTTGAAATTATGTGTGATGCTAGTGATTTTGTTGTGGGTGCTGTCCTGGGACAATGTGTTGAAAAGAAGTTAAATGTCATTCATTATGCTATCAAGACTCTGGATGCTGCTCAAAAGAATTATGCTACTACTGAAAAGGAATTCTTAGCTGTAATCTTTTCTTGCGATAAGTTTAGACCTTATATTGTTGATTCCAAGGTTATTATTCATACTGATCATGCAGCTATTAAATACCTTATGATGAAGAAGGACTCTAAGCCTAGGCTTATAAGGTGGGTGTTGCTTTTGCAAGAGTTTGATCTACATATTGTGGATAGGAAAGGTGCTGATAATTTATCTCATTTGGAAAACATTTCTTTTGACCCTTTGCCTGTTAATGATAGTTTTCCAAATGAGCAGTTAGCTGCAATAAGGGTAAGTCCACATGAGAGTCCTTGGTATGCTAATTATGCTAACTTTATTGTTTCCAAGTATTTGCCTCCAACCTTTACAGCCCAGCAAAGAAGGAAATTCTTTTATGATCTAAGGCATTACTTTTGGGATGACCCACACTTATATAGAGAAGGAGTAGATGGTATTATGCGAACATATGTTCCAGAATTTGAACAACAAGAGATATTTAGAAAATGTCATGGCAGTTCTTATGGAGGACATCATGTTGGGGATAGGACTGCACAAAAGGTTTTACAATCTTGATTTTATTGGCCTACCCTTTTTAAATATGCAAGGAAGTTTGTCTTATCATGTGATGAATGCCAACGAGTAGGTAACATCTCTAGACGCAATGAAATGCCTATGAATTATTCTCTTGTTATTGAACCTTTTGATTGTTGGGGATTTGACTTCATGGGGTCTTTTCCTCCTTCAAAGGGTATACACATATTCTTGTTGTTGTTGACTATGTTACAAAGTGGGTAGAAGCCATACCTACAAACAGTACTGATGGTAAGACCTCTTTGAAAATGCTCAAAGATGTCATTTTTCCTAGGTTCGGTGTGCCTAGATATCTCATGACTGATGGAGGCTCTCATTTTATTCATGGGTGTTTTAGAAAAACTCTCGCTAAGTATGATGTAAACCACAGAATAGCTTCAGCTTATCACCCCCAAACTAGTGGGCAAGTAGAACTTTCCAATAGGGAAATCAAATCTATCTTGCAGAAGACTGTCAATAGATCTAGGAAAAATTGGGCTAAAAGGTTGAATGACGGTTTGTGGGCTTATAGAACTGCTTATAAAAATCATATGGGGATGTATCCTTACAAAATGGTCTATGGGAAAGCTTGTCACTTGCCTTTAGAATTAGAACACAAAGCTTATTGGGCAGTGAAAGAGTTGAATAGAGACTTTAGACTTGCTGGTGAGAAAAGACTGCTCAACTTAAGTAATCTAGATGAGTGGAGAGGTGAAGCTTATGAAAATGCTAGGCTCTTTAAGGAAAAATTAAAAAGATGGCTTGATAGGAGAATTCTCAAAAGGGAGTTCCATGTTGGTGAGAAAGTTCTTTTGTATAGGTCTCGTCTTAGATTTTTTGCAGGGAAACTACTCTCCAAATGGGAAGGACCTTTTGTTATCAAGGAAGTGTACCGTTCAGGTGCCATCAAAATTTATTCTCTAAAGGATGACACAACACAGGTGGTGAATGGTCAAAGACTAAAACATTATATTTCTGGAGATTCTTATAATGAAGATGTTGATGTTATTTAAATGATAACTCCAGAAAAATTTATTAGAAGCCAAACACCAGAAACTATAGAGTTCGTCCTTGAATAGGTAAAAGTAATGAAAACAGAAGGTTCGTGAAACTCCAATCTTTTTATATTTTTGATGTTTTTAATACATAAGGGAAGTTATGAGACGAAACTGAAGAGGA
Organism: Avena longiglumis; assembly: GCA_030063025.1. Classification (NCBI taxonomy): domain Eukaryota; kingdom Viridiplantae; phylum Streptophyta; class Magnoliopsida; order Poales; family Poaceae; genus Avena; species Avena longiglumis. The sequence continues at coordinate 51,050,734 of CP125974.1, read as the reverse complement.
AACGGAGCCCGGGGTGGACAAACCCACCCCAGGCGCGAGCCCATCCTGTTCACGCCTGAGGGGGGTGTTCCACCCCCGAGCTCTGACTCCGCCTCGTTTCCGTGTCAAAACCTTCCTTATGCATTGAATCTTCATAATATATAACCCCCCAGGTTCCCCGAGGTTCTTGCATCGTGTTCTCTCCGTGTTTTCGTTTCGATCTGTTTCTGTCAGGAAAATTCTCAGATTTGGAGCCTCGATGTCTTCCTCTGGATCACCCACGGAGGATTCCTCTACGGATGTCCTCAACCCGTACATGTATGAGTTGAGGATTCATCCCAAAGAGTTGATCCTCAAAGAGGGGAAGGTACATATGAAAGAAGTTCAAGGCCCTAAAGGAGAAGGCAGTCTGGAAGATAGGATGGAAGCATTGGAACAAGAAGTTTTCTGGTACAAGAAGATGGCAGAAAACGAAGTGGATGTTATTCACAAGATAAGTTCAGAACTTATCACCAAGCACGAGGGAGAAGTTTCCGAGCTCCGAGAAGAGATCTTCTCACTCTGTCAGACCACCAATCAATTGCAAGCACAACTCTATGACATACAGAATCAAAATTGTGAGTATGAGGCTAGATTTGATCGCATAAGCTCTGCTGCTAGTTTCAGGATTGCAGAGACAAGGACATCCTTTTTGGGTGGGGAACCATTGCCTTAGAAGTTTTATGATGACAATAGAACACCACCACCACCGAAGGATTAATTCGTCATCAGGTTTGGCATCTCCATGGCTTGTTCCAAGCTTGAGGGAGTGCCGCGGTATCACCACCATTATCTTTTATCTTTTACCTTTTGGTGGATTCATATCTGTGGTAGAGAGGTTATATTATAGTTTGGTTTGCATGTGGAAGTATCTCTCCTTTAGTTGGTTATCTATGTATCCCTTGGTGTGAGTGCCTTTATTGAATATTAATGAGAAGTCTCATCTTTTACTTTTTGCACTTCTTATTTTAGTTTGCAATCTGTATTAAATGATGGATCTTGTTGTTCAGTATTGGCACCACTTTGGGATCATCAAGTGGATCTAAATTGGTTTTGGCAAACCGAGTTCTGGTCTGTGGCATTAGTTTAAAGAAAAAGAAAGAAAGAAAAAGCTTACAGATATTTGGTATCATTTGTTTTCTTTCTTGTTGGCTCATAAGCTTGGTATTCTTTATTTAAGATTATTTTGTGTCTTCAAGGAAGATTGCATGTTTGGCTTTATTACTTGTATGTTTATTTGTTTCTTTCAACTCTCTTGCTTGCTACCCGGCCTTGCTAGCCAAAAACCTGTTTTGAGAAGGCATACTTCTCATGTTTCCAAAATGCTTTGAACCCAAAACTTTTGCCACTTGTGTCCACCATATCTACCTAGTAGATTTTGCTATTCCTAGCAAATTCTCAAGCTTCATCTACCTTTCAAATTAAAAAGTATTTTGTTATGTGAAAACTAGTTAGTAAATCTCTCACGAACTTGATGGCACACCTTATTTACTTGCCCCTAATAGACTTGAACCATTGTGAACATCGAAGTTGTATATGCTTGCATCTATACGTTGGAATTAGCAGAACCGTGCTGTCACGAGGAACGTTTTCAACATTGCACTTGTACTCTATACACAGTTGATATCGTGCTCTTTTTACTATGGATGTCAACGGTGTGAAATAAAGAGGGAACTTGTAAGTCCATGGAGTCTGTATTCTGTGTTAGAGAAACGCCTGGGCCGCTAGCCTAAGCCATGCCTAATCATGGTGGAAACATGCAGCATCACCATAGTGAGTTATCTATGAAGCATCCTCAATAAAAATCTATACACATGGTAAATAAAAATATTGTTGAGATGCTCATTGTCTGCTTGCCTTGTCATTTTGGTTATGGGAAAGCTCTTGTACCATGTGAAAGGGGTACCCCGTTGGCGGTTCTCAATGATATGCAAATACTTACAATGACAAGAACTTACCTAGGCCCAAAGTTGAGTATGCATGAGGAGTGGACCTCGTATTCAAGGTACATGAGATTGCCAACTTATATTTCATCAAGCATATACTCCATCTTTGTTCACTTTAACCTTAATCATCTCAAGATTCTTATGATAGGGGCAATGAGGGCTCAAAGCTAGTAAGTACCATAATCTTTTGGAAGCTCTTTATGACTTGTAATCCCTGATACCCTATAAGAAGGGACCTTTCTCCTAGTTACTAGTTGAGTCAGTAAACCTACTTCCTATCTATCTCCAGCAAGCTTTTGAGTTGTTGTGTTTCAAGCATTCATATGGTAATTTATTCAATCATGTTCTTCATCTTCCTTGTTTGCACAAAACTCTTATCTATTGAGTATTACTTTGAAAGTCTTCACTTGTGAAAAACCTTTTTGAGCAAAGAGTGTTCCTGTTTTGAAACTTCTACAAAAAGCTTTTGTAAAACTGTTTGCCAGGTGTTCTCTGACCAAGAACAAGTTTTCCAATTCCAATTATGATTTATCTTTATGCATCTCTATTGTGACTGATGTACTTGGTTGCAAGCTAAGTTATACAATGGTGAGTTGCTCTCTTCTATGAGTTGTGCAATGGTAAGTGTGATGCTTCTTGTTCGTATTCTTTTATCGACACTTCGCTCCATAAACCTATGACATGTTTACTGAGCTCAGTATTCGCTTGGGGACAAGCGAAGTCTAAGCTTGGGGACAAGCAAAGTCTAAGCTTGGGGGAGTTGATAGGCCCAATTTGCATCACCATTCTATATCATAATTTACCTCTATTCATTGATATTTGTCTTATTATGAGGTATTACTTATGGCTTTTCATCTGTTTATGCATGTTGGATGATTCTTGGAGGATGGACTGCCGGAGTCTGGATTCTCATGGAAAAGAAGGCGTTTCGGTGCAATTTCGCAAAGATCAGAAAAATACCAAAAAAATATGGAAACATATTATTTTACCAGAAGACGAAGGAAGCCAGAAGGAGGGACGAAGAGGGGCCTCAGGGCCCACACCCCAAGGCGCGGGCCCACCTAACCCAGGCCTAGGGCAGGTGTGGCCCACCTGCCCGGCCTCCGACTCCACCCCTTCGCCTATATCTTCCCTTCGAAACCCTAAGGCTCAGGGAACGACCACAGATAGATTTCCGCCGCCTCTGGTGGGCGGAAAACACCAAGAGAGAAAGATCTCTCCGGCAGATAGATTTCTACTGGAGGAATTCCTTCCCGGAGAGGGGAGACCGTCGCCATCAACACCGTCATCAAGCTAGGCTTCATCGGGATCATAATCATCATCATCCACACCATCATCACCACTCCATCCCGCTATAACAATTGTGTTGGATATTGCTTTAGTTCTTAGGGGAAACTTTCCCGGTGTTGATTACTATTGTAGTTGATGCTTGTGAGTGGAACCATTGGATTATTGCTTATGTTCAGATTGTTATCCATTATCATATCATCTTTGATCTTGATCCATATGATGTCTTGTGAGTAGTTAGTTTAGTTCTTGAGGACATGGGAGAAGTCATGTTGTTAGTAGTGAATCTGTGTTGAGTTATTATTCAATGGTTTAGTATTTAAGTTGTGGTGCTATTCTTATAGTGGTGTCATGTGAACGTCGACTACATGACACTTCATCATTTATGGGCCTAGGGGAATGCATTGTGTATTTGGCTACTAATCGCGGGGTTGCCGGAGTGACAGAAACCTGAACCCCCGTTAGGACACCTTTGCACAAGGGAGCGTAGGATCTCAGAGTTTAATGATGTGGTTAGATTTATATCTTAATTACTTTCATGTAGTTACGGATGTTTGTAGGGGGTTTAATTACAAGTATGTATTAGTCCTAGGAAGGGCGGTATGTTAGCACAGGTTCGCCCACACAACACTTACAAACACTAGAGAAGAGTACTCGGCTATTTGAAGCGAAAGCACTTGACAGAATTCCCATGTGTCCTCGAGAACGTTTAGTCCTTATAAGTATTTCCACCGGCTTGTCCTTTGCTAAGAAAGGATTGGGCCACTTGCGCCGTTTGTTCGTTACTTTTGTTACTTGCTCCTTGTTTTGTTGCCTTGTCATAAAACCACTAAAAATCCGTTTGCTAAGTATTCACAGGGATTTCCTACTCCATACCATTGTTCAGCACCTTCTGCTCCTTGTTGGGATCGACACTCCTATTTATCAAAAGTACTACGATACACCCCCTATACTTGTGGGTTATCACCAACCTTGTAAATAAAACAGAGCAAGCAACGATCACCTTTTCAAATGCCTCTCCGCATGGCCCCACCTGAAACGGCCGAGCCAAGGATGTTGAACTGACGGAAACGGTAGATTCACGGAATGAGTTGCTGCACACAAAATAGGGGCAAAACTGAGCACCATTCCAGTCTAGTGGCAAAACTGAGTTCAACATGACCTCTAGTGGCAAAGGAATAATTAAACCTATAAAGAGGCAGTCAAATATTATGTTGTTTTCGATGCCAACTATAGGTGGGATCCTACAAGCAAATAAAGGAAATTGTTTGAGCATATTCATCTGATGCTTTTCTCTTTGTCTCAAGTGACTACGGTGTTTTCAGCCCAATCATATTCGACGACAAATATATTCTACCCCCACATTGCAAGTAATTTAAGATTGCATTGGCGAAAGCAATGAAACACAAGAATGCAACCTACAAGAAGATTTTGAGAATCGATGATGGATAAATTCAACAAGTATTGGGAAGAAAAGAACAATTTCATGGTGCTTGCAACTGTCCTTAATCCAAGGTACAAGTTGTTGTACACAAGGTGGGCCTTTAATGAGCTCTATGATGAGCTCACGCCTAAATGGAGATAGACTCCGTTGAAAATGAGTTGTTAAACTTGTTTGAGAAGTTTGAAAATGAAAAGATGCAATCAGAAAAAGTTGGCCCATCATCATCCAAGCCTCCTATAATTAGTAGTTCAATGCCGGGATCGGATAGTAACTTCCACGTTGGTGTGCCAACACCATCACAAAATCATCAAAGAGTGAATTGAGAAACTACCTAGAAGAATTTAGTGAGTAAAATGTTCCCAACTTTGACTTGCTTGATTGATGTAAGTGAATTCACTTAGATATTCATTTTTGGCAAAGATGGTGAGGCATTTCTTGACTATTCTGGCTAGTTCCATCTCTTCAGAATCAAATTTTAGCACCAGTGGAAAGGTGTTGGACGACTATAGAAGTTCTCTAAAACCTTATATGGTGGAAGGTTTGGTTTGTGGTGGAAGCTACTTTAAGGGCGCTCATAAAGACTTGAATGTGATAGTATGATTCTCATCTCGCTGGCATTCTCTACTATCTTGTTTCATTGTCGTATAATGTAATATGCATGGCTAACTTTCTCATATTTAGGAGGTGAAGATGGATGGTGAGGAGGAGGATGTGGAGAGCATCAAGTTGCCTAAAAGTGTGGTGACTAGCAACTAATGGTAACTACAAATTTTGTACATATTTGATATTTCATTAAGAGGTGAGCAAAAACTCTACTAAACCATTTCTTTCTTGTATACTCTCATGTTGATGTTGGTATTGGACAATGGAGTTCGGTTGGAATTTTAAAGTTCGAACTTATCCTTTTGAATTTGATCTATTTGGTTGAAAACAGGAGACTAATATTGTAACTGTGTCGATGTCAACTTGTTGTGATTGCCTCTTATGCACTATGATTGTTAACCTCTTGGTTTTTGCTATATTTTGGAAAGTTACTCTAAGGATGCACTAAATTGAATTTGGTGCTTGTTGCTATATTTTGGAAAGTTACTCTAAGGATGCACTGAATTTTCAACTTGGTGCTTGTTGTTATATTTTCAATTTTATCATTGAAATGGGTTCATCTACATGAGTTTCTATAATCTGCTTTTTAAGAATTTTATTTGAATCAATGGATATTCAATTTGAGAGGCTAAATATGTAAAATTATAGGAAAAATTTACAAATAGGTGACAACCTGGGAACCTCCAGCTCCAGCCCGATCTTTTCCTAGGCTCGGCCCAAGTTAGCCTGAGCCGACTTGCGTCCAGGTATACCCACCCACGCCCCATGGGTAGCTCCGGGTACGTTCACCGGCCGGACCCATGACGCTGACCACGAAGAGCGACGATTCTAGGAGGCAAGTGACGGTGGAGGAGAGAGAGAGGTAGCCGCGGAGAGAAGTTTTTGGCAGTCGTGCTTTACAGTTCAAGTGTTGCCAAAGAACCCGTATGCAGCGACGTGTGAGCCGTCACGCAAAAGCTTGAGACACGCGATAGTGTGACATAAAGGCGCGCCAACTGGCGAAAGTGTACGCTTGCCAAGGTGTGTAGCCAGATTCACCAATATGATCATATTATGTGATAGCCGTTAAGCGTTCGGACCACGCTGACCACCCGGCCGATGCGGAGCTCTCCCATGCTCGAAAGCGTCTCACTCTTGCATTCTCTTAGAGCATCTCCACTCGCCTATCAAGGAGGCCGATTCGAACGGCGAAATTACGTTTCGACGCGAAAATCGGCTAAGTCGCGTACCAGAGACCTCTTTTCGGCCGGATTTGGATCAACTTTGGTCCGGACTACCCAGGCCGCAACCATGATCCCGGGTACGCTAGACTAGCGAATTGGCCGAGTAGACCAGCCTGTCAGCGACAGAAGCCGAGTCGTCGCCAGCCTTCCCGTCGTTTTCCTTTTCCCGCCGTTTTCCTTGTCTCGCCCTCGCCGCCGAACTCCGCCTATAAAAGGCGTACATCCCGCCGTCTCTCTTCATAGTCTCTCACACCACCCCCAACTCCGGCGAACTTCGGTCGTTCGCACCTTTCTTCCTCCTCAACTCTGCCGAAGCTGGGCGACGATGCCGCCGTGGAAGCTCGCTCCTCTGCGCTATCTGGCGCCGGACACTCGTATCCCCTCGGCCAACTCAGCGCCCGGATCCTGTTCACTGGTGTCGGCGTCATGGAGCACATCCAGGCCGGCAACCACCCCCGCCTCGGCCTGTAGTTGCGGCGTCCGGCGTCGACCATGGTAGCGGCGGCCTTTTCCTAGTTTTTAAGCCGATGTAATATGTGCGCCCTTGCCTTACTTAATAAAATCCGCCTATATTCGTCCATAATTCGCCAAGTTTAATTTCGCGAACCGGGACTCGCAGATACGTAAGTGAACGGGCGTCGCAAAAAAAACATGTTTCGTCCGGCTAAAAAGAGTTTGGTTTTTAGCATATGTTCGCCCAACAAGTGGAGATGCTCTTATCCACGGCCAATGACGCCGGGCTCAGGGGAGCGCGGTTCCCGTGACACTAAGTATGTGTGATAGCATCTGGCAACGTGACATGGCGTCGGACCAGTCCTAGGACGCCATATGATGACGCTCTGACCTTGGGGAGACGTGGATAGTCCAATTCACCGAAACTTTCGGTAACTCTTTTTTATTCTACTAATGTGTTCTACGGTGTCTCCTGTAAACTTTCCATGGAGTACTACGGAGCAAGCACAAATGTAAGTGCCAAACGAAGGTACTTCAGGAAACTTCCATTATTAGCGAATGATGACGAAAATATTAACATCCTGCTGGAGGCCCAAGGATGCGGACCATCATCGCGGCGGCGACACGTCGTCTCCCTAATTCGTCAAGCAGCCGCGTTTGAGCTCTCAAAGTTTTCAGCCCTGATTTAGCCATACACCAATTTCAGCTCTCGCGCTTTTATAGTCTAGGGAGTCTTGGGCAAAGATATGTATACATGTCGATGGAGACATGACGAATGGAGGAAAGCGACTCCTCAACTGCCATGTCCTGCATAGCATTCGTGAGCAAAAAATGCAAAACAATAAGGTATTCATTATTTGGACTTGAAATTCTGGAATTTATTTTGTAATTCTATTCCTATAATTTCATTTCTATAATGTTTGGTTGACACAAAATTGGGCCATTATTTTATTTGGCAAATCTATTGAAATATCCTCATATGTAAACCTGATTCCTATCTCAGACCGTCATTTCCAAATTCCGATGACAGCCAAACTTATGAATATTTTTGGAATTACAATATAAATGAAATGAATCTAATTATTTATTTCATTTCTACTAAATGAAATGAATATCTGGGTGCCAAACGACCTATAAGGGAATCGATAATTCTCAGCTAGTAGTAGCTTTTTTGAGAGAGAGGTTAGGGCTCAGTCAAGTCTAGCGCGGTTGGATTGTTCGGCTTTCCTCTTGTCCGACCCGTGCTGCTAGTGCTAGTTGTTTTGTCAATGTTTTAGGGGCTGGCAATGATCCCTATTACCGTCTCACATCCACTCGAAAAAAATCTAACTCACACGGCCCCAAAAGACTAGATATAATATATGATGCATGTTTATTCTTTCTAGTTACCCTAAAAAAGGTTTATTCGATCTAAAAAAAGGTTTATTATTTTTAGTTTAATTTAACACTATATTTAGTCAACCGTCCAACCGTCATTAATCTCGCGCCAAGATTCGTGCTTATTGTGCGCGACGGACAGAAGTGAGACTTAGGCTAACTCCAACACCCGCGCTCGGGTCCAATCTTTTCCTTCTAGACCGAGACCAGGGACCAACGTGCACCCGCAAATCGCAACACAGCCTCGGACCCGCCGTTTCGACGCAATTCAAGCCCAAAATTGATCTGATTTGCGGGGGCATGGACAACCCGCGCATCCGTGTGGTGTCCTCCCTAGCCCCGCCAGGCAGAGACCCATCACCACCACTCTCAACAGCAATCCCTAGCACATTTTCATGGACGCACCGCCGCCGCCCTCCCCGGCAGCTGCCCTCCATGGACGTGGCCCGTACGTGCCACCCGGAGCTGCTCTGGCCTCTTCTCCAGCCACCTCTGCTCTGGCCTCCACTACAGCCTTTGATCTCATCCCTCAAAAGCCACCGACAAAGCTGTTGCTACTGATCGTCCGGTGAAGAAAGAATTGACGGACGACCAGCGGAAGGAGGAGACGAGGAAGAGGGCCGACCGTAGAGAGAAGGCCTAGAAGCGCCTTATCGATGCCCAAGCTGCCCAGGAAAGTGTCGCCGCCCTTTAGCATGCCATGGTCTTCCGGGCCTAGGCCAACGCCGAGGCCCTCGCTGTGCAGGCTGCCACCTTGCCCAGCATGATAAAGGAGAAGCAGCTATCTGCGTTTGGCATGGGCACGACGAGCTCGACCGCGTCCGCGAACAAACCACCTCCTATCGAACTAGCCAGATTCACGGGGGCGCCGAATATTGTCGCCGACTCGTCGCCAGCTTTGCTTGCCATCAACCTGAACACGGCACTTGTCGACGGCGGCTCTTCATGCAGCAGCAAGACCGGGAGGACCATCCCTACCGGCAGCATGCCCGCTCCCCGCAAGCTGTTTGATGAAACGCCGGCCCCAACTCCGACCCAGATATCAACATAGTGCCATCTCTTTTACCTGGTCCCTGCTCTTTTCTCGGTGTACATGATCCAATGATACGCCCCATGCAAGATCATCATTGATACCCAAGAAGATGGTATCTCTATTGACCATGAGCCTTTGGTACGACAAATACGGCGGTGTAGGTGCAAAAGTGTTCTTCCTTCTTGAAGGTTCTATTGTGGATGGACGGCAATTAAGTTGTAGGACAAACTTGTCAAGTTTTGTTATTGTTGTATATTTGATGCATTGTATTCCTTGTTGTCGCCTTGTTTCCTTGCATCAGGTTTAACAAAAATAATAGAGATGTTTTGTGGTAGCCCTAAATAAATAAATAATAACCCTTTATTTTGGTTCATCAAATGGTCTACAACGATTCATACTTGTCGCAAATATAAGACAAGTACTATTCATACTTCTGCCAATTACGCACCGTACCACGAGCAGGCCGTAGACGGGCCCCGACCCAAGAACCCAATAAGAATTCAGTGCAATGTGCCGTCGGTTGGAAAAAGAAATTAGAACAACTCGTTCACGAGAATACGGATTTTCCGCTGCCGTTCGTCGGCCATCTCCATAGCCTCGCCTCCTCGCCCTCGCCCTCGCCAGTGGCTTCCTCGCTATCGCCCTCGCCACGGCTTCCTCGCCCTCGCCCCCGGCCCCGAACCAGGAGCCCATGGCGCCTCCCTCTTTGCCCACGGCTCCCTCCAGCTCGGCCACGATCCAGGACCCGACGGCGTCGCGCTCCTCTGCCGCCGCGCCCTCCGCCCCGGCAAAGATCGAGGAGACATGGAGCTGACCTACACGCCAGCGACACCTTCCACCTCGGCCCCTATGCAGGACCCGACCGCGCCGCGCCGTCCTCCGTCCTGGCCCCGTTGCAAGACCTGACGACACTGCCCTACTCTCCCGTGATGCCCGTCGCCTCGCCTCCGATGCTGGATCCGACGAAGCCGTCCTCCTCCGCCTAGGCGCCGTCCGCCCTGGCCCCGATCTCGGACCAAACAGCGCCGTCCTACTCGCCCACGACGCCCGTCGCCTCGCCCCTGATTTGAGATTCCAGCGTGCTTCTCATGCGCGTCGGTTTCATCGTCATCGGCAGGGAGGCCATCCTCACCTACCGTGTCAACGTGCTTGTACATAACCTGACTTCCTGCTCCTTAGTTGAAACCACGGTACCAGGGGAGCGGTGGTCAGACTATAGCTGCAGGCTGACATGCCTAACTTCAGCACATGCATGCGTAGTACTATAGCATTGCTGCCATCGGAACGAGCTCCCGGGCTCTTGGGACTAATGAAAATTGATACATAGTTGCAACAACCGAACAGTTATAGAACAAGAAACAAGCAAGGATGTAGTGGGATCCCGAAGTGTGCACTCTGTTTGCAATGGTGATATTTATTGTTAACTCATTTTTGCTAAATTATATTGCATTAACTTTTCTTTGGTTTGTTGTATGCAAGGTTATAGTTTATCAATCCATGATGATCTTGTCAACAAGTATACTGAAGAGCTGGTCAAGTACTGCACAACGGCTTCAGACAATAGTCTGTTTACAAGAAGCAGATAGCTCATGGATCATCACAAGTCAATAGACTGGAAGAAAAAAATTGCAAATATCGAAAATACTATAAACTCTTTTGGTTCATGTTAGTGTTATGTAACTCGAGTAATGTTTCCGTTTTGTAAAAAAAATCCTTAATTCAAGGATAATTGAATAGAAGTGTGCAATATTCTCTGCCCTTCAGTGTATGCACATGACAGGTTCTCCTTGACTAGTCTGGTTTTGTGCTTCAGTCAGATATGCCCAGGCTATATGTTAATATGGTTTGTATTACAAGAACACTATAAGATCTGAGGTTCCATGACAACCATAGCTGGCTGGACGAACTGGACCATGTAATATCATCTTGACACATCTCTGTTGTTTCAGATCTAGATAACATGTACCAATTAGAAGGCAATCATACCACTGGAACACACAATGGAGAGAATAAAATAAAACAAACAACCCAACTGAGTAGAATGTTCAAGGATAAGGTAAAACAATCAACATTCATTATCTGGTGCGTACGAAGACCATCAATCCCATACCCAACTACATCAGCCATCTGTCATCCGGGCAGTGAGAATACAAGTAAGCAACATCACCTGCCTTAGCGAGTTGATGGTTATGGTCGTCCACAAAATCCTTCACAAACCATTCGTCAGTAGCCGCACTCAGCTCGATCTCTAAACGAGCTAAGCATCCACTACGAGTAAGAGCCTTTGGGGTTCTTTTCGGGTCATGTCTTTTGAAGTTCGGCAACATACGGTGTCCTTCTTTAAAGAACGTATAAAGCCGCCTGAACCGCATCCTGGTGTCTGTCAAGTATTTCACCTCTTCCTTTCTAGCATTGTACCCTTTGATCTTAGCATACTCATTATAGAATAGGCATGCCTCCTCATTTCTGAAGGTCTTCCTAACAACGCGGAGATACTCATCATGCTCCTCATGCCCCATGTATGAAAACTGCCATCATCAAAGAATTTTTTTAGTACAAGCACATCCTCCACTGCAATCAGCAAGCATTACTTATTTTGGGACATGTATATTTTATTCATTGTAACCAATGCCAATCAGTTTTGCATTTCTTCCATGCACAATTAACCAGTACGAGCACATCCTCCAAGAACATACACCCAATTGGCAACTATTAAGGAAATACCCTATGGTCACCGGTTGTAAAGAGATGGCATGATTGCTAGAACTATTCTGAATGCATATCATTTCACATCATTCTGGACAACCTGATACCAACAACTACTTGAGGTGACACAAATGACAACCTGATACCAACCTGCTATCACCAAGTTTATTTACTTAACGTTTTATGCAATTCAAGTGTCTGCAAACACACAAAGGTTTTTTTAGACCAACCACGTTTAGAGGTTTCTTTTCTTTTATGTAACACAAGTTAGTGACAAATCACATACAATGCAGTTTAAGAGGCTTCTGAAACCCGTGTGATGTCAATCAAACATCTTTTACTGAACATCTTATGCAATTCAGAATAGTTCTGTATACTACAGGTTTTCTAGGCCAACCACATTGGAGTTCTATTTTCTTCTTTGTTAACCAATCAAGAAGCATGATTGTGACAATCCGAGATCCAATTGCAAGATTAGCTGCTCTATTTTATCGACTATACAGTTAAAATCACCAAAACAGAAGAGAAGCGTCATGGATTTAATGCTACCCATAGAAAAGTAGCACCATCAAAACTGCCCGTGTTCATGCGTAATACACACAAAGTAACAACGGAAGGTAGAAAATCATACCACTGACGAGCGCCATGGTGTACCTATGTGAGAGAGGGAGAGACAAGGGAGGATGGAGGGAAACACGTCGATTCGATACCGGAGATTGGTGACTGTTCAGCACTAACAGATCCATGCAATCTCCACGTCCGAGGTGGAGGCGGCGGCGAGGTGATGGCCTCGTGTCAATGTGGAACCGATCGATGCGGTTGATCTGGAGGTCGCAGCGGCTGCTGCCAGTGAAAGCGCCCGGCGTGGAGGCATGGCGGCGGAGTCGAGGTCACGTCGGCGGCGGCTGTCAGGAGATCGCGGCAGAGTCTATTCCACTGTTCACTAATTCGCTTCTTTTCCTGATATTTTTCTACAAGGCCTCGAACTTACTGAATATTGGGCCTACTGGGCCTAATCTGTGGCAGTTGATCTGAGCCATCGGTGCAAATCATACTTTTACCACTTACGTGACCAGTAAAAGGTACTATAAAACTAGCCAAATATTATTAGTTGCATATGATGACGCAAAAACCGTCGAGTGGCATAACCTACTTTTTAAAAAGAGTCAGGGCAATAGGAGAACAACCGAAGATAATAAAAACTTGCATTATAGAAAAAAAATAGAAAAAGTACCTGCAACAGGGATTGACAATGATCTCTTTCATGGAGTAAGTGATCATAGTACTTTACAAGAAATTTAAGCAGGGGATGCAAGATACTACGCTACTCCTCCATATGGTTCAGTCTAATCTCTTACACATTTATATGGTATGCCTATGCTTTCCAATTGTAGGAAAAAGCAGGCTATGGAAGTAGTCCTAAAAGGATGGCTCTGATATCATTCATAAGTGCGCCTTGATTTTGGATATGGGTGGACGGCTGCTAGCTTCTGGATCCGCTCAATCAACATCTTATCTAGAGGCACCATGAATCTTCCTTGTGCATTTCCCTGGAATTTAAGAAATGTAAGAATAAAAATCAGTGGTTCTCCATAATGAGTTCAAGAAAACTATGGAATGACACGTTGTTTTTAGGGGTAAGCCTTACATTGTAGGCTTTCAACAAATTTCTCCACTTGTCCTGAAAAGTCATATATCTGTATCAGTAGGGAACCTACGACAAAGTCTTCGGGGAGGGGTGATGACGAGACAATGGTAACACGAGACAAAAGTGTCGAACATGAAATGTAACCATCTTTTGCAATCCAAAATATAGATAAATAGAAGAAGCACGTAGAAGAAGTGTGCAATATAATGGCATAATGTTGCAGCTCTCAAGCAAAGAATGCATTTTCTTTGGGTGAAATACACCGGTCATCCCCTATATATATATTACCTTAAGATTCTCCGCTGTTCGAGTTGGTCGAGCTGGTCGAGCTGATGTCGAAAACTTTATTTTCTTCAAGTTACTCCATCGTCCAACCCCATATTCTTCTACACCATCCACTAGTCTAGTCACCTCTTTGAGTGTCCAGTGCTTATTGCTTCTTCTGAGTCCATGTTTCGGGCCTTTACTTTCAGAAGAAAGCATATCCTGGAGGCATGCTGCATTCTGTTAAAACGACCAAGTTAGCTATGGATGAGCCTTTTCCGATGATGGGGTGTAGATCAAAATTTTGAACTTAAAGGCTATAGCTAGAAAAGGAAAACAGCAGATAGCGTGTGTAGAGAATCATTCACGGAAAAAATAAATGCATGCTGAATTTCAAGCTGAGAATAAACACTATTCATACCACAAGATGGTCAAGCAGAAGCATTTGTTCCGGCGTTCTTCTCTTGCGAGGAGCTCTAAAGCCACAGGCGCGCCTCCAGTCGCTCTTCGGTAGGTAATCTGAAACACACGCCATGTGCACTTAACGAGTTGAGCGAATGACAAGTGGTATATTGCAACATATATATAACTCCCTCGATCCATGATAAATGTCACTCATCTAGTATAAAGTTTGTACTAGATTAATATAAAATGAACGACAGTCGAAGGGAGTAGATTCTACCTAGAAGATCTACTGCCGAGGCAGCGCAGTTCCCCTCTTTCTCTGGCTGCTGCCTTGTGGCTGGCAGTGGCACTTCCTCGTGAGTCAAATTCGCCTTCTTCATATTAGTATGACTGGATGCACCTGCAAGAAATGCTTCATCCATTGGTTCCACATAGTCGATCGAAGTGGTTGCTAGATATAGTTGTCATCAGCTTTGGAGTACAGTTTTTTTTTTTTTGAACTTTAGAGAGCTTTATTCAAACAAAGGCATTCGCTGGGCAGTCAGCCAGAAGGCTGCTGATCAGGAAGCTAGGGGTCTCAACCATCCAACTCTCGGTCACATTCAGAGTGCTAGCACGCTTCGCACACAAGTGAGCCGGGTAATTGGAGGTTCTCATTACATGTTGAATATCAAAGGAAATAAAAGAGGAAGCTAGCTCTCTAATATCTACTAAAATAGGAGCCACAATAGAAAGTCTACTGTGGCGACAGTTCCAGAGGTTTACGACCTCCAGGCAGTCCGTCTCCAAAGATACATGCGTGAGTCCTCTGATCTTGGCGAAAAGGACACCATCACGCACCGCCATACACTCAGCAATAAGAGGATCTGTGATCCCCGGAAGTGGCTTGCTCCAGGCACCGACAAGGTTAGATGATGATCTTGCAACACCGCCCGCCCCGCCCTTACCATCAGCAAAGTTGATAGCGCCATCGGTATTGATCTTGACACATCCGAGCTCAGGAGGGTGCCATCCATGTACTGGCAGCACCACCTGCTGATGAGGAAAGGCTAGAAGGGAGAGAGTTTCCCTTGTAGTCTTGACAGAAAACACCGGATCAATCTTCTCTTGGTCATGCTTCCCCTTATTCCGAGAATGCCATATAGACCACATAACTGTTATGATTTTAGCTCGATCTTGATCCGTGAACCGCTGGTCACACAGTATATCGCGTGCCCATGTTAGAGGGTGCAGCCGCGGGAGACTAACACCAAGCCATGTAAAAGCTTCATCCCAAAAACGCTTGGCATGAGAACAATTAATCAATGCATGCATTAGGTCTTCATCCATCGCCAGACAAAGATTACATCTGCTAATCTCTTTTATATGTCGCCGCTTCAAAGTACATTCATCAGGCAGGATTCCACGTAAAACCCGCTACCAAAATACTCTTACTTTCGGCACCACTTTTAATTTCCACAAAGCAGTCCACATCTGTTTTTCTGTCGATGAAGTTTCTGTAACCGTCCCTTCTTCTAGAGCTAAATGCTCTTTTTGAGTCACTAGAGCCCGGTACGCTGATTTAACAGAGGACACCTGATCTTTCATGATTCCATGCATAGAAATCCTCGCCACCACCCATTCGCAGAGGAATATTAAGGATAGCCTCGGCATCTGGTAGTGCAAACAAATTGACGTCGCGTATGATATCCCTGCGCCAAGTCCAATTCTCAGAATCAATCAGTTCAATAACCTTCTCAATCTCAGTATCATCTGGTTTAAACAAGGGTGTCATAGAGAAAGACTCGGGGATCCATTTATCAGTCCAGATGGAAATAGATGATCCGTCCCCCACTCGCTTGATTAGCCCAGTCTGCAAGGCCTCACGACCGGCCACTATTGCACGCCATGTAGCTAATGCTGATCTAGGTACAGTAGCTTGCATGAAATCACAATCTGGGAAATACCTTCCTTTCAAAACTCTAGCACAAAGAGAGTTAGTATTTGTCATGAAACGCCAACCATGCTTCCCTAGAAGTGCTAGGTTGAAGAGATGCAGATCACGGAAACCCATTCCGTCCTTAATTTTTGGTGAAGCTAATTTTTTCCAGGAGACCCAGTGCATCGATCTCCTGTCCAATGAGCCACTCCACCAAAATTTTGCCATCGCTGACGTTAGGCTCTTACAAACCTTCTTCGTCAGTAGGAACACAGACATGCTATACGCAGGGATTGATTGAATCACCGATTTCAGTAGCACTTCCCTCGCAGCACAAGCCATATGCTTCTCCGACCATCCTTGCATCTTACTCCTTGCTCTCTCCCCGATATGATCAAAGGTACCACTCGTAATCCTTCCAACAGCAGTCGGAAGACCAAGATAACGTTCACTAAACGCCTCCACAGAGATGCCAAGTGAATTCTTCAAAGCTTGTCTAAGAGCAGCTGGGGTATTAGGTGTGAAAAATATAGCACTCTTATCTCTATTGGCCTGCTGCCCAGAACAAGCATTATAGATCCTCAAAATTTCATTGAGTCGAACCGCACTCTGGTTATTTGCACTGACAAAGATGAAGCTATCATCAGCAAACAACAGATGGTTTACCCAAGGAGCTCGGAAACTGACTCTAATTCCTCTGTCCACGTAGTTACCACCAAAGAACTTTAATAACGATGTGAGGCCCTCGGCACACAAGAGGAACAGATATGGGGACATCGGATCTCCCTGCCGTAATCCCCGAGATGGGGTAAAAAAAGAGCAGTAACTCCCCATTTCCTCTCACTGCAAACCTGACTGATGAGACACATTTCATGATCAGTCTAACCATTTGGATGCTAAAGCCCAATTTCTGCAAACTGCTTCCAAATAATGCCATTCAACCCTATCATAGGCTTTCATCATGTCCAATTTAACTGCACAAGAAAAGTTCTTCCCCTTTTTCCTCCTATTCATGGAATGTACACTCTCATATGCAACCAAAACATTGTCTGTGATCAAACGACCAGGGACAAAAGCACTCTGCTCTTCGCTTATAATATCATCTAAGCAACCTCTCAGACGATTTGTAACAGTTTTTGCAGCAATTTTGTAAAGAACAGGGCATAAAGAAATAGGTCGGTATTGTGCAATCACTTGTGGATTACGTACCTTTGGGATCAAGGTAATAGATGTATCGTTTAAACCCACCGGCAACTCACCGCCATTCAAGAAATCCAGAATTGCCAGCACTATTGATTGCTTCAATAAGTCCCAGTGCCGTTGGAAAAACCCAGCCGTGAAGCCATCGACTCCTGGAGCCTTCGAGGGCGCCATCTCGAAGAGCGCGTCTCGCACCTCACCCGGATCAAAAGGTTTATCAAGTAAATCATTCATCTCCGGCGTCACACGTTCCAGAACAAAATTCAACAGCTCACTCATATCATTGAAACCTTGAGAAGTGTATAGCTCCTGATAGAATGCCTGTATCTCAGCCCGATCTTCCATTTCATTACCACAAAATGACCCATCTAGTTTCTTCAAACCAGATATCTTGTTAGTACGTTTTCTATGAGTAGCTTGCGCGTGGAAATAGGCACTATTTTGATCACCCTCGCGAAGCCATTGGACACGAGACCGTTGCCGCATCCAAATTTCTTCCAGACGCAAAGCTTCACGAAGTTGTTTCACTAGAGATTTCTCCTCCTCCGTAGGCCCACCACCCACAGATCGACATCGTAGCTTGTCCAGCCTTTGTTGGAGTTTACGAACTTTTTTAGCTAGACAGCCAAACTCTCTAGCACCCCAAGGCTCCAATTCTTTTTGCAAGGAATTAAGTGAATCCACCATGCCCTGTAAACCTTGAGCATGCTGGTGATATTTAACCTTTCTCTCAGCTCTGTCAACACCAAACAATGGTCCGACTCAATTGTGCTTATATGACGCACGCGCACGTGCTCAAAATTAACGCTGTAAAAATTCAGCATTTGCCAGGGCACGATCCAGTCTGGCTTTCACATTTGCTTTTCCAGCTTGTTTATTATCCCAAGTATAAGCCACACTTGTCCATCCCAAATCTTGGAGCGAACAATCCTCCACCGCCTCACGGAAAGCACGCATCTGCCATTCTGGCCTGGGAATTCTGCTAAAATGTTCTGAACCATCAAGAGTCTCGTTGAAATCCCCCATGCAAAGCCATGCGCCTTGACTCGTTGCGTGCAAGGTTCGAAGAAACCGTCAGCTGTGATGACGATTTTCCGCTCGAGGCTCCCCATAGAACCCCGTGAACCTCCACTTTGGCGAAGATAAATCAGCAAGTTGCACCATAGCATCAATGTGGTTGAAGCTAAAGTTCACTATTTCCACTGACACATCACTAGACCAAAACAGCCCAATACCACCACTTAGACCGTAACTGTCCACAGCAAAGCACCCTGCAAAACCCAGCGTGCTCCTTAAATTTTCCACTATCATACCTCTAATCTTTGTCTCCATTACAAAGAGAAGAGCAGGTCCTTCTTGATTCGTTAGTTTCCGAAGCTCACGAACTGTCTCGGGGTTCCCAAGCCCCCGACAGTTCAAAGATGCACAACTCATTTGGACGGGCAGGGCTGCTCCGTAGCCTCTGCCACATTTCCTGAATTTGTTGGTGTAGGTTTTTTCTTCCTGGGTTGCTCATCCTTCAGATGATCTTGCTCAATATCATCATCAAGTGAAGCAGTGTCCTTTGTCGTGAAATCCATCACATCCATCCCTGCGCCTCCCCTATCCATGATAGCAAGGACAGGCGGTATCACTTTCCGATAAACTTGGTGCACGTGACCTCCCTTCCGCTTATTCTGCGTCTTCCTTTTATCCGGCGAGGTCACTTCTGCTCCTTTCTCACCAGCTGTACTCGAGGAATTAGACGCATGTGTACTGTCTTGCGAGAATGGTTGTTCCTTTGACGAGTTTTCCGCCGAGTTAGCCTTCTTCCTGTCATCAGCACGTATCTCCGGCCCAAAGGGGAGATTGCCTTCAGCGTCACGGCTTCCCGGCGTCGGACAGAAAATATCTGAATGTCCCAACCGACCACAAGAGAAGCAAAAATAAGGAATCTGCTCGTACTGAATCTCATACCAATCTGTACTCTTTCTCTTGGCCGACTCAATCAACATACATCTCCTCAGGGGTTTACTCACATCCACTGTGATTCGGGCCCTCAGGTAGCCACCCACAGGGTCAATCTGTACTAAAGATGCATTCTTATCCAGCTGCTTTGTGATTGCTTTCCCCCATGTTTCATTCCTCAGATTAAAAGGAAGATTCAATACTTTAGCCCATAACTGGAGCTTGTCAAATTTCAGTTCCGACGGACGCATATGATCCACGAACTCCTCCAGAATAACAGCATTGTGGCTCACATGCCACGGTGAACCAGCCTTGACACGATCACGATCACGCTGGGACTCAAAATCTGCCACAAACATATTCACGCTAACTGATCTGAAGAGCAGCCCTTTCGGGTTACCCCATGCCGGCCGTAGGGCACTGGAGATCGTATTAATGTGGAAGGTACCCCGAAACAGCACCTTCCCAGCCAACGACCACTTCTGTTTCACTCCTTCTTCCTCACGATCATCAAGCACCAGGGGAGTCGCTTCCTCTTCCGTGATGTCCAGCTTCCCAAGTGCTTCTTCCATCTGAATCCGCGCAGAACGGGGCGATAGTGGGCTATCTTTGCCCTTGCCGTTGCCTGCTGCACCCGTCATGACGGAATCCCAACCTCCACACACCGCGTGCCTAGCAGAAACACACCTGAATCTGACCACCGCCAAGGATGGGCAAGGGCGCTGAGGCCCTCCCTTAATCACCCCGAACGGGAGCCACAAAGCAGGGGGATCCGCTGGGAGACGAGCAGTGCAGGAGGAGAGGTCCACAGCGAGAAGAAGATACGCGCCCCGTCGATGAGATCGGACGTGCGCCGCCAAGTCCCAGGAACCCTAATCGCCTCGCAGAGAGAGGCTCCTAGAATTCCGGAAAAAACTCTATACTAACGCGTATCATCTAGCTATAGTCAGCTTTGGAGTACAGTAGGAGCACACGGATTGCTGGACGACGAGGGGCTCTACGCATGCATCAACAACTCCAAGTACAAGTGTTCAGAAGCTCGAAGTTCTTATTAGTTAGTATTCCCGTTTTTTCTCCCTATTTTTTGGTCTGAGAACTTCATTCTGGTTTGATCTTCAATGTTTGACACTCCTCTATACGGAAATAAGTGACTTGGATGTGTCTAGAATCGCATGTATCTAGATAAGTTTAGTGTGTAAATACATGCGAAATTAATTAAACAAACATATAAGTTACTACTTATTTCCGAACAGAGGGAGTAATAACGCCAACTCATTGGCATGTAAGACTAGTTAAACGGCTAGTTGGTATGAGCTTTGTTCATGTAGTATCGTCTAAAAACGTTGATTTCTCGTTTAACAATATATATCTGGAATAGGCAACAAGAAGTAAACATGGTACCTCCCAACAGACTGTCCAGATCATGCTCATCTTGAGGTCCTTGTAGAAGCTCTTGGATCTCCATTGCGTCGTAATCCATGTATGCCGAGTAAGCCTGCCATCAAGAAAACGGAAACAAGTGTTTGATTCTCTGTAGTCTTTGGAGGCGAGAGAGAGAAATGGAGGGAGGCAGAGATAGCTAGGAGCTCACTTGTGCCCCGTACAGAGGATCGGCGAGCACCGTCGCCCAGATCTCCATCATGGCGTCCGCCGGGGAGCTAGCTCTTCGTCGCCGACGATCCTGTCTCCATGCCGGGGAGCTAGCTCTTCTTCGCTGCGTCTTTCTCATTAGCTTAAGCTCTCAATCGTACACGGAGGGCGCAATATATAGCTAGTGAGCACGATGGACTACAGTACAGTGTGAACGCGTTCTCGACGCACGATATGGACTATAGTACAGTATGAGGACGCAAAATATAAAGTGCTTTTTGATCGTCAAATTGGACAAATTGCAGATTCACTTTCTTCCTCCAATTAATCAGCCGCATAACCAAAAATCAAAGTAGGCCTATACATAGCTTGATCTCTCAAACCCATACTAGATTCACCCGATGCATTACTCAATGGCTTTCATTATACACACATATCTAGCCAGTCATTCAACACGTGACAACTCATCAAATGTCTTTTCATACACATTGGATGTTACGGTACGTCGTCGATGCGCAGTGATCAGTCCTTCTCACATATTCAATACATTTAGAAACTTTGTCAATGTATGCCCCACCCAAGCAATGCTTCACAAAAATGAACAAACATGATAAGTTAGCCCCACCAAATGTTTAAGGTATATATATTGTAGTAGACTACTCATTGCATATGATATTGGACCCCGCTAGATACCCCACTAAATGCTTCGTCCCACCAATTGAATGCATGTGACATGTCTTCTTCATATGTCACTCAATGTCCTGCCTAACGTTAGTCATGGTTTCGTAGTAGATGTGACTAGTCATTAGTATATATTGCTATGGACCCCTTCTCTAAACAAGAAACTCTACTAGATGCCCCTACCAAATGCTTGCCGCTAATTAAAAGTATGTGGCAAGTCATTTTTATATTTCGCTTGATATCCAACCTAATGTTTCTCACAATCCTAAAAGTAGATGTGACTAGTCATTACGCATGTCAATGGACCCCTCATCCAAACAAGAAGCTCTACTAGATGACTCACCAAATGTTTACCACAAATTAAAAGCATGTGGCAAGTCATTTTCATATATCACTCAAAGTACTACCTAATACTTCTCATAATTCCACTAGTAGATGTGACTAGTCATTACACATATCAGCGGACCCCACAAAGATACTCCACTAGATGTCCCACAACCGCTTCCCATCAATTAAAAGCATGTACTAAGTCAATTTTATTTGTCACTCAAAACCCTACCTAAGATCATCTCCACCGGCCCTCCAAATGGAACTCCCCATAGGGTTGTTGGGGGGCACGGGCCCTTAAAAAAATGCTACACGCTGGGCCTCCCAATAAGGTGCTGAACAGCGAAGCAGCCCAATAAACTCTCTGAAACTCCAAGGCCAGTCCTGGCCCACAGGAATCGACGTGGGAGCGCCTGCACATAACGCCTAGTCAAATATGACATGTAGGCCTGCACCGTCAACGACATGGAAGGCCGGTCATCTTAATTTAATGCACAACACCCATCTTTCTAGTCTCCTAGGCCAAAACTAGCACTTTACCACGCGGCGACGACTCGCCTCCCCATGCTGAATTTTAATGCCACCACCAGCCCGCCCACCTACCACCTCGACCATATAAACCCCCCTCACAAAGCAGGATTTTGCACATCATCTTTATCCCTGCTCTACTACATTAGCTCCACCGTCTTCCTCTGCTTCCTCTATCATATTGGTCCTCATGGCGCATAATCGAGGCGAAGGCAGCAGCGCTGCCGGTGGCTACAAACCCCGCAGCCTCACCATCGATGAGGCCACCGTGCTCTCCGAGAACATCGCTAGTGCCGTTGGAGATCCGCCTACCTAGCAGGTGGAACATTAGCACATGGGTGCTCGCCATTCTGATCAAGAATTGTCGCGCCGCTCTCAACGACATGCACAGGGCTCGCCTAGGTTTGGAGGCTGACACTGAGTTGTGGCTGGCCCTCTTCCATTAGGAGCACTGGACGAATGTGGCACGATATGAAGGGCCATACCTCTCAGCCGCTTCAACCCCTAGGGCGGCGGTACTGGTGGAATGGACGGACGTTGGATGTGACATGTGGGCTAGCACCGTCAACCAATCGGAAGGCCAGTCAGTCTAATTTTGCACAACATCCATTTTGCCGGTTCCCCTGGCTGGAACTGGCACTTCCTATATAGGAAATTAGATCTAAACCGTACCACCAATAATCACAGAGAAAAGATTGTCGTAGTTCGTCGATGGGATCCCCGTAGGTAGTCGTATCCCTCCCAACCCTGGGGATGTTCCTTCCTTTTCGAGGATCAAAGGCACCATACCTTCATCGGTATCCATGCGTACGAACTCAATAATCTAGTAGGGCTCCGCCATTCATGACGAAGATCTACCGAAGACTAGTGCAACCTTATGACGTACGTCAAGTGGAGAGTAGAGAGAGTGGGAAAAAGAGAGAGACTCAAAAGAGTGCACCTAGAGCGCTTCTCATGTCCATCTTTATATACTGCAAGAGAGAAGAGAACGCAACACGAGAAATCCAGATCTGGTCACAACGGACGCGGAGGCGGGACGGCGGCGGGCGTGCACTCACGCAGCGTCTATCATGGACGCGAGAGCCCTCTTACCCATTCAAGTAGGTGCAATTGGCCGGCACAATGAAGCAGCAAGCCTAGCAGATGAGAGTTGCTTTTTTGCAGATCTTTTTCTTAACCATTTTTTTAGATCATGACTTGACTTATTTTGTTCAGCCCAAGGAAAATAGTTACTTTTTTATTTTCAAAATTGGGTATTACTCTGGCCTGTGCATCAGTTCAATGCACACGGTCTATTTTCTTAAAAGTTTTAAACATCAAATTATTGTCAGAGTAAATTCCGATTTTTACCCCTAGCTTCACGTCCATGACACTAATTACCTAGATTAACATATTTTCGTCCTAATTATCCCATCTAGTGAATATTTGGCCACTTTTTACCCTGTCGACTAGTGGTCGATGTAGACAGTTCTCCTCCTGGTGGTCCTTTTTCGGTTCACCTCGAGTGCCACATTCACCTGCCTAGCAAATTTTGACTATGTTTGTTCTGTTTTGATAAAACTTTTTACACACCACACGAAATCGTGTTCCGATTTGGGCAATCAGATTTTGTTTCAATGTACCAATAACTCACGCTTCATTCGTTCAGGAATGACTAGAAGACGGTGCAAGAAAATACGATAGGGGTCCGTCAAGACGATTGCCAGCGATTGTCGGAACCGGATAGTCTAGAAGTACAGACCGTGAGAGAAATTTAGGATCGCAGATCGTGAGAGAAATTTAGCAATGCAGATCGAGTGAGCTGATAGGTTAGGGATCAAGATTTTCTTGATTTTGTCATGGCGGCCGGCGCTTTAGGCCGTAATGCTTAAGACAATCATGTCCACGCGAGCTGAGATAGCTGCACTCTAAGGGAAGGAAGATCATTGCATTGTGGAACAACGTGTTCATGGGCTGCTCTCAGCCAAGAGAAAACCGGTTGGGTGACAGGTAATTTGGTGGTGCAACATGTTCCTGCGCAAAAAGGAGAAAAAAGCTTGAGAATAACTGAAACGTGGCTCTCAAATATTCAAAGGGGTACATTTTTGGCATAACTTTTGCAAAATGGGGTAGTTAGTGAAAAAATCGCATTGTAGAGGGCAGGAAACAGAATTTACTCATTATTACAGTTCCACACAAAGTCGAAATATGAATTACCCAGAGAAACATAATACACGCCAGCAGTCTATTCATTGTATAATCTGCACAGTGTGCCGCGATCTAGCTAGGCAGTAAATATCATGAGTGACCGTCCAATAAACCATAAGCTCTCACTAATCCGATGGAAGGAGGAAAGATCATAGTTGTATCCAATGTGGCGTCATATAAATAACCTGCAGTTTTTTTAGAAGATTCAAACACAATGTATTTTGCTCCTTGTTTCTGGTGGAAATATTGCAACGCATGTATGAGCGGATTGGTCACGAACTGGGAAAATGCAAATCTGTAGATCACTTGTGTAAATATGGCACGTTGATCACTCTGTCACGGCGGGCATTAAGAGCTGACGTGGCTAGCTTATTTTTTGCAAATAATACGCCCTTATAATTTTGTGTCCTCGATCTAATTGAGAGATTCTCTACAACCAGTACGTCTAGCCGCGTCAGACCATGCACCGGAATCAACAACAAAGCATAATCAGAACACAGTTCTTCTTTCTGATTAAATCGTGTCCGTGTTTTTCTCTACTAGCACTGCATGGCTAACGCGGATGCATCTTCTTTTTTCTTTTTGCGGGGTGGATGCATCTTCAAGTGCACGACAAGCAGTAAGATCCCACACAGAGGGAGGCATGACAACCATTAATTTCGGTGTCGAAGAGAATCATGAGTATATATAGTGAAGAGTTTGGGGATAAAGAGCAAATATCCCTACCTTTTAGTCTGGTCCGGTCACTAGTTGTTCTTCTCTAAATTCTCATGCCCCTTTGCAGACCTATTTTCTTCATACGTGTTTACTTTTGCTTCACGATATACATAATGTGACGCTGAAAAGTGGACGTAACAATAATTTAGCGACAGATGTGCCGCGCGTGCCCTCCTCACCGGCCGCTGGTCTTTCTTTTTCTGATTTCCTCTTGTGGGCGGTTATCGCTCTGCAGTTTCCATGATCTCTGCTGCCAAATATGGGCGGGCTCCCGTTGATTCATTGATTGATCGGTCTAGTGAAGTTGGTACACACACTTAATCTCTCACTCGTCTCGTTTCGGATTCCAGGTGGTTTGTAGAGGCAGTCGACACACCGTGTGGCGGCTAATGGCGCCATCGAGTGAAATGTCACCATCTCCATCTTAATCCTGAGTCACCAGTGCCTAAAAATGTTAGTTGTTGCCAAAGCATCGAGTATCAGCATAGTTTGGGAAATGTGAGTTGTCATGGCGCTTTGTCCAGGCGTCAACATGTTAGTTGAAACCAAGTCGTGTGGTGTGGCACAGCTAGCAGAGCATGGTAGCTGCTAGGCTCGATCCATATATAATTAGCGAGAACACAGCAGCAAAGAGAAACCCCTTGCCCTTCTCGCCCCTGCCCAAGCCCATCCCAGCACCAAGGGAACCACGTAGCATACCGATGGCTGCAATGGCAACAACAAGGATCGTGCAGCATGTGTCGGATGAGCTGCCGAGCCGGTACGTGCTGCCGGAGCAGCATCGCCATGGCGGCATTCCGGCAGGGGAGGCGATGCCAGAGCCCCTCCCCGTCGTCGATATCGGTCGGTTGCCCGCCACCGACGAGGCCAGCAAGCTCCGGGTGGCGCTTGAGAGCTGGGGACTCTTCCTGGTGACGACCCTGCAGCCTCTTCTTGCACATTAATTAGTTGGCTTATCCTTCAACTAGTAAAAATAAAGGTTCAGTTGTTCTACTACTTGTTGGGCTAACTGAAAACCATATGTACGTGCGTGTACCAGGCAACCAACCACGGGATTGAAGTGTCGCTCTTGGACGCTCTCATGGATGGCGCCAGGGAGTTCTTTCACCAGCCGCTGGAGACGAGGCAGAAGTTCAGCAACCTCGTAGACGGAACTCCACGACACAAAGGATACGGAGGATGTCTGTTGAGCCAAGATCAGACCATAGACTGGTTTGATCGGGTGCACCTGGCGATCGACCCCGAGGATGAGAGGGACCTGTCGAGTTGGCCGCAGTTTTTCAGGTAACTCCCTTTCTTCGACACACTTCTCTTTAATCTCCATAATAAAGGATTGCATGAGTCGTCGGACCTGAAAGCGTGTAAGAACGTGAAAAAACAACAATACATTTTGGTTTGATTCTACATATGGATGATTGTCAGAGACACAAAAACTGGTTTTTCATGCAGGGATGCGATGCTTGAGTACGCAGGCGAATCGAAGAAGACAAGAGACCGAGTCCTACGTGCAATGGCCACGCTCCTGGAGCTAGAGGAGGACCACTTCGTCAGCAAGGTCACGGACAGGGCCATCACCTTCGCAGCGGTCAACTACTACCCGCCATGCCCGGCGCCTGACCGCGTGTTCGGCTTCAGGCCCCATTCCGATGGCCGTCTCATCACATTCCTCCTCGCCGACAAGGACATCGGTGGCCTGCAAGTTCGCAAAGACGGCAGATGGTACAATGTTCCCACGAAACCTGGCAGTCTGCTGGTCTTTGTTGGAGACTCCCTGGAGGTAAATTAACCTTTCTATTAATCCAATCAACCTTTCTTCTCTTTACTGGTATTTTTTTCTTCTTTCGGTCATACACAGTATTGTACATCCTAACGTCGATGTAAAACTGGAATTAATGTAGATAATGAGCAACGGTGCTTTTAAAGCCGCCGTTCACAGGGTTGTCACGAATCCTGTGAAAGACAGGATCTCTGTAGCTATGTTCTTTGGCGTGGACGGAGACACGGTGCTCGAACCAGCGCCTGCCTTGCTAGACGAGACTCGGCCAGCAAGATACAGGAAGATGAGGACCAAAGAATACATCCAAGGGATCCTTGAGCATTATAGCCTCTATGAGAGAATGATAGAAACCATGAAGATCTAGACTTGTGTTTTTATATCCATCTCCCTGTTTTTCTATCTAAGTTTGAGCACTGAACCATAATAATTATTATGTAATAATGAGACTCATTGGTATGTATGCTACTTCTAAATAGCTGCTTGTGAAGTTCTAAATGGCAAGGATATGAAACTATGTTAGACAACAAATTATTCAGTTTCAGTGCTTATGTTTGTCAAAGTAATCGAGCATTATCTAAGAGCATTGGCGGAGCTAGGGATTTCATATTGGGTGTTCGGAGTGAACGCCAATATATAAGTATATTATGTGGGCAAAAACATGTGTGTGATCTACCCTCTATTACTCAGTGCTAATCCATTGTTCCGCTCCCAATCGCTTTTTGAGGCTAGATGGTAAGGATCAATTTATCCTGTAATTTGGTTAGAATCCAAACCAAATTACCCATAAACCTCTTGAGTTAATTTCCACTCGTTTCCAAAGAGGGTTCCAGACTCATCAACAACCACCATCAAATGAGCCTTATTTAATAGAAACTCTTTGCTTAAATCATAATCCATATGTGTGAGGATGCGTGAAGCAAAAGTTGTTCAGGCTAACCAATTTATACTGTAATTTGGTTAGAGTCCAAACCAAATTACATATAAACCTCCGAGTTAATTTCCACTCGTTTCCAAAGAGGATTCCAGACTCATCAACAACCACCATTCAACGATCCTTGTTTAATAGAATCTCTTTGTTTAAATCATAATCCACATGTGTGAGGTATGCCTGAAGCAAAACTTGCTCAGGTTAACCAATTCGAGATAGTACTATCCCCAGGTGTATATTTCCAAGAGTTCTACTGTTTCCACTACGCCTATCTTCCCAAGCATAAGTCCCAACAAGAAAACAATTTCTCGCTGTTACTTCCAAGCATTATTATGCCACAAAATTAAGTACATAGGAGAAACAGAATATTTGTACAATACATAACAATTTCCACAATAATCAATTGAGTTCAGATCAAGCAAACATACACTAAGGTATTGTGAGTAATCACAAACAACTGAACTTTGAATATAGTTGCAGGACACAAACCCTTAGGTATTAGCGAGAATTTCAATTGGAGAAAATCCGAACAGAAACTACAACGGAAGCACTTCTTCTTACCGTGAGTGAATCACGTCCCGCTGAATTCAGATTCAGGGATTGTAGTGATGAACTGCTGCTGGTCTGCTATTGTATGGGGCTGCCGTCACCGATCCTGCTGTAATTACGCCGCTGTTAAGGGATGGGCACTGAATAAAAGTTTAATCTACTATGACAAGTTACGTATCTCAGATATCTGATGCGCATATTTCCAATCACATGTCGACCATAAAAAAGTTTAAGGCATGTGTTTTGTCCGTCAGAAATATGACCCAAACTAAGTAAATGTGCATATTTCCAATCACATGTCGACCATAAAAGATTGGTATGTTCTTAGAAAAACTAAGCGATTAGCATGTAAGATACAGAAAATAAAATAACAGTAGCAAATTACTATTAGGTGAGTTAACTCTGTTGTCTATACCGCGTCTTGGGACAGATTTATATAATATAACCAGGCTAACAAACTGTGACATCAAAAGTGATCATGATTATTATAATTTAGACAAAGTTACGGCTGTTAAAGATTTTAAGAAACCGGTGCATGTATTTTCTGGTGCAATTGAACTCATCACTACAAAGGCAATGCAATATACACAAGTTAAATAAAAAATCTACTGTACATGTTTATTTTTCTGCACAATTATAGTTTTAGAGAAAAAAAAAACATGTTATGCACACCATTTGTTCATACAAAGTCACAAGGGTCTGAGACTTGAAAGTACACTTTGTTTGACCTGTAGGGGTGGAGTGAGACAGTAAATTTTACTACGGCCTCTGTTCTCTTGTCATGATTTTAGAACTAGAAACCATGACCTGAATTATGAAACGGTCGGAGTAGTATTGATGAAGGATCAAATGTGTTGTGTATGTACTAATTATATTCAGACATGTTTCCTTGTCAAGGGATCACAAAGGAGGAACATACATTCTCCAGAAGCGGTGTTGGTAAACAGATATACTACTACTAGTAGTCAAGAACAGTAATCAGTACCCAAGCAAGAAGCCCTTAAATCCCGAATACTCCTCCGCACAGCAGCAGGTCTGACGATGGCGGCATCGGTTTTGTCCGAAGGGCCGGCGCCTAAGCCTTGTGTGCCGGAGCGGCGGCCACGCTCCAGGATCTTAGGATCACCCTTGCTCTTGTCCCTCCCGATAGGATTCCCCTCCTTCCAGCCGTACCCAGCGAGGAGCGTGGCCCCGAACCCCTCCACGGGCATCTCGTCGTACTCGTCCGCGCCTTGGGTGTCGTCAGGGAGAAGGGCCATGTCATGCTTGAACCGCCGTAGGGTAGTAGCAGCATCATGCGCGGCAGTGCGCTTCCTCTTCGAGTCCTCCGTGTCGGCGGACGGCGAGGCCGTAGCCTGCGCTGGAGGAGGATGAGTCGGAGTCGTCGGGTACGAAGGCAGGGCCACCCCCGGTAGGCACGGTGGAGGGCCTGCGCGAGTTGGGAAGGGGCGCGATGACGGCGGCGGCAGGTGCAGCGGGTGGGGCGAGGGTCTGTGAGGGATCGAACGTGGTGACGAATTGCGGAGCGGGGCCTGAGTCTACAGCGGCGGGTACGGAAAAGGCGGCTGGGCGCGCGGTGGGCTTGGGCGGCGCGGGTTTCGAGGGGGCGATGGAGAAGGAGAGCTTCGCCATCTTCTCTTCCATTGCCGGCGGGCGGGCGGCGCGATCTGTGTGGGGAGCCACGGATCGGGATTCGGAGGTTGGATTCGGTCCGGGGACTCGTCGTCAATTTGTACAACCCAACAGTGAGTCCCCCTGAACGGTTCATAGTTCATACCGTATCCTCATCGGGGTATTGCAATGACAATTTGTATGACCGGACCGCGAGTACTCCCTCCATTTCGGTCTCGCAAGTATATCGATTGATATTTTGACCATTATTAAAATACTAGTTTAATGTCCATACGTTGCTACGGCTTATCTTATGTCTTAATTTGTCAATACAATACTAAAAAATTCTCGTGTATAAAAACAACAATAAAATATTTTACGAACCCGTAAGATCCTACGGTGCTATTAGCATATGAGTTTGTATCAAAGTCAGGTGAATCTCTTCGATAAAGTGATTCTCCAATATGCACTGAAACTAAGTGTGTCACTCAATTGTTGGCATATCAGTGTGTACCACAACACAACTTCTAATTTCGAATTAATCTTGTATCTCCTATTGAGCAAGTAGCCTTCTCTGTCAGACATGTTTGTCTACAACTCGAAAAGTACTCTAGGAGATGAAGCTTGCGGATGCTAGACTCTGCTATGTACCTCACGGTGATACGATGCCCCCCTCCACCTCCAAAACCACCGCCTCCACCTGCAAGATCGATCAATCAAACCCAAATAGCATACAGCAGTAGCATGGAGAACATATTATAAGTTGAGCAGACTAACATCTGGCAGGCGGCAACGTTTCTGTGTCTGAGAGGCGACAGCAGCTGGTCGAGTCGCCAGATTCAAGAGAGGCGACGGGAGGCACGAAGAGTAGGAGGTGGGGATCTTTGAGGGATCGGGGACTTTAGTACTGGGCGAGGTTCAAAACACCATGATCGGCAACCCCCACGTTGACATTCTAAGCTCCCTGGCGGTTGCACACACATAAAGTTGACCAGCGGTTGCACATTTTTGAAGCTGCAGCATCTGCCATGGGAGATTAGACGGTGCTGGGGATTGGGGAGGCAACACGAGAGGAATGTCAAAGCGGAGCGGAAGGCGATGGTGAAGCCAAGCGCCTGAGCTGCAGGTGGCGGCGTGGTCAGAGCTCGGATCAGCGGCAGGAGATAGAGGAGTCAGTATAGAGAAGGGGATTGTTACTCGAGCCGTCAAAGGGAGCTGGAGCGTAGCCACGATGCACAATCCCAGCAGGCAGCAGCGACTCAACATTGTTCTTTCTTCAGGGAGAGAACTACAGACAAACACTAAATTTAGATAACAAGTTTCAGTTCAGCAAAACAACGGCAGAGAAGTGAACAATATACATACCCGAAAATGGATTGAAGAATGAATACTTGAGTCATACATTATACAAGCAAGAAACGTCCAAATTTCACTACTGTAAAAATTTCAGTAGCAAATACAAAAGAGTTAAACCATGCATTTAACACTCAAATTATGCAACTCTTATACAGATTTTCAGTTAACATTAGACACTTTCAATAGCAGAAAATTGAACACAATTGAAGATAGAAACTTCCTACATCTTTTTTAGAACATGGATATTCACTGCTTGATTCTGTCAAATTTTAGAGCAAACATCAAATGCAGACCATGGTCATTTAGTTAACATGGACACTAAGTTAACACAACTTAATTCTCTCAAATTGGACATTCAGAACAGGGACAATTTGATATTAATCACAATCAATACTACCAGGTAAATAACCCTGATGGGATGTTTAGACGAATGATACTACTTAGCATGGTCATTCAGTTAACATGGACATTTCGTTAACATGGACATTCAGTTAACAGAACTTAATTCTCTCAAACACATTTTTTAAGAAAATATTTTTATACAATTAGAGTGACAGGTGGACCCAGCTTGTAGACAGGGTATTGAGAGTGAGATATAGAGTACACTGTAATGTCGGGTAAAACAAAGCAACACAGCTTTTAGAGGGCTCTCCAGATGACGATATATAGAGAAAAATGAATGGATTGTTTTCTTCACATATGGTAACAAATCTTATCTGGCATGTGTTTGTTCACAATAGCAGCATACAATTTTGTTTATCCGTGTCGCCGTCGTTTCTCTTCTGTGCCCCCATATCCATCTCCCGCGCCTGAAGATGGCTATCTTGAAGGTGGCGGCAGACGGGTTCTGGTGGCTGTGCATGCTGCTAGACGGAATTTGCTAGCTATCTTTAAATACCACCTAGCCAAATACATTTCTATTTAAGAGTTGATCGTGCACTTCCACAACTGTGTCTGAAATCTAGACATGGGAAGCTCTCCATCCAGCAAATAAGACACAATAAGCAACCTAAGTAGAGTACTGTCATTCAGCGTTAACTTGCAGATCAGAGTATCATCTTCCATCTTAGACCGGACATGAATACAAGCCTTAACTGATAGCTACTACATTCTAGGTAGAGGATCATAATATTTGTTTATACAGGCCATGGTTGAGTGGGATGCTTCTTGACTGGAATATAAACATACATACCTATAATTCTAAACAGAAATTATATCACCGAATAGATCTAATAGAAAATTTGCATGTCATTCTCACATGCAACAAAATTGTCCTTGATATAATGCATGCACAAGGTTCCAAAAGGAGATGTGAATCAGATAAGCTTGTAGCTTAATCATGCTTAGATTTAGTAGTCAACTGTTGATTGGAAATATGGTAATATGTGGTGGGGTTACACCAGGTAAGAAACAATTAAAGTTCTTCAATTAACTAAACTATTATGTCAAAGTTTAGATAAAATTAAGTAAGGCCGAGCTTAGCCTGCTACAGCAGGCTTCAGTGTTGTACGTCAAGCTCGAAGTTAAACCATACGACCGTAGAAATAAGGTAGCAGTTTGGTTCTTAAAAGAATTAAAAAAGAAAGTTCTGTAAAACTGAGATAATACAAAAGCATATATCTTTTCAGAGTTGAGATGGTTCAAAAACTATTTGAATTAGGATGAGCATAGTATTATATTTTTGGAGAGCAGGCTTCATTTGAGCAAAGTATTATATTCATTAGAATGAGGATAGATTTTTTGAGATCATCCAAGCATGCTTACTCATTTGATCCTACAATTGCAAAACCTAGCACACATAACAATAATGCATGTAGCGAGTGGAACACAAAGAACAACATATATGGCAGAAGCGAAATAAAAACATTTACAAACATCAGTGAGGTGATTAGGGACAGAATGAACCAACCTGGCTTGAAGAAATTTCTGAATCTTGAGACAGAAAACCGATGAACTTGATTAATTGGATTATCCTGCAGGACCTTCTCGATAGTTTCTGGACAATATAAAAACAGCAGGTATCAACACATATGCAATTTAGGAAATGGAGGGAGGGGGAACCAAAATATCTTCAAGCAAGGAGGTAACCTAGGCAACACTTATCATTAGCTAGGTCATTTTGTATCTCTTTCATCTCCTATTCTGCTTGCTTCCTGTGGCAAGAAGGTTGTACACCGTGATTAACAATCCTCCTTCGTAACTTTTCTGATTAAGTGCGGGACTGTCCATGCTTGCACTACAGATTTTTTTCTTGGTGCTAAGCATTCAATAGATGGTAATTAAACAAATATAATTTCACCAAAAAATTTAGTACGCAGATGCTGAAACAGTGTTGGGTGTAATATTTCTATAAACCGGCCCGTTGGTTTCTTCTCTTCTCAATGCTTTACCCAAAAATCCAATTTGCGAACCTCTAACCGAGAATAATAATTAAGATATGGATATTATAGCCAACATGAAAAGAAGGAAAATAATCTAGCTATGTACACAATCATTCTCCTTACTTTGTTGCTCGCTTGAATTCCTCCTGATCATGTGCCTCCCCTTGCGACTGACGTTCCCGTCTTCCTCCTACCTCTATTTCACATCAATCAACAAATTAGACATACATAATCCAAAAATTATCAAAGGGAAATGATTGCAAAGCTAAATTCTAAATTGTGCTTCAGTTCAAGTGGAAGGTGAAAGTGCCAGTGCGACGCAACATATCAGCATTAGAGGAATACACATGCTCAAAGACACGAAACCTGAAAGCGTTGCAATCCTAGAATAAAATGAAAACATTGTTTATCCATCGATTCTAGCTGAATGGCTGAAACATCAAAGTTGTACCAGCTTTGTCTTGCGAGGTTTCAATTACCATATGAAGGCACAACATGAATAACAACCAGGTCAATGAAATGTTAAGCACGATCAGAAGCGAAATACCAGACCAATTTGAGTTTAGGTGCAACCAATTCAATATGAGTTCTCGCATATCACGACTTCCTCTCCACAAGAGGATTCCAATCAAACAAGTTGCAAATTTGATCCCACCGGAGGCAAAGACTCCATTAGCCTGTAAGAAAAAACATGGATTAATGAACCAAAAGAGGGGTAGGCGTAGGGAGAAAGAAGCCAAATTAATTGTAATGATGTCAAGTCGGAGACGAAGATAGGCATGCACCTTGGGGATGGCATTGTGTGAGAGAGGGAAGTAATGTCCAATCTACAATTCATCATACGAAGGGATTAAAGAAAATATACCGAAAAGCCTGTTAACGGTGTCCCGACAGTGGCTTTGCTTGTACCTGGAGCATTCGCACGACAACCTCCATGAGCCCGAGATATAGGGATCAAAATTGTCATCGCTATTTCTGGGCGATATATTCTGTGAGCATGATCTGATAGCTAGACGTCACAAGTTCCCACCATCTAGAATATCCACATGACTGCTATACATTACCATTAAAGCTAGCTATAGGATCGATCTGTTCTTTGTGTGCCATGGCCGGTTGAAAATAATGCACTGTGGAGTCCTAGGATTCTTTTTCTCGGCAACAACGGAATATGTCCTAGTGGACTTGTACTCCTCAAGCAGAAATAATATATGTATGCATCTACCGCGCAGAAGTTCTTCCGGTAAAATGAGTATATTGCCCATTCTAATTCTTGTTCTCAGGTTTATGATTAAGCACATGTTAAGATATACAAATCTATATAACATCATACGAGCAACGTCAATTCACAAGAATTGTGAAGATTTGTTGTTGTTGTGCTAGAATATACAGTTCACTCGAGTGTTATAGATTTACCCTGCCTAACCTTCATTATAGACTACATGGCTTAAATTCGTTTTGCCAGGCTATCAGTTCTAATGTTAGCCTTGAAGAAAGGTGCTGCACAATTGTTCTCCGGGATTACTCAAGTGTCCATTATCTACTACTACATTGTCGGTATAAGCATATAACATCATAATCCCAAACAACTTGCAGCATAGCAGTCTACCACCGAGCGAGCATGGCCAAACATAGAGAACTGATCGTATTAGAGGAGGAGGGGGAGGAACTCAAATATACCCTGCCACCATGTGCACGAGGACCTGATGAGAGAAGGCGGAGGTGCCAGAGCTCGAGGAGGAGGAGGAGTTGAGCGCCTTGCGCTGCCTCCTGCATCCACAAAGCCCTAGGCATCTCCGCAGATCCTGAAGTCGCTGAATGCCTGAATCAGCATCAGCCACGGAAGCCTCCCGCACGGCCACCTCGTCCTCACCATACGATCTAGTTCCATAGGAGGGAGGCTATGTAGTTTCTAGCGGCTGTCAGGATAGGATGCAGGGATAAGTGCGGCTGCATTTCCTGGACTTCAAGGTCAAGTGTTCACACCTTAGAGAGAGCAGTATGTGAGCTGGTTTACTAGCTCACTAGTAGTATAAATAGGACACCCTTTGTATCATTTCAGCACACCGAGTAGCAAGTGAAGGAATAAATATAAACTTTGCTTCAGCTCCTTGTGTCCTCTCGTGAGAGAGTTTCTCCCAGTCTTCCTCTCGTGTGTGCGTGTGTTCTTGCCATCCTTTCAGTGTGTAGGTGGAGTAGAGGCTAGGGGCTAACAATTGGTATCAGAGCCAAGTTAGTAACCATGTCGCAAGGCAATGGGAGAGGCAATAACGGCACACCACCGCCACGCCAATCCGCAACACCTTCGCCCGGGCAGCGACGACGATCGCCGAGCCGAGCAGGGTTGGCGCAATGGCGGTGAGATTGTCGTGCAACAAGTGGTGCGCGAGACCGGAGGAGGCAGCGGCACCAACCTCTCCTTCCCAATGTTGACGCGCTCCAACTACACCAACTGGGCGATGGTGATGGAGGTGAACCTCCAGGCGGCATCGCTCTGGGTGGCGATCGAGGACGAGACCGTACCTCGCAGGGAGGACAAGCAGGCGTTGGCGGCGCTGCTCCGCTCTACCCCATCGGAGATGCACTGCATGCTCGTGGGGAAGGGGAGCGCCAAGGCGGCCTGGGAGGCAATCCGCCTCTAGTACCAGGGGAACGATCGTGTGCGCGACTCGCGTGTGCGCCGGCTCCGAACTGAGTTTGAAACCGTCACGTTCAAGGCCAACGAGCGGATCGACGAGTTCGCGATGCGCATCTCCAACATCGCGTCCGCTCTGCGCTCTCTCGGCGACTCGGTCGACGAAGAGAAGGTTGTGAGAAAATTCCTCTCTGTTGTCCCTACGCGCTTCGTTCAAATTGCCTTCTCCATCGAGACACTCCTCGATCTAGCCACACTCACTGTCGAGGAGGTTGTTGGCCATCTCCGAGCCATTGAGGAACGACTGGACGATGATCAAGGAGGCAGCTCCAGCGGCCAGCTCCTACTCACTGAGGAACAGTGGGAGGCGCGAAAGAGACAGTCGCGGGGAGGCGGAACAAGCGGCAAAGAGGGTGGCCCCAGCAATGGCCGTCTTGGAAATAGGCGAAAGGGCGGTCAGCCTCAGCAGCAGACCACGCCGACGCAAGGTTCCGGCAACAACATCGGCAGGAATAACTGTCGGTACTGCGGGAAAAAGGG
Source organism: Avena longiglumis (assembly GCA_030063025.1). Lineage (NCBI taxonomy): Eukaryota > Viridiplantae > Streptophyta > Magnoliopsida > Poales > Poaceae > Avena > Avena longiglumis. The sequence continues at coordinate 51,013,458 of CP125974.1, read as the reverse complement.
TCATTGGGCCCGTGAATGCCGCAAGAAGCAGCGGGATGAGGCGGCGGCGACGGCACCGTCGGCCGCTGCCAATCTTGTCCAGGCCGAGGAAGATGAAGGCCCTGGATGGCGATGGCGTCGAGGAGGTGCTCGAATGCCCCGAGAACACCTTGACACGCACCGGTGGTCAAGTGTTCCTCAACGAGGAAAGGGCCATCGTCACCCCTGCCCACGGCGACGACCAAGGTGGCGAGGTATGGTTCCTCGACACTGGTGCAACGAACCACATGACAGGCTCCGTAGATGCCTTTGCTGAGTTGGACCGTTTGGTCACCGACAAGGTGTGTTTCACGGACAGCTCGGTGGTGGATATCCACGGGCGTGGCACCGTCGTGTTTGCCATCGACGGGGGAGATCACCGTGCCTTCACCGAGGTCTTATTCATCCCGGCCCTCAAGAGCAGCGTCGTGAGCCTCGGCCAGCTCGACGAGAGCTGGTATGACATCCACATACGTCGTGGAATCCTCAGTGTGCGAGACGAGCGAAATCGTCTGCTGATGAAGGTACAACGGTCGCCGAATCGCTTGTACAAACTTCGGTTCACACCTGTACGTCCAGTGTGCCTCGCCATGGGTCACGTGTCTGATTCCTGGCGCTGGCATGCGCGGCTCGGGCACCTGCACTTTGATGGCCTGCAGAGGATGTCTCGTGGAGGCTTGGTGCGCGGTCTTTCGCACGTCGAGCACGCCAACGAGCTGTGCCAGGCGTGCCTTGCCGGGAAGCAGCGGCGCATGCCTTTCCCGCAGAAGGCAAACTACAGGGCCCAGAAGCCACTTGAGCTCATACACGGGGACTTGTGCGGCCCGATCAGGCCACCGACGCCAGGAGGCCGACGCTACATCTTGCTGCTGATTGACGATCGGAGCTTTTGACATCCAAAGACGAGGCTGCACGCGCCATCGTCAAGTTCCAGGCGGCAGCTGAGGTGGAGTGCGGGCACAAGCTCCGTGTCTTGCGACCGATTGTGGCGAAGTTCACGGCCACTTTCACGAGCATCTTGCCGAGAGCGGCGTGCAACGTCACCTCACCGCGCCATACACGCCGCAATAGAATGGCATTGTCGAGCGGCGGAACCAGACAGTATTGGGCATGGCACGCATCATGCTCAAGGCTAAACGGGTGCCAAACCTGTTTTGGGGAGAGGCGGTACTCACAGCCGTGTTCATCCTCAACCGGTGCTTCACAAGGAGCATCGACAGCATGACGCCGTATGAAGCATGGCACGGCAAAAAGCCGGACATGCGCTTCCTCCGCGTCTTTGGCTGCATCGGACACGTCAAGGTGGCGCGCCCGCACCTGCAGAAGCTCGATGACAGGAGCACCCCCATGGTCTTCATCGGCTGTAATCGGTTCTAAGGCGCAGATGTACGATCCGTCTCAAGCGCCTACATGTGTCACGCGACGTCATCTTCGACGAAGAGGCACGGTGGAACTGGGAGGCGCCCGGTGAGGCCCCGGCAAGCAGCTCCTTCACAGTTGAGTACCCCGTCTACGTCATGCATGCGGCCACATCGACCACGAACCGTTCCCGGGACACAACTCCCGCAAGCAGTCGCCGTCACGCCTTCAGGCACACCATATCCAACCCGGCAAAAGCTCCCGACAACGACGCCTAGCAAGGACGCTAAGATTCCCCCATCTGGCTCCACTCAGGTGCGGTTCGTGACGCCCCTGTCAGCGCATTCGGCTCTCTTCGACGCCCAAGACAGTGCCACCGCACCACACCGGTTTCGGCTCGTCGATGACCTGCTTGGAGCTCCTGCCGGTACACCGCAAATAGCAGACCAGTTCTTCGACGACGAGGTGTTGCATCTCGTGGCCGAAGAAGAACCGACATCGTTTGGTGAGGCGGAACGCGAGGACTGCTGGCGTCGCGCGATGTTAGACGAGCTTCAGTACATCGACGACAACAACACCTGGACTCTCACCTCACTCCCTCCAGGCCACCGTGCGATCGGCCTCAAATGGGTGTTTAAGGTGAAGAAAAATGAGCATGGGCACATCGTCAAGCACAAGCCCCGTCTTGTCGCAAAGGGCTATGTGCAGCGTCAAGGTGTGGACTTCGAGGAGGTATTCGCGCCAGTGGCAAGGCTCGAGTCTGTGCGGCTCATACTTGCTCTGGCGGCACACCGTGGCTGGGAAGTTCATCACATGGATGTTAAATCCGCGTTCCTAAACGGAGATCTCGAGGAGGAGGTCTATGTGTTCCAGCCACCAGGGTTCATCGCTGATGGACACGAACACGGTGTCTACAAGCTCCACAAGGCCCTGTATGGGTTACGCCAAGCACCAAGGGCGTGGAACGCCAAACTGGATGCAATCTTAGCTTCGCTCGGCTTCACGCGCAGTGTCACGGAACACGGCGTGTACGCACGAGGAACCGGGAACGCACTGTTGATTGTTGGGGTCTATGTCGACGACCTAGTGATCACCGGTGCTGAGCAGCTAGAAGTGCACCGTTTCAAGGAGGAGATGAAACGGTTATTCTCCATTAGTGACCTCGGCTTGCTCCGATACTACCTCGGCCTAGAGGTAAAACAGGATCGTGGGCGCACCACGATCACACAGGCTGCGTACGCGAGCAAACTGCTCGACAAGGCGGGCATGGCGGGCTGCAACGCTGCGCACACGCCCATGGAAGCACGATGCCAGCTGAGCAAGGAGAGCAAGGAGACACCGGTGGACGCAACATTCTACTGTAGCATCATCGGCAGCCTTAGGTATCTGGTTCATACCCGCCCGGACATTGCGTTCGCCGTGGGCTTCCTGAGCAGGTTCATGGAGGCGCCGGCGGGCGATCACCTTGCGGCGGTGAAGCATCTTCTTCGATACATCGCCGGTACACTAAACCACGGGTGTGTGTACCGCCGCGGTGACAGCGAGACACTGATCGGTTTCAGCGACTCCGATCACGCCGGTGACGTGGACTCCAGAAAGAGCACATCTGGCGTGTTGTTCTTCCTCGGGGACAGTCCAGTAAGCTGGCAATCTCAGAAGCAGAAGGTTGTCGCCACTTCTTCGTGTGAGGCGGAGTACATAGTGGCAGCGACGGCGGCATGCCAAGGGATTTGGCTTGCTCTTCTGTTCGGCGAGCTTCTAAACCAAGAAGCTGCGCCGGTGAAATTGTTCATCGACAACAAGTCTGCGATCTCGCTGTGCAAGAACCCGGTTCTTCATGATCGCAGCAAACACATTGATCTGCGCTACCACTTCATCCGCGATTGCGTGGAAAATGGCTCCATTGTCGTGGAATTCATCAGAACTAGTGAGTAGAAGGCAGGCATCCTGACTAGGTCTCTCGGACGCACTCAGTTCCAGAGTCTACGAGAGAGAATCGGCATCATCGATGTCAAGAGCAACTAAATTAGGGGGAAGAATTGTCGTTTTAATTAAGTTGCTTAGCCAAGAAATAATGCACCAGTACGGCAGTACGTGTATGTGCATGTGCTAATAGTAGTACTAGTTTGCATGGAGTGTGCACATGAGACTTACACATAGAGTGTGAATCGTGTGAGTCTTACACCACTAGCAAGTCAAATATTCCAGCACTAGTCATCATAGAATGTCAGGATAGAAACTGCAGCAGGTCAGGATAACATGTCAGGATAGGATGCAGGGATAAGTGCGGCCGCATTTCCTGGACTTTAAGGTCAAGTGTTCACACCTTAGAGAGAGCAGTATGTGGTTTACTAGCTCAATAGTAGTATAAATAGGACACCTTTGTATCATTTCAGCACACCGAGTAGCAAGTGAAGGAATAAATATAAACTTTGCTTCAGCTCCTTGTGTCCTCTCGTGAGAGAGTTTCTCCCAGTCTTCCTCTCGTGTGTGCGTGTGTTCTTGCCATCCTTTCGGTATGTAGGTGGAGTAGAGGCTAGGGGCTAACAGCGGCGGTGGGAGGATCGGAGCCTTCCTCTATAGACCCTTCTGTCTCTCTCCCAAAGCAGCAGCATCCATGGCGTCCACATCGCCGGCGCCCATCGCTATGGGGGAGGCGGCTATGGATTGGCGGGGGTCAGGGGCGGCCGTATGGCCTGTGGATGCGATGTACGTGATGGGTGAGTGGGAGGTGGGCAGTTTATTCCTGGTTTTGTTCGTGCGGGGAAGAGGTACGAGGTACACAAGTTTTCTTCTATGTATCGCTACGCGTTTTTTTCGAGTCGGTGTGCGAGAAGCGGAGCCGAGGACGTACCAACGATCATGTCCACTTCTCCTTTAATAAGTAGTAAATATATATATATATATATATATATATATATATATATATATATATATATATTGTATAACATAAAAAAATATATTATTAGAAAATATAAGAAAGTGGTGTTTTGGCTCACGGGTACAAATCAACCTATTATGAAAATGCATAAAAGCAAAAATTAAAATGTTAAAACTTTTGAGAAAATATTTCGCATGTACATCTGAACATTCTATGTAGATACATAAGGTTTTTTTTTTGTAAAAATGTACATTTTATGTGGTGTGTAAAAAGATAAAATAAATGTTCAAGAATAGTCATGTTGCAAGTTGCAACACCGAAATTTATCTTTTATATGTGGGGCATAAAAAATGTTCCTTTTTCCCGGAAACTTGTGTACGAACATATAATGTCTAGATGTACATGCATATTTTTTTGAATTGTTTTGACATTATAAAATGTGCTTTTTAAAAATAGGTCCATTTGCATCCGTGAGCCGAATTGGATTTTCAAAAATATAATGTCTAATTTTTCTAATGGTATAATTATTTTGCTATACAATTAACTAAAGGCTTAAGCGTGGTGTTCGGCGCGCGCGCTGAGGACATCTGACGCGCAAAGGATGGGCACATTGTCGCTGGTACTAGGCCTATGTGGGTCTCCGCCGCTGCTTGTAGGCCAGGAGCGATCTTCGATACGTGAGCCACAGCCGGCGGTCGGTGGGTCTGGCCTCTGCACTCGTTGGCTTCCTCTCGGTCTTTCCTCCTTCCGCTCGCCCGCCCTGAGTGCCAGGGTTTTCGGCCGTCGCTCTCCTAGCTGTGGCTGCCCATGGCCCTTCTCTCCTTCCTGGCCACACCTCCTTGCCCATTATTTCCCCTCTACGACAGGTCGCCGGCCACCCCTACTTTTACACCTGTCTGCCATCATCTCCGATGCTCTGAGTTGGAACGACAGGGTGTTTGAAACCATGCTGCCTCCGGGTCCCTCCCATGCAACCCCGAGCCGCCCATGCCGCCGTCATCGCATAAAACATCCTCCCTCGTGCCCTTGGTCCCTGCTGCCTTCGGATGAGGCTGTATCTCCTTCGGTCGTTTTCCTCCCCAAAATCCAAATCCCCTCCAAAAATCCACCCCCAAATCGACCCTCTACTCAGATCTGGCCCGCTGTTTTGCTCTGCCGCGCGGCCCGGCCTTCCCGCCAGCCGGCGAAGCTCCGTCGTGCCTCGCCTCGGTCACCCTACTGCTCCCCTAACATGCGGCTCGTTCGCCCCTGCTGCGGCATGCGGACCTTGGGCCCCATGCTCGGCCGCTAGGACTCTTGCCGGCGTCGCGCTGCTGTGCTATGCCTGGAGCATGCTGCTACTCCCCCTGGCTTGCGCAGATGGGCTTCTATGATGTGAAGCTGGAGCCCTTTCTTGGCCCATCGCTCTGTCCAGGTGCCCGAATTCTCTCTCTGCCCTGCTGCTTTTGGGCGACGCCAAGCATGGGTCGATGGATGTTGGCTTCCGGTTCTGATTGTCTCCTGGGATCCATGCTCGTGTTTATACTAATATAATTATATGGCTGATACAACAAGATTTAATTAATCTGCTGCATGTTTGTCCAAATTTGAGAAGAATCCAATTCGAATTTTGCTCTTGATGATGACCTAATGTTTGACCTTGCTGATGGCCAGTAGGGTGGCAATCATAGCAGGGCACTGCTTTTTCCTAATTCTTCTCTAATTTTTCTAGCTTCCAGGGCCCCTTTTTGCCTATATTTTTCTTTTGCGGGTCGTTACACGGGTGCCACCTGCCACCATAAGGGCCAGACATTAAAGGGTGTTTTGAGTGCTTAGTCATAGCAGGTTGATGTTAATTTTTGGTGAGATTTCTTCCAACGGGAAAAAGAGATTAGGATTATGTTTTTTTCAGTTGTACATTGGTCTGCAGTAGATGTTCTAGCTGGAGTTTACCATGGAAGCATATTCATCTTTCGCCTTTATGAATCTGTTCATGGATACCACCACTTCTATATTAGTTTACTGCATGGTCATGATAATTTGCTTAGTGTGATGTTCTACTTCCAAATTACTTTTCTTTTCTCATCCAAGTTACTTTGTTCATCCATCTGTAGTTTGATTATTGTAGGCCTAAATTAGAAGAAGCAAAAGAACATGGTCCTTTGAATTTTGTCGGCGATTTCTTGTTTTTTCAAAGGACTTAAGCGAAAGTGTTTTCACACATTACAAATGTAAATACATCATATTGGTGTTGGTTGCTTCATGACTTCATGCCACTTTGTTTCTCCATGTGTACATTTTGCCTTCCATTGATTTGTCCCTTCATGCCTTTTATATAGATTTTTTCGATTAAGTGGCGGCAAGGTGTGACTTCTCTGGTTTGCACGATGTTATGCCGATGGCGTACTATTCAGGACGTCCCTAATGCTATCAATTTCTTTCCTATTCGTGCCAGCTGCATAGGCCTCCTGGTGTTGGGTGAGGAAGGCGGGGCAGGTCCCCTGATATGGGGCGATGTGTTCTTTTGTCCACACTGCTTGCGGGCGTGGCACAACTTTGTTCCTGGACGATCAGCCATTAGATGCTACACTACTGGAGAAATCTTCTATTTCTAGGTCTTCTCCTACTTCTCGGTGTAGCCATTCTGAAGGGTTTCGCAGCATAGTAAATCAAAAAAATTCTACGGATGCGAACTGGAAAGCCAAGATCTAATCTAGGAGATGCAAACAACGAGGGGGAATAGATGAGATCTTCATACCCTTGAAGATTACATACGGAGCGTTCGACAACATGGGTGATGTAGTCGTTTCGCCTTCTCCTCGCGATCCGATCCGATCTAACACATGCAGTGGCGATGCCTCAGAGATGCACATGCGGCACCTAGGCGTATCCTCCTTCCTCGGTCCGGCAAGTATGGTGGAGAGCGGATTGGATCTACAACGACGGCGGTGCAAGTGGTGGAGTTTCTGCGGCAGGGCTTTGCCCGTGCGGTCGGGAGGAGAGAGAGGAGGCGAGGCGGCTGGGCTTGAGGAGGAGGTGTGGTGCGCCCTGCCCTCTTTATATGGAGGGTGGGCGGCCCTGCCCCTCCCCTAGGGGTGGCGAGAGGGGCGTGGAGGCAAGTTCACCCCACAGAAGCTCTCTAGGGTTTTGCCCTAGGTTGGCTGGGCCCTTGTGACCTGGCCCAATGCGGCCAGGCACTCCTCATAGGCCCATGCCCTCCCGGCGGTGGGGCCACGTTGGTACCCTCGGAAGGTTCTAGAAGCTTGGGTGTCTGGATTAACGAAATAATTAGAACTCCAAAACTGCATTGCCTTATATGAATCTTATTCTCAGGACCATTAACCTCTCGTGATGTCCGGATCCCATCGGAGACTCGAACAAAAACTCATAAACCAATTATCCAATCTATCCTAGTGTCGAGACACGTTAAGTGTGACCCTTGGGTTCGAGAATATGGACATGATCTTATATCAATAATCAACAGTGAGTCGAAACCCATATCGACTCCGCACATTCATCGATGATCATATCGGATGAACCACGATGCGATTCAATCAATACCATATATATATTCCCTTCGTCTCGCGATATTTTACTTGCGAGATTTGATCGGCATGTAGTCATACCTAGTTCAATCTCATTCACAAAGTACTTTACTCGTTCCGTAATCCGATATCACTTTGTGATTAACTCCTTAACCACATGCTTGCAAGCGGTGTTGATATCGATTCAAGTGGGCCCTAAGTATATCTCTCCGACTTGGGAGGACAAATCCCATCTCAATACATCTGACAACTTGGTACTTTCCGATCACCGAGAGACACCTTTATGATCACTCTCTCATAGGATGACGTTTGATGACCTCAAAGCTTTCTTAGATGCAGGGGTTGTATTATCTCATGGTCTAAGGAATACAATATTTGACATAAGAAAAGCTTCGCAAAGATGAACACGATGACACGATCTAATTGCTCGCTTAGTTTGGATTACATCCATCATGTCATTATCCCAATGATATGATCTCATTATTAATCGACAATTCATGTCTATGGTTAGGAAACCTTAACCATCATTAATCAATGAGCTAGTCCATAGAGGCATGCTAGGGACACGGTGTTGTTCACAAACCACACAAGTATTAAAGTTTCCGCTTAATACAATTCTAGCATGGAATATAAAGTTTATCATGAACAAGAATTATAATAATAACATCTTTATTATTGCCTCTAGGGCATAATTCCATGATCTCCACTTGCACTAGAGTCAATAATCTAGTTTACATTTGGCAACAATCTCACACCCATGGCACTAAGGTGTTGATCATGTTTTGCGTGGAAGAGGTTTAGTCAATGGATCTGCGACACTCAGATCTTTATGTACTTTGCTAATCTTCAGATCTCCATCTGCTATATAATCTTGGATTATATGAAACTTGCGGTTGATATCCTTGGTCTTTGGATGATATCTTGGTTCATTAGCGAGTGCTATGGCGATGTTGTCACACAATATCTCCAATGGGTCCAATGCACTTGGAACCACAAGCTTCGATGATGAAGTTCTGATCCAAACTCCTTCACTTGGCCTTCTGCGGCCATGTATTCCGCTTCTCATAGATCCATGATCATGCTTTGCTTGCAGCTTCTCCAGCTCACAGCTCCTCCATTCAAAATATAAACGTATCCTGTCTGAGATTTAGAATCATCCTTGTCGGTGTTGAAACTAGCGTCGACGTAGCCTTTTTCGACGAGCTGTTCATCACCCCCATAGACTAAGAACATTTCTTTACTCCTATTTAGGTACTTTAGGATGTTCTTCACGGCTGTCCAGTGTTCCACTCCTGGATCACTTTGGTACCTGCTCGTCAAACTAAGAGCATTGGACACATCCGGTCTAGTACGCAGCATGACATACATGATAGAACCTATGGCCGAGGCATAAGGCACTTTGCTCATAGCTTCTCTATCATTTACCGTAGCTGGACACTAAGCCTTGATCAATATCTTACCTGACAACATAGGCACTGAACCTTTCTTTACCTTATCCATTCTGAACCTTTTCAGAACTTTGTCTAGGTATGTACTATGGCTTAAAGCTATCAGGCGTCTTTGTCTATCTCTATAGATTTTGATGCCCAATATATAAGCAGCTTCACCTAGGTCTTTCATTGAAAAACACTTGTTCAAATAACTCTTTACATCGTTAAGCATGTTAATGTCATTTCCAATAATCAATATGTTATCCACATATAGTACCAGAAATGTCACTGAGCTCCCACTCACTTTCTTGTAGATACAAGCTTCATAGCAATTTGGAACAAATCCAAAGCTCTTGATCACTTGATCAAAACGAAGGTTCCAACTCCGAGATGCTTGCTTGATCCATAAATGGAGCAGCGAAGTTTGCACACTTTATCAACATCCTTAGGATCGACAAAATCTTGGGTTGCATGATATACAACTCTTCATCAATGTTGCCATTGAGGAACGCGATCTTGACATCCATCGCCATATTTCATAATCATGAAACGCAACAATTGCTAATAAAATCCGAATGGACTTAAACATCGCTACGGAGAGAAAGTCTCATCGTAGTCGATACCTTGAACTTGTCGAAAACCTTTCGCGACAAGTGCTTTATAAACGGTTACATTACCATCCGTCCGTTTTATTCTTGAAAATCCATTTGCACTCAACGGCCTTTCTGGCCGCTAGGAGGGTCCACCAAAGTCCATACTTGGTTTTCGCTCATGGATCCCAATTTGGATTTCATGGCCTCTAGCCATTTCTCGAGCAGGCTCATCATCGCTTCCTCATAGTTCATAGGTTCCTTTATTCTACCAACAAGACAGTCGAGGCAGGTTTGTCGTACCACTCGGGAGGGCGCCGACCTTGTCGACTGCGACGACGTTCAATAGCGACATCGTCCAAGCTTCATGATCCTTGTCATTAGCTTCCTCTATTGTTGGTGCGGTGACCTTGGAACAATTTCAGTCTTTGCGCTACTCTCAATTCAAGAGAAGGTCCAACAACCTCGTCTAGCTCTACTTTCCTCCCACTCACTTCTTTCGAGAGAAACTCCTTCTCAAGAAAGGAACCATTCTTTGACAAACACTTTGCCTTGATTACGTGATAGAAGGTATACCCAATGGTTTACTTAGGGTATCCTATGAAGACACATTTCTTCGCTTTGGGTTCGAGCTTGTCGGCATCAACTTCTTGGCGTAAGCCGCATCCCCAAACTTTAAGCGACAACTTAGGTTTAGCACCAAACCACAGTTCATACGGTGTCGTCTCAATGGATTTAGATGGTGCCCTATTTAAAGTGAATGCGGTTTCTAATGCATAACCCCAAAATGATAGCAGCAAATCGAAGAGACATCATCGATCGGACCATATCTAATAGGGTTTGATTAGGCGTTCGAGACACACCATTCTTGTTGTGGTGTTGGGTGGCGTGAGTTGCGAAACGATTCCGCTTGCTTTAAGATGCGTGAGAAAATCATAACTCAAATATTCACCTCCACGATCGGATCATAGAAACTTAATTTTTCTGTTACGATGGTTCTCCACTTCATTCTGAAATTCCTTGAACTTTTCAAATGTTTTAGATTTATGTTTCATCAAATAGATATACCCATATCTACTTATGGCATCGGTAAAAGTGAGAAAATAGCGATATCCACCGCGCGTCGAAACACTCATCGGTCTGCATACATCGGTATGTATGATTTCCAACAAGTCCGTTGCTCGCTCCATTATTCCGGAGAACGGGGTTTTGATCATCTTGCCCATGAGGCATGGTTCGCATGTGTCAAATGATTCAAAATCAAGAGACTCCAAAAGTCCATCAGAATGGAGTTTCTTCATGCGCTTTACACCAATATGACCTGAGCAGCGATTGCCACAAATAAGTAGTATTATCACTATCTACTTTGCATCTCTTAGCCTCAATGTTATGGATGTGTGTTTCATCCCTTTAGATTCAAAAGAAATAAACCATTCATAGCGGTGCATGACCATAAAGATGTTACTCATATAAATAGAACAACCATTATTCTCCGATTTAGATGAATAACCGTCTTGCAATAAACACGATCCGAAATAATGTTCATGCTCAACGCAGTACATAATAACATTTATTAAGGTTTAAAACTAATCCGAAGGTAAAACTAAGGAGGCGTCTTACGGCCATCACATCAACTCTTGATCCGTTGCCAACGCGCATCGTCACCTCATCCCTATGGCCGTGCCTATTCCGTAGCTCTGTTTGAGTTACAAATATTAGCAATCGAACGATATCAAATACCCGCACTACAACGAGGGATAGTAAGGAAAACATCAATAACATGTATATCAAATATACCTTTGATGGTGCCACCTTCTTTTACGCTAAGTACTTGGACGATTCGCTTCGGTGACCCTTGTCCTTGCAATAGAAGCACTCGATTCCGGCTTGGGTCGACTTGAGCTTCTTCTCGGCGAGGCAACGCTTGCCGCCTTTCTTGAAGGGCTTCTTTGCACCTTAGCTTTCTTGAAGGTGGGGGCTTGTTGACCATCAACACATGATTATCCTTTTGATGTCCACCTCATGACCTTGACTGCGAAGAGCTCGGTGATCGTATCGATGGAACCAATCGATTATGAGTCACTACAAAACTTTTGTAGCTGGGAGGGAGTGATTGCGAGCCTGTCAATCTTGAGCTCCTCTGGAATCTTGCGATCCGATTGCTCAAGGCGTTGAGTGTGGCACATCTTTATGGCGTGCTCACTATGAACTCCTTCCTCCATCTTCCGATTAAAGAATTTCTCGGAGATCTCATATCTCTCGAGCAGGCCCTGTGCGAAACATAGTTTTCAGCTCCTCAAGAATCTCAAAGGGCCCGGGATAGTCTTCAAACGATTTTGAAGGTCCGATTCCATAGCAAACAACATGGTGCAATTAATCACACCATAATCATCTTTGCACGACTGATAGACAGCTTTCTCATCAGTCGGCGCATCAATAGCAGGGGCGTCACCTAGCGCATTCTCAAGGACATAGTCCTTTTGACTTCCAGAGAGAATCATTCTCAGATTGTGGAACCAGTTGGTGAAGTTAGACCCATTGTTTCTAAGCTTTTCTTTCTCAGCGAAAACGTTGAAGTTGAAGTTGGACTTAGCCATTTGATCTACAATATTTGCAAGTACAAATTAGAGTATGTTCATGATAACTAGTTCAACTTAATCAAATTACTAGATGAACTCCCAATAAATTCAACATCCCTCAAGTTGTTTAGTGAACACGATCCAAATTCACCACACCTAATCCGATCTTCATGAGAAGAGATGTGGCTTCAATGGTGGACAACAAAGTGTCGATCATATCATTCATATGACTCATGCTTAACCTTTCGGTTCATGTGTTCCGAGGCCATGTATGTACATGCTAGGCTCGTCAAGTCAAACCCAAGTATTTCCACGTGTGCAAAAACTGGCTTGTACCCGTTGTATGTGAACGTAGAGTCTATAGCACCCGATCATCACGTGATGCTTGGACACGACGAACTTTCGCAACGGTGCATACATGGGGAGAACACAGTTTTATCTTGATCTTTAAGTGAGGGATCATCTTATAATGCTACCATCGCGATCTAAGCATAATAAGATACATAAAAGGATAAACATCACATGCATATAACTTTAAGTGACATGGTATAGCCAATCTTCGCGCAATGATCTCCATCTTGTGCGTGCCGGCATGATCTCCATCACTCCACCATGATTGCCTCCACCACGAATAGCAACTACAACTATTGCTAACTACTTAGCGATAAAGTAAAGCTATTACATGGCATATAAGAAGTTGACACACAGGTCATACACAATTATAAAGACAACCATATGGCTCCTGCCGGTTGTGTACTCATCGACATGCAAGTCGTGAAACATTACAAAACATGATCATTGCATACAACATACACATCACATCTTGGGCCATACCATATCACAGAAAACACTCCCTGCAAAAACAAGTTAGACGCCTCTACTTTGTTGTTGCATGTTTTACGTGGCTTATGGGAGTAGCAAGCTAAGAACGATTCTTACCTACGGAAAGCCACAATGGTGATATTATGGTTGCCAAACTCCGGTGTAAATCCCATGACAACTATAGTGAGAGAAACTAGCATCCACCAGCCGCATGTGTGGAACAAGCCACACGTCAAGTGCGGAGCCGGTCTCGCGAACGACGTTGCGTAAGGTTGGCCTGGACCGCTTCGATCTCACTATCCCGCATCATAAGAAGTACACAAACAAGAGGTTTGCAACAGAAAACATCAACACCCGCAACAACCATGTTGCGTTCTACTCGTGAATCAAAGGGTTTCGCAGCATAGTAAATCAAAAAAATTCTACGGATGCGAACGGGAAAGCCAAGATCTAATCTAGGAGATGCAAATAACGAGGGGGAATAGATGAGATCTTCATACCCTTGAAGATCCGCACAGCGGAACGTTCGACGGAATGTGGGTGATGTAGTCGTACTCGCTTCTCCTCCTCGCGATCCGATCCGATCTAACACCGCAAGTGGCGATGCCTCCGAGAGATGCACATGTGCGGCACCTAGACGTATCCTCCTTCCTCGGTCCAGCAAGTATGGTGGAGAGACGGATTGGATCTACAACGCGACGGCGCGGTGCAAGTGGTGGAGAGTTTCTGCAGCAGGGCTTTGCCCATGTGCAGTCAGGAGGGAGAGAGAGAGGAGGCGGAGGCTAGGGGCTTGAGGAGGTGGGGGTGCGCGCTGCCCTCTTTTTATGGAGGGTGGGCGGCCACCTGCCCTCCTCCCAAGCCCTAGGGCCAAGGAGGGAGGAGTGGAGGCAAGTTTCCACCTTCTAGAAGCTCTCCTAGGGTTTTGCCCTAGGTTGGCCTGGGCCCTATGGGCCTTGTGACCCTGGCCCAATGCGGTGGCACTCCCTCATAGGACCATGCCCCCTCCCGGCAGGTGGGGCCACGTTGGTCCCCCTCCGGAAGGTTCTAGAAGCTTCCGGTACAATACCGATTAACCCGAAACAATTCCGAACTCCAAAAACTGAATTGCCTTATATGAATCTTATTCTCCGGACCATTCCGGAACCTCTCGTGATGTCCCGGATCCCATCCTAGACTCCGAACAAAAACTCATAAACCAATTATCCAATCTATCCTAGCGCCGAGACACGTTAAGTGTGTGACCCTTCGGGTTCGAGAATATGCATACATGATCTTATATCAATAATCAACATCGGGGTCTGGAAACCCATATTGACTCCCACACATTAATCGATGATCATATCGGATGAACCATGATGCTAGGATTCAATCAATCCCATATATATTCCCTTCGTCTCGCGATATTTTACTTGCCCGAGATTTGATCGTCGGTACCGTCATACCTAGTTCAATCTCGGTCACAGCAAGTACTTTACTCGTTCCGTAATCCGATATCACTTTGTGATTAACTCCTTAACCACATGCTTGCAAGCGGTGTTGATATCGATTACCGAGTGGGCCTGAAGTATATCTCTCCGACTTGGGAGGGACAAATCCCATCTCGATACATACGACCCAACAGGTACTTTCCGATCACCTGAGAGACACCTTTATGATCACTCTCTCATAGGATGACGTTTGATGACCTCAAAGCTTTCTTACGATACCAGGTAGTTGTACATGGTCTAAGGAATACCATATTTTACATAAGAAAAGCTTCGCAAAGATGAACACGATGACACGATCTAATTGCTACGCTTAGTTTGGGTCTATCCATCATGTCATTCTCCCAATGATATAATCTCATTATTAATCGACAACTCATGTCTATGGTTAGGAAACCTTAACCATCATTAATCAATGAGCTAGTCCATAGAGGCATACTAGGGACAGGGTGTTGTTTACAAACCACACAAGTATTAAAGTTTCCGCTTAATACAATTCTAGCATGGAATATAAACTTTATCATGAACACGAATTATAATAATAACATCTTTATTATTGCCTCTAGGGCATAATTCCAACACATTCAACATTCCAGCCTAGGGTTGATAACAATGCTCAGAGGTGCAAAATATGTCTGCAAGTGGTGATGAGCATTGCAACAACTACCAGGCAAGTTATCCGTCATTCCAACATGTGGCCGGTCAACCAAAATAAAAATATCATGCTAAACATAAGTGGCTGTTGGAGATATGCCCTAGAGGCAATAATAAATGTAGTTATTATTATATCTTTGTGTTTATGATAAATGTTTACATTCATGCTATAATAGTATTAACAAGGAAACATTAATACTTGTGTGATTTGTAAACTTAAATTGAAGTCCCTAGTAAAGCCTCTATACATCACTAGCTTGTTGGTTAATAAATGATTGTGGTTTCCCTATCATGAACATTGAGATGTTATTAACAACAAGATCATATCGTTAGGAGAATGATATGGTGGACATACTCCTAAAGATAAGCATAGCATAAAGATCAAGTCATTTTAATAGTTCAATTGCTATATGCTTTCTGATACATAGTAACCTAATTCCTTCGACCATGATATCATGCATATCACCTTTACCGGATGGATGCTTTGATGACATCAAACACCACACCGTAACTGGGTGGCTATAAAGGTGGCATTGAGTGTTCGGAAAGTATTGGTTGAGACACATGGATCAAGAGTGGGATTTGTCCATCCATATAACGGATAGATATGCTCTGGGCCCTCTCGGTGTAATGTCATCCAATTAGCTTACAAGCATGTGAATGGATCACAAGGGATCACATATCACGGGAACGAGAAAAGAGTACTTCTCGGTAACGAGGTTGAACTAGGTATGCAGAGATACCGACGATCATAACCTCGGATAAGTAAACTATCGTGAGACAAAGGGAAATTGGTATCGTATGTAAGTGGTTCATTCGATCGCAAAGTAATCGTAGAAATATGTGGGAGCCATATGAATTTCCAGATTCCTCTATTGGTTATTGTTCGGAGAAGTGTCTCGATCATGTCCGCATAATTAACGAACCGTAGGGAGACACACTTAAGGATTCGACGTTGTTTGAGTAGTTATGGAATGATGAGAAAGAGTCTGAATGTTGTTCGGAGTCTCGAATGGGATTAGGGATATCACGAGGAGATCCGGAATGGTCCGGAGAATAAGATTCATATAAGGAAAGTCTTGTTTCGGAGTTGGAGAATGGTTCCGGTGTTTTCATCGGGAATGTTCTAGAAGGTTCCGGAATGTCCGGTACTCCGGAAGGGAAGGGTACATGAATGTGTTATATCAAGTTGGTATGATTGCATCATGTACTCGGTGTCATCGCTGAACAAAATAGAGTGTTTATTCAAATCCTAGTTTGAAAAGTCAAACGCCAAGTTTGAAAGTCAAACGGCTATTTTTGGGAAGTGGAGAGAGAGGAAACGACTTTGGGAGGAGTTCTCCTCCCACCGCAAGACACCACCAAGACGAGTTGAGGGACTCCTCCCTTGGCTGGCCCTCCACCTATAAAAGGAGGCGGGGCCCTCCTAGACACACAAGTTCCTACCTCTAAACCCTAGTACCAAGCCGCCGCCTCCATAGCCGCCGCCCTAGAAAACCGCCGCCCTAGCTAAACCCTAGACGCGTCGGTTTGCCTCCTCGACGTGTAAACCCTAGATCGTCGAGGACTCTCTCATACACCACTATACTCGCCGCTTAAGGGAAGCCTGCGAGATCTCCTCTACTTAGGTACCACAGTTGTCTTCTTGGGAATCGAGGAGAGTGCTACAACCTCCATTGCTTTGGAACAAGGAGAGGAAGGTCTTCGTCGATCAACGTGTGACCGATTGGGAGCGCCGCTTAACGCAGCGCCGGAAGGATCGTCTACGCGATCTTGAGATCGGGAAGAGTACGACTACATCACCCACAAGAATCCGCTCTCGTTAAACACTTTGGAATCTTCGAGGGTGAGTTATTCCATCGACTCGTTGCTACAATCTAGTAGATAGATCTTGGCTTGTTTGTTTGTATGCGGTAGAATTTTTTTTCTATGCTACGAAACCCTACAGTGGTATCAGAGCCGTGTATATATGTAGATCTCACAGACAAGTAGAACACAATGGTCATTGTGGGTTGATGCTTTATTGCCGATTGCTTCTTGTGTACTTTGCATCTTGCGGGATGTTGGGATGAAGCGGTCCGGTCTAACCTTACATGACATCGTTCATGAGACTTGCTCCACGCTTGACATGCAACTTGTATTGCATAAGTGGCTTTATGGTGCTGCTTTCTCTAGCATAGTTAAGATCCAATTTACAACAGGTGATTAACAATACTAGTATCAATGTTGTGGTTCATGTTCGTAAGTTAGAACGACACTTGTTGAAAGCCCCAAACCACGTAAAATATGCAAAGAAAGTAGAGGCGTCTAACTTTGTTTTGCAGGGGTGTGCAGTGATGTGATATGGCCATGATTGTGATTATATTTGATGTATGCAATGTTCCTTATTATAAGTTGTAAAATGGCAGGAGCCATATAGTTGTCTTTAATTTAAGTTAAGACCCGCGTGTCTATTCAAAGTAGTTGTAATAGTTGAATCCGGTCGACGACAACCATGGAGAAGCGTCATTGACCTTGATGCAATGCCGGTGATGATGGAGACCATGTTCGTGCTTGAAGATGGAGATCGGAAGCACAAAGATGAAAAGGCCATATCATATCACATATTATGATTTGCATGTGATGTTAATCCTTTATGCATCTTATATTGCTTAGTAGACGACGGTAGCATTATAAGATGATCCCTCATGCACATGAATTTCAAGTCATAAAGTGTTCACCCTTAGTTAGCATCGTTGCTAAACCTTGTTGTTTCGAAGCACCACGTGATGATCGGATGTGTTAGATTCCGCAAGTGTATACAACGTGAGCAAGCCAGATTTGCTCATGCGGAAACTAAGGTTTGATCTTGACGAGCCTAGCATGTACAGACATGGTCTCGGAACACGGATCACCGAAAGGTAAAGCATGAATCATATAGTAGATATGATGAACATGTCGATTGTTCGCCATTGAAACTATATCAACTCTCGTGATGATCGGTGTTGATGTGGTGGATTTGGTTCGTGTGATCACTAAAACAATGTGAGGGATATTGTTTTGAGTGGGAGTTCACCTAGATTAATTTGTCATAAACTTAGTCTAAACTATTGCAAATATGTTGTAGATCAATGGCAGCCCCTACCATCAATTTTAATGCGTTCCTAGAGAAAGAAAAGTTGAAAAAAATGGAAGCAACTTCGCGGATTGGTTCCGCAATTTGAGGATTGTCCTCACAGCTGGTAATTTGACCTATGTGCTGGATGCACCGCTGGGTGACCCACCTGCAGATGATGCTGCCGATGAAGTAAAGAATGTTTACCTCACTCGGAAGACTCAATACTCCACAGTTTAGTGTGCTATCTTGTATGGTTTAGAATCGGAGCTTCAGAAAAGGTTTGAGAATTCAGACCCATATGATATTGTCGAGGATCTCAAATTGATCTTTGATACTCATGCGGCAATTGAAAGCTATGAGGCTTCTGAAAAATTCTTTAACTTCAAGATGGAAGAGGGCAGCTCCGTCAGTGAGCATGTGCCTAAGATGTCTGGGCACGCAAACAAACTTCAAAGCTTGGGTATAGTGATTCCTAATGCTTTGGGGATTTACCGCGTCCTCCAATCACTACCACCAAGTTACAAGAACTTTGTGATGAACTACAACATGCAAAACATGAACAAGACGTTGCCAGAACTCTTTGCCATGTTGAAATCTGCAGAAGTGGAGATCAAGAAAGAGCACCAAGTGTTGTTGGTCAATAAGACCATCAAATTCAAGAAAGGCAAGTCTAAGCAAAAGGGACACTTCAAGAAGGGTGGTAAGAAAGTTATCACGTCGACGAAGAAGACCAAGGCTGGACCTAAGCCTGATACTGAGTGCTTTTACTGCAAGGGAGAAGGTCACTGGAAGCGGAATTTCCCAAAGTACTTGGCGGATTTGAAGAACGACAACATCAAGAAGAAAGGTATATCTGATATACACGTTATTGATGTGTATCTCACTAGTACTCATAGTAGTGCCTGGGTATTTGATACTGGTTCGGTTGCTCATATTTGTAACTTGAAGCGGTCTTTGCAGAATAAACGGAAGCTAGTGAAGAACGAGGTGATGCGTGGAAGCGGATCAAAGGTTGATGTGATCGCGGTCGGCACGCTACCCCTTCATCTACCATCGGGATTAGTTTTATACTTAAATAATTGTTATTTGGTGCCTGCGTTAACCATGAACATTATATCGGGATCTTGTTTATTGCGAGACGGTTACTTGTTTAAATCCGAGAATAATGGTTGTTCGGTTTATATGAGTAATATATTTTATGCACATGCACCTTTGATAGATGGTCTATTCTTATTGAATCTCGATAGTGGAAATACACATATTAATAACATTGAGGCTAAACGTTTGAAATCGAGCGATAACTCGACCTATATGTGGCAATCGTCGTCTTGGTCATATTGGAGTGAAGCGATGAAGAAACTCCATTCCGATGGACTTCTTGAATCACTTGATTTTGAATCACTTGAAAGATGCGAAGCATGTCCGATGGGTAAAATGACTAAGACTCCATTTTACGGTATGATGGGCGAGCTACGGACTTATTGGAAATCATACATACCGATGTGTGTGGTCCAATGAGTGTAGCATCGCCGTGGTTATCGTTATGTTCTTACCTTCACGGATGACTTGAGTAGATATGGGTATATCTATTTCATGAAACATAAGTCCAAACTTTAGAGAAGTTTAAGGAATTTCAAAGTGAGGTAGAGAATCAACGTAACAAGAAGATTAAATTTCTACGCTCGATCGTGGAGGTGAATATCTAAGTTACGAGTTTGGCGAGCATTTGAAGAAATGCGGAATACTTTCACAATTGACACTTGAGGACACCACACCAGTAATGGTGTGTCCGAACGTAATCGAACTCTCTTAGATATGGTTCGTTCTATGATGTCACTTACATTTACCGCTATCATTTTGGGGTTATGCATTAGAAACAGCCGCATTCACTTTAAATAGGGCACCGTCTAAACTGAAACGACACCGTATGAATTATGGTTTGGGAAGAAACCTAGATTGTCGTTCCTTAAAGTTTGGGGTTGCGAAGCCTATGTAAAGAAGTTACAGCCGGACAAGCTTGAGCCCAAAGCGGAAAAATGCGTCTTCATAGGATACCCGAAGGAAACTATTGGGTATACCTTCTATCATAGATCCGAAGGCAAAATCTTCGTTGCCAAGAATGGATCCTTTCTAGAGAAGGAATTTCTCTCGAAATAAGTGACTGGAAGGAAAGTAGAACTCGACGAGGTTGTCGAACCTTCTCTCGAAATTGCGAGTAGCACAACACCGGAAGAAATTCCTGTGGTGCCTGCACCAATAAGAGAGGAAGCTAATGATGATGATCATGAAACTTCGATTATAGTTGCTACAGAGCCTCGTAGGTCAACAAGAACTCGTACCACTCCAGATTGGTATAATCCCGTTATGAATGTCATGTTGGTGGACAACACCGATGACCCTGAGACTTATCAGGAAGCGATGATGAGCCCAGATTCCAACAAATGGCAAGAAGCCATGAAATCCGAGATTGGATCCATGTACGAAAACCAAGTATGGAATTTGGTGGACTTCTGGGATGGTAGGAAGGTCGAGAAAAATGGATTTTCAAGAAGAAGCAGATGTCGATGGTAATGTTCTTTATAAAGCTCGACTTGTCGCAAAAGGGTTTCGACAAATTCAAGGAGTTAACTACGATGAGACTTTCTCACGAGTAGAAAAGCTAAAGTCTGTGAGGATTATGTTAGAAATCGCTACATATTATGCTTATGAGATATGGCAGATGGATGTCAAAACGGCGTTCCTCAATGGAGACATTGATGAAGAGTTGTATATGATGCAACCCAAAGGTTTTGTCGATCCTAAAGATGCTAACAAGGTATGCAAACTTAAACGGTCCATCTATGGATTGAAGCAAGCATCCCGAAGTTGGAATCAACGTTTTGATAAGGTGATCAAAAGTTTTGGTTTTATACAAACTTATGGAGAAGCTTGTATTTACAAGAAAGTGAGTGGGAGCTCTGTAGCATTCTTAATACTATATGTGGATGACATATTGTTGATTGGGAATGATGTAGACCTTCCTAATAGTGTCAAGGAATATTTGAATAATAGTTTTTCAATGAAGGATCTTGGCGAAGCAGCTTACATATTAGGCATAAAGATTTATAGAGATAGATCGAGACGCCAAATATCATTGTCACAAAGTACATATTTGGACAAAGTTCTAAAGAGGTTTGGAATGGAAGATAGCAAGAAAGGGTTCTTACCCATGTTGCCCAACACGACCTTGAGTAAAACTCAAAGTCCGACATCGGCAGAAGATAGAGAAAGGATGAGTAAGACTCCCTATGCCTCAGCCATAGGATCTCTAATGTATGCCATGCTATGTACTAGACCCGACATTGCATATGCTGTTAGTTTAACTAGCAGATATCAAAGTGATCCAGGAGTGGATCATTGGACAGCGGTCAAAAACATCCTTAAGTACTTGAGAAGAACTAAGGATATGGTCCTTTTTATGGAGGTGATGAACAGCTCGTTGTTAATGGTTACACCGATGCTAGTTGGAACACCGATCCGGATGATTCTAAATCACAATCTGGATACGTATTTATTTTGAATGGTGCAGCAGTTAGCTGGAGAAGTGCAAAGCAAAGCGTTGTGGCGAGATCTTCAACTGAATCGGAATACATGGCTGCTTTGGAGGTTTCACAAGAAGCGATATGGATGAAAGAGTTCATTACAGAGCTGGGTGTGGTTCCTAGTGCGCTGGACCCAATGTCTATCTACTATGATAACATGGGTGCCATTGCCAATGCGCAAGAACCAAGGTCACACAAGAAGCTGAAGCATATCAAGCTACGCTTTCACGCTATTCGAGAACATTTCCAAGATGGGGACATAAAGATTTGCAAAGTACACACAGATCTGAATGTGGCGGATCCGTTGACTAAACCTCTCCCGAGGGCAAAACATGACCATCACCAAACTGCCATGGGTGTTCGGTTTATTACCATGTAATCTAGATTAGATGACTCTAGTGCAAGTGGGAGACTATTGGAGATATGCCCTAGAGGCAATAATAAATGTAGTTATTATTATATCTTTGTGTTTATGATAAATGTTTACATCCATGCTATAATAGTATTAACAAGGAAACATTAATACTTGTGTGATTTGTAAACTTAAATTGAAGTCCCTAGTAAAGCCTCTATACATCACTATCTTGTTGGTTAATAAATGATTGTGGTTTCCCTATCATGAACATTGAGATGTTATTATCGTTAGGAGAATGATATGGTGGACATACTCCTAAAGATAAGCATAGCATAAAGATCAAGTCATTTTAATAGTTCAATTGCTATATGCTTTCTGATACATAGTAACCTAATTACTTCGACCATGAGATCATGAATATCACCTTTACTGGATGGATGCTTTGATGACATCAAACACCACACCGTAACTGGGTGTCTATAAAGGTGGCATTGAGTGTTCGGAAAGTATTGGTTGAGACACATGGATCAAGAGTGGGATTTGTCCATCCATATGACGGATAGATATGCTCTGGGCCCTCTCGATGTAATGTCATCCAATTAGCTTGCAAGCATTTGACTGGCTCACAAGGGATCACATATCACGGGAACGAGAAAAGAGTACTTATCGGTAACGAGGTTGAACTAGGTATGCAGAGATGCCGACGATCATAACCTCGGATAAGTAAACTATCGTGAGACAAAGGGAAATTGGTATCGTATGTAAGTGGTTCATTCGATCGCAAAGTAATCGTAGAAATATGTGGGAGCCATATGAATTTCCAGATTCCTCTATTGGTTATTGTTCGGAGAAGTGTCTCGATCATGTCCGCATAATTCACGAACCGTAGGGAGACACACTTAAGGATTCAACGTTGTTTGAGTAGTTATGGAATGATGAGAAAGAGTCTGAATGTTGTTCGGAGTCTCGGATGGGATTCGGGATATCACGAGGAGATCCGGAATGGTCCGGAGAATAAGATTCATATAAGGAAAGTCTTGTTTCGGAGTTGGAGAATGGTTTCGGTGTTTTCATCGGGAATGTTCTAGAAGGTTCCGGAATGTCTGGCACTCTGGAAGGGAAGGGTACATGAATGTGTTATATCAAGTTGGTATGATTGCATCATCTACTCGGTGTCATCGCTGAACAAAATAGAGGGTTTATTCAAACGCCAAGTTTGAAAGTCAAACGGCTATTTTTGGGAAGTGGAGAGAGAGGTGGAAACCGACTTTGGGGAGGAGTTCCTCCTCCCACCGCCGGCGCACCACCAAGCCGAGTTGGGGAGGGACTCCCCTCCCCTTGGCCGGCCCCTCCACCTATAAAAGGAGGGGCAGGGCTCCCCTCCTAGACACACAAGTTCCTACCTCTAAACCCTAGTACCAAGCCGCCGCCGCCTCCATAGCCTCCGCCGGCCCTAGGGTAAACCGCCGTCGCCGCCTTGCTAAACCCTAGCCGCCGGCTTGCCCCTCCTCGACGTGTCTAAACCCTAGATCGTCGAGGGACTCTCTCATACACCACCATACTCGCTCCGGCTTAAGGCAAAGCCCTGCGAGATCTCTCCTCTACTTCCGGTACCACGCCGTTGTGCTGCCGGAATCGCGAGGAGAGTGCTACAACCTCCCCTGCCTGCTGGAACAAGGGAGAGGAAGGTCTTACGAAATTTAGAGCGTGTGACCGATCAAGGAGCGCTGCCGGAACGCAGCGCCGGAAGGATCGTCTACGCGATCTTGAGATCGGGAAGAGTACGACTACATCACCCACGAGAATCCGCTCTTGTTAAACACTTTGGAATCTAAATAACATGTCATTACACAGAGGGTTGTCAGCTATCGTTAAGGAGAAATTTCCCAGTCAAAATATATGATAAGGTGATGTGAAGTGGTGAGGGGATCGAGAGTGAAAAGCAACTGTTAGTTCATGAGCTGAGCTAATGTATATTTTACTAGAATTACTAAGTATAGCCTAGATATTTTAATTCCAGTATGTCCACAAAAGTACATACAATGATGTCATTATCGACAGGTACAAGCTTTGCGCTAATGGATTATTTGATTTGTAATAGTAGCTTTTCTTTGTTTTGTGATTATTCTGTACAATTTTCTTGCCTCTGTTTTCAGTTCCCTGATTTTATGTTGTTCATGTTAGTCCTCCCCCATGGCCTGAGCTTATTCATACATGCTGCTTCAGGATGAAAAGAAGTTTGATTCAAATGCAGTTACCAAACTATAAATGAAAACAAGTTCGAGCATGACATCTCTCACAATTTGATTTATATTTATTAAAAGGTAAGTTCCCTAGATGTTTCTTAATTTGTTTCCATCTGGTGATCTTTATTCTTTCTTTTGTATTTTTCTTCACTGTCTGGCCTGTTTGATCCTAATTAGCAGTCATCACTATGTTTTCATGAATAATGAGAGGCTTCATCACTCTTTACATATCACCTCTTGGAAAATAATAGCAAATATTAGTAATGCCAGGGCTAAGTGTGCTTTCCACATGAAAAATCTAGAATGGTCAGATTTAGTCAAAAGCAAGAACTTCACATTTGTAAACGAAGGCGTCGATGAAATACAACAAATCTCTACTCTATCCTGACTTCAACGGGATAAGCCACTATCAGAATTTCTCCATTTGTGCCAAATGAGCACTACAATGGTGTCCTATACTTTTAAGTCTCTCTACTCCATGTACAAAATATAGATAGAGATTGGGTAAAGATACAACAAACCAAGTCAATATTTGCTTAACCCCATGCGCGCCTGAATTTTATGTCAAAAAAGATTGGGCCTCGTGGTATTAAGAAGGGCTCCTAAGAAGTTTAATTGGACGGACAAGACATAGTTTTTGAGAAGTGAACCACGCTGATGTACATATATGATCTGCGGTTCTTGATTTCCCATGAAGAACAGAGTTCCGTTTTTATTGAAAATTTAATGAGAGTTTCCCTCTAGGATATTTCCTTCCAAACATAAACCAAGTAGTGCCTAAGGTTTCTCACGGAGCTAAACCGAGAGGTACCTAAGGTTTCACATGAAGCTAACAAATAATGAATCTAAGCCAAAAAGCACAATTAGAAGAACTACAAGTACTAGCATTTCCACCATCAGCTACAATTAACAAAGATTTCTTACTTTGCCAACCAAGCACTGGTTCTGTGAAAGGAGAGGCAAAAGAGCAAGGTGAATAAGATGGCGCCGTACTTGGAGATGGTGTTCTTCACGGGGAAGATGCACGAGTGCTGCCTCGCATGCTTATACATTATTCACTGCCAAGTGGGACTTCTCTCTTGTTTCGTGCTGCCTACCGGTTGTTTTTCTTTGTTACCATTATCTATCGGTAGGGCTTCCCTTCTTCAGTTACTGAGAGTTCCCCCTGTGACCACCACCTCATCAATGCTCTGGTAGGTCCCCCTGTGGCCACCACCTCAATATGTTTTGCATTTTTTTCCAACCGCGCTTTGTTATATTTTCATGAAGTTTAGTTGTTTAGTTCACTATAAGTGATTCACATGCAGAATCTGGTTAAAAGAGTAATAGTTTTGCAGAAATATGATGGTGTACAACTTCTTTTGATTAATGTTATGTATGAATGTCGTGTTCAACTGCTCAACGAGTTAACATCTTGGAAGAAAATTATGAAAATAAAAAAAGAGCTACCGCGTGTACATGTGATTTTTTGAATTGATTGCTTTTGCTGGCTGCTTGATTATGTCGCATTGATTTTTTTTTCTCAGGTTTCAGCGGCTTGGTATCTCTGGATATCACGAGAGAATAGAGAAGCAAACTCAACACAAACTACAGTAAATATGCAAAATCTAAGAATGAGCTAGGTACAAGTGAAGAAAAAACATTTCGATTTTGTCAAAAAGCAGAGGCAACATCAACAGAAAGAAAGGCAACACCATGTGGTCCTGTTTTCTCCTCACTGCACACAATGGGTGGATCTCCGAGGCTGGCACATCCAGCTTCAGTTCCATAGCTCAAAGAAGCATGTGTTGTCACAGTCAATATAACTTACTGTATAGGTCTCTATAAATATATGAACTACTATTATATCATCCGCATTGCCTATTTTCTAAGGCTATACAATCTGTTGAGTTTTTTTGGCTCTGTCACAGAATTGAGAACCACTAGCCACTATGTAGTTTTGTGGTCTGATGTATTAGAGGATTTGGTTTGTAGTGATTCTGGTATATTATGTTTTTTTAAAAGATGAGATGGCTGATCTATACCTTTCTAGGTTTTAGAATGTGTTGAAAATGAAAATTTATACTAATCGATGTTGAAATCTCAATAGAAGGTAAGTGATATCCAGTTATCTCAAAGAGTCAACCGAGTTTGCTGGCTGGATTTTTGAGCGAGACCAGCGAGTTCTGAAAGATATTCACTACAGTAATTAGAGATTACCTCAGCAGCAGACTTCGTGATCAGCTTGAAGAAAAGGTTGACTTTGTGATGTTGATTACTTTGGTGTTGAGGTAATCTCTATCTATATACAGTAGCTTATTTTAATGTGATTGTGAATTATCTCTACTGCAAATTTACTCAACTGAATCTCACTCTTTTAGTTCATATAACGAGTACTTTCTTTGCAATATTACAGACTCAGATTGCTCATTTAACTTGGGGAATAATTCCTAAACTCTCACCAATATTTTATCATGTAATCCACCCGTATCGTGGTTGCCTAGGCGAGTGCCATTTTCCTTCTAAGTCTACATACTACTATACTGGTTCAGCTCTTTCAGTTGCAGAGTGTCCAACATAGCATTTCATGACGTGGTATTAACCTTAGGTACTCCATACAAATGTGATGTGGTTACAGTTTTGTTGTTTCACATCATATTTCCCCTAACTTATCTCATAATATACTGTGAATCTGTCCCTCCTAGCATTCCACAGCGTGACAATCATAGTAGAATGTGAAATGCTCCTTGTGAGCAAAAATTGATGGAAGCTAACGACATAACCTTCTATATTGTAAGAGTCGAGTTAATCAACAAGAGGAGCTAGCAGGAGCTTTGTGACACCTGTTCTCTGTCAAAAAACGACGTGCACTATGTTCCGGTGCTCCAGTTGATCTTCTAGAAACAGTGCAAGACACCGAAAGTACTGAAGCAACCCCTGTCAAAGACATCATGGAAACTACCAAAGCGAGATAAATACATATATATATATAGGCTCTCTATTTAGCTGTATGTAATCCATTCCACTATGAAACTATTGTCTTGCACACTAATTTTTTTTGGCTACGAAGTGTTTCTTACGGATTCCCTTTTTTCTAGACCGTTCTGCCGTGCTCCAATTCGTCTTCTTCCCTGCTGAAGGATTTTAGAGATGCATAGGTTGATCTGTAGATATCCTTTGACGTTTTCGCAAGAAAAGGAAAGGCGCGCGGTCTACTCTACCTATTTTGAACGCGGATTTTCTAAAGTTAACGTTACCTAGCGGAGTGCCACGTTAGTGATGACGTCGCCCGCGTGCCGACTAAATTTTAAATTTTTATGAAATAAAACTGACTTGTGAAACTTATGAAACATTTTGTACCGTTTACAGACTGTTTCACAAATGTTTCAATGTTTCAGTTAATTTTCAGTTCGGTTTCAATTATGTTTCAATTAGTGACGTCAGCGTCGTATATGTGTTGATCGGAAAAGGTCTGACAGGCACACTAATCTTAAAACAAAACTGTTTCAGTTCCTTTTTGCTGAAGTTGAACTGCTTAACGTCTAGTACCTATATAGAAAATGCTAAGAAATAAATATGTTTCAAAAAGACCTTGGAATTTCTTATCACCGATTGGAACAGTTGACATGACAGAAGGGTGCCCTCAACCTGTCCAATCCCCGGATAATAATGATGAATAATCATTGCTCGCATCATTAAGAAGAAGATATGGTAAGATTGCAGTGGCTCACTTAATTCGAAATAATGTAACTTGTTCAGTTGCTTTTCGTTTAAATGTCCTAAATAGTACTCCCTCTGTTAGGGAATACTAGTCCCGAGGGCCATGGCAGCAGGACCATCCCGGACTAATATTCCTTAATAGAGGGAGTAGTACACTTTTCACAAATAAAGATTTAAAGACAAAAACTTTGTGTTCCTGTTTATGCCGGGACGTCGGTCCCATTATGACGTTTCTTGACTTCTTTTTTTGAGGAAAGTTTCTCGGTCTTATTTTTTCATGTATTCTTTTTGTGTGTATTACAAAAGTAATAATTATTAAAATGAAAAGTAAAAAAACTGTTTGTGTGTGTATTGCATGGCTCATTTCTTCTCTACAACTCCATATATGCGACTTTTCTTGAATATTGGACCACTCCAACCTACAATACCGGCGCAGGTTAAAAATACAGTAGTGTTGGTAGTTACGCATTTGATCCCAAGTGTCCAACGCAAAACCTGGTTTTGCCGACTAGCGTTAGTCGTTTTTAAGATCGTGGCGAGACTTAGCGCTTCCCTACTTATTTTGGTTTGTTGGAATAATTATTTTTATTACCTCAGCGTTCTTGCATTGCATTGTGGGTGTTTAAGCGGAAATGCAACATCAATGTATGTTGGACCTCCGGTATCATCGTTACTATTGTTTGTTGGAGACTCGTGCAAACTATTTTATAGAAATGTCCTACCACCTCAGTCTAATAGGTTCATACAAGATTTATTAGAGAACTAAAATTGGTTTGAATCTTGCAGACACGTATACGATTCGATAGCAACCATTGAACAAATAGAAAAAACAACCAAATTAACAGTAAAAAAAATAGAAGAAATAACCAAAATAAACAAAAATTTGAAGATACATACAAATTTTAGCATATCCAGTCAAAAAACTTACAAGTTTCACCGCCACACGAAGCTTGGATTGTTTCCAACTTTTTAGGAGGGCTTAAGTGCAAATGTGTGACGGTTGTTGACTTTGTGCAACCTTTGCCGGGAATGAGATCCCCTTGAGCACGTTCTCGGACCTCGGCGCACCGGCCTTGAGGTCACCGGTGACCGGCGGAGAAGAACTCTAGAGACTTGATTGCGTTTTCACTTCTTTTCCTAGGGTTCTTATGTAAAGCTCGGGGCTTTTTCTGCTTTTTTTTTAGAGTTTTCTGGGCAATCTCTACAATCTAAAAAGAAACTCGGGTTCCGTCTCCGCTGATACGTCGCACCCGTCGTCCAACCTCCTTCGTCGCTCGCATTGTCCCTTGACCGCGTTTTTTTGTGTGTGTGGAAGAACCACATGTATGCCCGCAAATCACGCTCAATCTCGCCTCAATCCCTCGATACCACGGCGCCCTCCTCTCCGCGGCTCGCTGCCCTTCTCCCCGGCTCGGCCGAGCCCACGCTACGCTCGCCCTCGGTATGCGGCTACTCCGCCATGGCGGCTCTCTGGTTGTCTCGCGGAACCCTAGCTCCCGTGTTGGTCGGCATCGAGGATGAAGCGACCAGCGAGACTGCGCCAGACAAGAGGGACTAGCTAGATCTAGCGTCGAATTTCCTGGTGGAGGCATTATTCTCTCGATTGGGCGGCGCCATCTCATGCTGCCGCCCGTGGCGATACACCGCATACACTCGACCGGTGTCCTTTGCGTCGCTCGACCTCGATCCTCCTTCGAGTCCATATGCGCTGATGCTGCCGAGTGGTGGACGATCGCCTTCGAGCACCACATCCACGCTATGCTCCGCTCCACTACATATTCTTGCCGCATGGGACCTCAGCGAGGTCCAAATTGAATATTGGTCTAAAGTTGCAGCTGCAGGAGGCATGGATGTCCCGTCAAAACATCATACTCTCGGACAACTTCCATGTCCAATTAGCGCAGGCAACAACTGAGCCAAGGGATACTATACCCAGGACACTAAGCTCATCGACTCCGTCCTCGACAGGCGCGCAAGGAGACCAAGAACTACGACTGTTTCTAAGGTATTAAACACGCTGCCATGTTCATTTGTACTCTGCAATAGGTGAACTCGGTGGAATTTTAGCACACAAGGATAGAAGCATAATACCGATAAAATACTAGATATTGACATATTAAGGAGAACCTCTGTAGATCAATTTCTCATAGTATTTGTATGTCCCCTAATTGTACAGGAGCACAGTTGATAGTGTGGTTCTTAGTTGTTGTATGTATGCATCTGCAGTCAGATGTGTGAGCAGGTATAGTACACCTTTGATAAATTTTTCAGTCTTTGAACTCGTTGTCCTACCTTTTAGAAATATTATATCTTATATATTTACTAATTGGAGGCACCGTACAAAGCCTCGTGTTGATCCTCAGAAGCTATGTTTAAATGTCCATCAGATCACCATATTAATCAACTATGACCGTCGGATGAAACTGCACATCTAAAATTGTTGATGCAGCCAAGGATCTGATGTCCATATGTCTCACATAATAGAATGGATTATGAGGTGCGCATCGATGGAAGTTTGAATTAGATCCGAGGAGTGGAAGAACTGCGTAAGATTAATGACGCTGCGGTTTTCCTCACGTACACTACTAGAGTTCGTCATAGTCACTCTTATCCACATGGTGAAGGGAAGTAATTAGCCCAATATATATCCTCCCTGTATTTAATTAACCTTTGAATCTGCTCAGATTCGAATTTCTGACATGTTTCAGTCCAGCCTCTTTCAGACCAATCCATTCTCAGTACAATCATACATGCAGCAGAGTATCTGATCGATGTAAAGATGGCACGTCGAAGCAGATAGGAATCCTCCCAGCCATCCTCTTGCCTTGCTTTCATAAGTGTGGTGCTAAGCATTGTAGGAAGGAGGAGAGTATGTCCACTGGGCGAGGCCGATGGCAAGCATCACATGTGAAATATCACCATTATTTGACGCAAACCATCCCTTGGTTTTAGTTGCTCTGATCCTCTTCGATTTTGTGCATTATTATTGAGCATAACATATGTTTGATAGATTTTCCATAATAAAGGCTTCTTTGATCTAACAATATATAAATATATTGATTAGACATATTCGGTTTTCAAACACAAGTTACACTCATCCCCCATCTATAGCCTTCAGTTACACTCATATATCGGTTTTCAAACACAAGTGCATGTTGCAAACTAAGACGTGTGTTCTTAAATTACATTATGCCATGGATTTTATCTTTGTTCTGTTAGAAACTGTGTAGATGTAATATTTAGTGAAAATTAATTTTTTGGTCCTTCAGATGTGTTTCATTGGACATCCTCACTTACAAATTGTTTGTTTTAGAGAGCATGAACATGATCTGGATTGTGCACAGGATAGCAGTGAAGCGTCCGGGCGTCTAGGAAAGGAAGAACGGAGGTGGATATCGTGAGCCGATTATAGTAGTGAGGAGGTGCATCGTCGGGATGGTGCGTATGCACGGAACAGATTAGTAGCTAGCATGTATCCTGAATGTCATTCTGGTAGGACCACTCAAGATATTAGCGGTTGTTGCTACATTGTATATACTAGGAAGTGATAATCGATTATAGGCTCATTGAAGTACCATTTTGGAGGAGCCAACCCATTTATAGCTGGTTATGGATATAGATTCTGTACTTCTGTTCAAAATGGAAGACTTATTGATGTATTAAGTCCTGATGTAATTGAGTCCCACAAAATTAGTGGTACTATTTGCCAATATGTCATTCTACGGAGGGATCAGTTAGAAACTCTGAATCATGTGTGATGATGTGTAAATGGCTCTTGAGTAATTGATGCGGCTAATAGCGTTAATTTGTTCTATGACACGGCTGTGATGATGTGTAAATGGCTCTTGATTAATTGATGCGGATGATAGCGTTAATTTGTTTTATGACACGGCTGCTATTTGTTTCGAGAAGGCACCACACTACTGGATGTTGAGAATATTGTGATTTTTTGTTATGTCGTTCCATTCTTAGAAAACTGAGTATTTTTTATGACTCCAAAGAGAAGAACATGCAGGTGTACAATATGAAGTATAGGCAAATTTTTATGTATGCATGGAAGTGATATGAAGTATAAGCAAGTTTTTGTGTATGTATGGAAGTGGTTGAGCTTTTTTCTCAAGTGAACACGGTTAGTGCAGAAGGACATGAAGATTTACTTCAGCTAATATTTTTCAACTTCGCACTATGAAGATCTATTGCTTAGGTAAGTGTACTAGCTTAACTCTAACATGGATTATTTTCCAATGTCTTCTCGATAATGTGCAAGTTGCATAATTGTGTCGTCCATTTGCTTATCAAAACCTGACAATGATTCCTCACGTGCATAGGAATCCTGACATTACATGTTTGAGAGGATTAGTGAAATTTTTATGCCTCGTGAGATATAAGATGATGTTTTTTGTGATGTAGCCAAAAAAATTGTGATTCCTTTTGCTGAATCTTTGCTCAAAACTTCACAAGGATGTAAGTATGTTTGATGTGTATAATAATCCTAAAGTTTCATGGTCGACACGATTAGAGTGAAACCATTAAAAATTTATGACCCGTTGCAACGCACGGGCATGTTTCCTAGTAGATATAAAAAGTCCCCGTTGTAACCTGTACCTGCCGTTTTAGTGGAGCAGCTTCTGGGCCCTTCGGGCCCTTTCCCGTTCAAAGAAGAAAATCGAGCCGCTGACCTGTTCATCCTTTTCCATGGCCCAATCTCAAGTTTGGGCTCTAATGAACTGGGTCCGCTGCTAGCCTGTACTAGTATATACAATCACGATGGTGCAGTCTTTGCTGGGCTAGTAGTAAAAGTGCCGCCACCCTCGGTTGGTGGAGACAGAGTATTTCACATGCACAGTTTTTAGTAGTACAGAGATTGAGTTACGATGTTTGCTGTAAGCAGGTAGCCAGCATCCTAAGTAGGTAAATGTGTTTGTCTGACGGAGACGAGAGGCTGCTTCCACTAGCCAATATCCTGAAGTAGTCCTCGAAACAGAGTAACCCTACGTGTGATGACGATGACCGTCCGCTGAATTTCTTGTTTCATCGTACTATAGACAAATGTTTGTCGAGTAAAATACAACAAAGGTCACTATACACAACCTCGCTGTGCGCCTCCATCACCGTACACAGTTACGGGGGTGTTTGTTTGAAACTTTGATGAACTTTAAAAAGCCAAAAAATCAACCAAAGCAGAATGGCATGCAGAGGCTTACCGAAATGGTTGCGAGAATAGGCTATACCGGGAAGCACCTCGGCGGGAAGCACGTCCCGAGGTGCTTCCCACGGCTTCCCGCGAGGCAACGAACCGGTTTTGCCAAAATTACTAGACAAATGCCACCGGCCAGCGTGAGAGATCAAACTTGAAAAAAATGGCAAACTCGTACCCCCACGCGACCCGTTCTTCCACCCCGACCCGGACCTGGCGATTCCAGCCGCCGCCGCCAGGTATCCTCCCGCCGCTGCCCTACCCGTCCCTATACCCGAGCTCCTCCCGCCGCCGCCCAACCTCCCTCCGCCGCCCTACCCCCCCTCCCGCCGCCGAGCTCCTCCTATTCCTTCCCGCCTCCATACCCCCTGCTGCTGAGCTCCTTTCTTCCTGCTGGTTGCTGTTCGAGATCTACCGGAGAGGGACAAGGTCGCCGGAGCACCCCACTCATCTCGCGGCAGACCTCCTCCCTGGCCAACTTCATCACAGGCATAGGTGAGGCCTCCTCCACTCGTTCACAGTGGCAGAGCTAGAAATCTGTCAAGCTCTGGCTCCTGCCACACCTAATTCGTATATTGTGCCTGCGCTACTGCTTGTACTGCTTGTAGTAGGTGCGTGCAAGTCTGGTCATAATCTTGTATTGTGTTTTAGAGGACTTCCTAGTTGAGCTAGGATGCCAGAATCGAGTATAGAAGGTTGCTTCGGTATCATGGTATGTGTATATGTGCAGAGCAATGGAAGAAATTCCAAGGCACATGAGGTGGCTCCGGCGAACCTCGACTTGCCGCTTTCGTGTATGTATCTCGTGGTATTGTGCTTGTGTGAGAGTGGACAAGGCTTCGAGTGTTGTAGACTACCCGCCACGATGTCATGTTTTTGATTTTTTTTGGGGGGAGAAAGCTAACAGGCTACCTGCCTGCAGAAACGTTTCACAAAATTAGAGCTAAAATCAGACGTAGATGACCAACATATGAAATTTTTAGTTTCCTCTGAATGCACATATATATCTGTTTCTAACATATGGTTTTGGAAGTTATTCACATGCGCACAGGTAGGGCAAGTACAACTTGGCATGCCCCACCCCTACGTGCTAAGCTCTGCCTGTAATGAATTGTATATATTCTTCGAATCAATGTTAAAGTAATATCAGTGGAGTTTCAAATAAAATAATATAGACTCAATGTTACCCGCTGTATCATTATTCTGGGGCTACATTGGCGGTCGATTTTGGATGTCAACAGAGTCCCAAGATTTTTTTGCAATTCTTACAGAAACCTGTCACCCTGCAATTCACTAAGGCAGGATATTACAGAGGTAAAATCGTTGGTTAAGGCTGTCACATACTAGCTTATCAATACACTGTTCATTCATTAATTTTATTATTTGCTTTGATCAGAGAAAATATATATGATTAGACCATGAACCTCCTAGATGAGATACGTTCCACAATTTTATATGTGACGAGACATGCCCAGTTTATATTTTGGTTAAGGACAGCTATGGTACTGCTTGTATTTTGGTTCAGGCCTGCTATGATATTGCTTGTATTTTGGTTCATGCTTGATGTGTTGATGTTCACATGATATAGCCATGGTCAGGCTTGCTATGGTACTGCTTGTATTTTGGTTCAGGCTTGATGTGTTGATGTTCACATGATACTGCTATGGTCAGGATTGATGTGTTGATGTGCTAGAAATATTGGTTCACATGATACCGCTAGAAATTATGTGGCTTTCTATGGTACTTCTTGTATTGCTATGTTGTTTGGTGGAATTAAAAAGCTATCTTTCGTAAATTTTTCTGTTATAGCTTGAGATTCATTTGCAATGTCGAAGGCGGTTTGGAATCCATACTACACTAGAGTTTTCTGCGACATTTGTATGGAGGAAGTAAACAGCAACAATAGAGAGGGGGGTTGCTTGAGTAGAAAGGGTTACAAGAATCTTGGGGACAAATTTGCTGAGAAAACAGGGGATATAAGAACGCAGAAGCAATTCAAGAATAAATGGGATGCTATGAAGAAGGATTACACGGGTGGATGGAATTGCAAAATGCGACCGGGCTAGGTTGGGATCCTATAGCAAAAACTATGGATGCAGATGATGATTGGTGGAAGAATCACCTAGCTGTAAGTTATCATGTCTTTACTTGCCTTTTATTTTGTATTGTTATTATGATCATTTGACTGATATTTTCGTAATGTTTTTATTTTCAGATTCGTCCTGACCATGCAAAATTTAGGAATGGTCCACCTGCCAACTTGGAACAACAGGATGTTATGTTCAGGAAAGCTCATGTCACTTGAGATTCAGCTGCCATTGCAGGTGAGGAAGAAGAAACTGGCAATGAAGCTCCAATAATGCTTGATGATGATACCTGCGGGCAAGCTAGCTCAAAGAAAACAGGGAAGCGTAAGCATGTAGAAGGATTTTTCTCGACACAACAATGCATTGAACACAATTGTTTCAAGGCACACCGAGGCGATTCGGCAACAAAGGTGATGAGGTCCCAACTATGAAGGAATTTTTAGGGATGGTTCGAGATTGTGGAGTGCTTGAAGGCGATATCATGTACCTGCTGCGGCAAGCTAGCTATGAACAAGGATCAAAGAGAGGTGTTTGCATCATTTGCAACAATTGAGGGCAGGCTCGATTGGCTCCAGAGGACACACGATGAGATGAACAAGTAGTGTGTGCACCATTTATTTTTTATCATTGCAGAACTTGTGTGTACCATGAATTATTTCTTTCCTTTTTATTTGGTCAGGACTATTTGTGATGATTGTGAAAGTACTACTTATTATTCGATTCCTGTACCACTATGGATATTATTTGGTGATAATATTTCTTGATTGATGTGTGTTTAGTAAATTGTTGTGGTGATAATATTTGTTGATTGATGTGTGTCTAGTAAGTTGTTGTGTGAAGCATTTGTTGATTGATGCGTGTCTAATAAATTGATGTGTGAAGCATTTTGACATGTTATAATTTTCTCTTTGCAGATGGATGATGCTGACAGATCGTGAGTACGAACTAGAAAGGACACGACAGTTGCTCGGAGTGGCTCATGATCTTGCCGTGTTGGGGTACTATGGTAATCTCTATAGCCAGAAGTATTTGAATAAAGAACCTAGGAGGATTCCGGAGCAAACTGGACTTGAATGGGTGAATGAACAACTTGGAAATAGGAAAAGATGCTACAAAATGTTTAGAATGTACCCAGATGTGTTTCATGAATTGCATAACCTTCTAGTTTCTAGATATGGATTGGTGTCAACTAGAGACATGTCATCTGTTGAATGCCTAGATATGTTTCTATGGATGGTTCGAGGACCACAGTCATTTAGCCAAGTTGAGAACCATTTTAGTCGTTCTACCGAAATAATTCATAGAAAGTTTCACATGGTTTTGAATTGCTTGAACAAGTTGGGTAAGGATAACATAAAGCCAGTAGATCGAAATTTCAAGGATGTGCATCCAAGACTTCAAGATGCACGCTTTTGGCCTCATTTCAAAGATGCCATTGGCGCCATAGATGGGTCACACATTCCAGTTGAAGTATCTCCAGAAGAGACAGTTAACCATACAGGAAGGCATGGTTACACATCACAAAATATTCTGGCGATATGTGACTTCGATTTAAGATTCACCTTTGTTGTTGCTGGATGGCCTGGTTCGTCACATGATACCCGCATTCTACAACGCGCCATTGAGAAGTATCCAATACAGTTTCCGACCCCTCCTGGTGGTAATTTTCTATATCTTTGTCTATATGGTACACATAGTTACAAATGCATTGTCGTAGTTGTTTATTTTTTTTGTTCATATGCAGATACATATTACCTTGTTGATTCTGGTTATCCAAATAGAAAAGGGTTCTTAGCTCCTTACGCGTAACACATACCACATACCGATTTTCGCCGAGAAGGAGACCAACAAATAGGAAGAGATTTTCAACTATCTACACTCATCGCTCGGAATGCTATCGGCGTGTCTTGGTATATTGAAAAACAAGTGGCGCATATTGAAGTATATTCCTTCTTACGATGCAGTTACTCAAGAAAGAATTATTCTTGCTTGCGTAGCGCTTCATAATTTCATTAGAGACTCCAACTTACGCGACAAGCAGTTTGATCGGTGTGATGCAGATGAGGACTATCTTCCTAAGGTCCAAAGGCAATCGAACATCGATCGATGATCGCTCCTAGTGGACTACACACAGTAGACATGAACTCAACGCGTGATCGCATTGCTACTGCATTATACAATGCTAGAAGAAGATGATCGGTGTGGATGTATCTATGTTCATTATGCAACTATCTTTATTTGTTTAATGGTTGGATATGTATTTTCTACAAACCAATATATGACATATGGTATGTAATAATAACATATGCGTTTATACACTTCAATAGTGAAATTTACGTGTTATATTAATTTTAGGCATATTACAGACAATTCCTTGCGGTAGGTCAAGTTCTTAAACAAACTCAGAAGTACTTTTCATGCGCATTTTTCCCATAGCGGTTCTGCAGCCACAAATTTCAAACAAACAGGCCCTACATGAGCATGTCGTAGACGGTCACCGTGGCACTGGTTTTACTAGTCTCAGGCAGTAGCACTTTTGCAAAAAGGCCACTTATCAAGCCTGCAATTCTATTCAAAGTTTAACGACACATCGGATGGACCCTTTAGTTAGACTGTCGGGTGGGTCCCACTAATCAGTGTTGAGGCATACAGGCGTGGTTTTTTCTCCACCTGGGTCTCGGTCTTCTTCTCCATCAAGGTCTGTTGTATCGATCCCTAGCCGCCGGCATGTCCTCTAGCGCGTCCTGAATCTCCATCGTCGCCCGCCCTCACCATCTCTACCTCGCACGCCGCCAACCTTCCCCATCTCTGCCCCGCCCGCCGCCGACCCTACCTATTTCGTCGGTTACGGCTTCCCTTCGCCGGTGATGCTGACCCGTTTTGAGAGCCATGGTGCGGCAGTGATTCAGAGCATGGCCTCCCTTCATCTCTAGCCCCAAATACGGCGATGCCGGTGCGCGCCCTGCCTCACCACACCAGCGCCGCCACACGCCCCTGTCCCCTGCCTCCCCATGTCAACATGGCGCCCCTGCCTCCCATGGCGGCACACTGACGGTGCGACGGAGTGCAAGCGATGCCGAAGTGCCTGAGCACCTCGCAGAAGAAGTCGTGCAGCGGGACGCACATCCCGACCTCAAGTCCATCCGCGTAGACGCATATCTACCGGCGGTGTGCAGACGCGCCGGTCATTGCTGGCGGGGGATGGGGTGTGCACACTCGGGATGCCGTGCACGACTTCTTCTGCGAGGCAAAAGAAAATGGGGCTGTGACCTGACAGATAGGGTCCACCACTTGCCACGTCAGCAAATACGAGGCTACCTTTGATGATATGTATTCGGTGACCGTATTTCGCGTATATCTTTATATGATGATAAAGACGCGCAACAAGGTTATTTTTAGTGACCTTCGTCCTTGTATTTTACTCATGTTTGTCTGATGAATCTCGGATGGCAAACCGTATATGACCTGAAACACTGAACCCATATCCTACTATCCTGCAGTAGTTCTCTGAACCACCGAAACAGTGTAATCCTACGTGTGATGGTGTGCAAAGCTGAAAACGCAGAGCCACTGCCTTGTCAGTTTTGTACGCAACATCTTATCTTACATTTTTGGTTTCGCGATGATGACGACGACGTCCACTGAATGTCTTGACGTTTTCGCAAGAAAAAAGAAATGCCCCGCGGCCTACGTCCTTGAGGGAGCTATATATATACTCGCGCGCGGTTTCCACAACCGAAGATGCTGGAAACACTTCGCGTGGTTTATCCGCGTGTCCACGTGACACTGATGGGGAGATTACGGCCTGATTGGGCTTCGCTCTCACCTTGGTTGCAGATTTATGATACAAACTACTCCTAGCTAGGAACAGTTTGACAAAAAGAGGCCTCAACCTGTCCACTCCCCGGATAACAATGATGAATAATCATTGCTCGCATGATTAAGAAGAGGATATGATGAGATTGCGGTGTCTCACTTCGGAATAATGTTACTTGCTTGTTGAAATATCCCTAATTAAATAGCACATGTTGCACAGATATTAAATATTTGAAGACAAAATTAAAATGTAACCGGGCAAACCGCGGCGTGGCAGTTGCGGCGGAGAGCCATGAGCTGCAGCTGCAGCCGCAGCAGCAGCACAGGAAACCGTGGATCGAAGCGGGTGGTGGAGACGCGCGCGCTGAGTTTGTGGCTCCTCTCGAATTTTCTGCGCGCGACGTGGTGGGGTGGGGTGGGGGACCCCATCGTCTCCGGCCGCCTCTCTGGATCGGCAACTCCACATACCCGACAAAAAAAAAGGATCGGCAATTCGACACGGCCGTCAGTGCATTCAAGCAGGCTTCGCGGCAGTTTTTTTCCGTTTCGTTGGTACTAGTACTGTCCGTGCAAGGTCCTTCTCAAAACAAAAAAGAGAAATCTCTACTTAGACCGTCTTAAAAATACAAAACCTGGTGGACAAAGTGAAATGTGCTGCACTGACTATTGTACTAAAACACAAAACGTAGTAGAGCTAGCTAAGGTTAAATCAAAAATTCAAAATCTTCTGTAGATCAAACCATTCATCCGATTTAGGATCCGTTTTCACCGTTAGGCTAGTCAGGACGAGATCTTTGAAACTATATATCATATTGATATGTTTCGATGAAAAAAAATTCGAACTAAAAAGTTATCCACTCCTAACACATGAGTTATCCATATTATAGTATAAAAATTATCCACCATGTAACATATATGTTACCCACCATATAAATGGATTGGGTTGAGATGCTCTCGTATTTCTCATATGAATAACTTTTATATTTTTATTCGCCTCATGCAACCTTGGTTGTCCTATGTATTTTAGTATGAGATACGAGCTAGTTTAATTCAGACATGATAAACTAGGTATTAGGGTATAGAGACTTCAATCGCATTAACGAGTGATAAAGGCGATGCGATGAACTCTCTGTATCCTAACATCCTTCGAGGCTTCGTCACCATACGTCGCGATAGTGACAACAAGCGATAAAGTCGAGCCGCTAGATTAATGGTTACACATTACGTGTATTCACTGCAACTTACGGTGACATGTGGATGGGGCATAAGACCCATTTTATTACGACAAATCTATTTCTAGAATGGTCGGTAGATGACCAAACCCGGCGGACTAATTTTTACAGTCCATCGTGTGCAGATTCTACCACTAAATGACCAAACGGATCAGAACTAGCTTAGAATCAAACAAAAACTTAAAATAACTTATAGATCAAATAGTTTGTCCGATTTAGGATTCGTTTTCACCGTTCGACTAGTCGCGACGAGATCTTCAAAACTAGATCTCATGTTGATATGTTTCGATGAAAAAAATTGGACCAAAAAGTTATCTATCCTTAACACATGAGTTATCCATGTCATAATATGTATGTTATCCATCCTATAATATATAAGTTATCCAGCATATGAACGTGTTGGGTAAAGATGTTCTCGCATCCATGTTGAGAAAGTTTAATTGGAACGTGATAGCCTAGTTGTTAGGGTACTGGGACTTTATTGCTATCAATACGTTAGCGTTGACAAGCGATGAAGTATCCTAAAACCCTTCTAGGCTTCGTCCCCCTTGATAGCGCCGACCGACGACAAAGTCGAGCAGGTTAATGGTTGGCTTACTGTGGTGGATGGTTGGGGCATAAGACCCCATTTATTTATATTGTATGCAGAACGCTTAAATTTAGTTTCTTTAATGAAATTATGTTTGATGTTTCGCGCGGTGGACTTTCGAGATTGAGTAATCCGTACGCTACGAGAGCGGCGACAAGCAACGATGCCGAGGCGTTAGAATAACATTTTATATTCTGTTTGTAGGTAAATTTCTATAGCGGTGGATAACTTATATGTTATTGGGTGGATAACTTACATACTAAAAGAGTCTGGATAACTCTCGTGTTACTGATGGATAACTTATGGGTAAATAAGAAAGTTACCTATCCATAACACGCGACTGTGGAAATTTTGTAGTAGTGGATAACTTACATGTTTTTGGATGGATAACTTATATGTTAAAGCCCGGATAACTCCTGTGTTACGGGTGAATAACTTTTGGTCAAATAAAGTTGTCAAAAATTACGAATATAGGATCTAGTTTCAAAGATCTCGTTACGACTAGCCTAACGGTGAAAACGGATCTTAATTCAGACAAACTGTTTGACCTAGAAATATTTTGAATTTTCATTTTGAATTCAACAGGCTAATCAATTTTTGTCTTGTCCCATATTCGGCTGGTGTCGGAATGTTCGTTCGATTTTACAATTCATAGAACGGTTGACAGGTAGTAAATTCCTATTTATTACTCTATAGCTTAATCTTAACCAAAATCCAGGCCTCTCAGGCCATCTGTCGCGCGCGTAATTTGCTCTACCCCACACTATGTCACTGCGAGGTGGGCCCACATACTCCCGCACGACGAAACCGAACTAGGTTCTCCTCCCTAATCCCCCAATTCCTCGATTCTCCATCATCCGGCGCCGCCCTACTCCGTCTCCTGTGCGTCGGCCGCCGGCTCCCCCACCTCCTGCGCGTCTTTTGCGGATCCCCACGCCGCATGCCAACCTCCTGCACGCTGGCCGCCAATATCCCCCAATCTCCAGCATGGTGCCCAGTCGGCGGTGGGCACCAGGTCGAAAGGCGGCGCACAGGCAATATTCCAGGCAGCGGTGGAGCGGAGGTTCAATGCCGCCCGTTGTGGATTCCATGGACACGGAGAAGGATTAGAAGGAGGGCCAGAACACAACAAAGCATTATGTGGGTGGTTGATGCACGACATAGAAGGATGAAGGGTAGGCCGCGTCCGTCGGTGGACAAGTACGAAGGGAAGGTGAGGCCACGGTAGCGTCGCTCCCCCAGCGTTTTGAGCCCGCCTGCGGTGCGTTTTGCTGATCTTTGGGCTGGGGCGGGATCTTTTGTCGGCGGTGGAGCACAGGTGACGAGGAACAAGGGGGCGGCCAAGGCGTCCTGTCCTATCTCTCCACTAGTATATAGTAAGCCTGAATGCATGGCTGAATCCAGTAAGCAAGTTTAGCAGACCACACAAAACTAGCTAGTGATCATGGAGGTGGAGGTTCCCTACAGTGGCAGCGCCGGCGAGGGCAGGTGGTCGCAGGTGGCATCGTCGCTCCCAGTGCGGAACGTGCAGGCCCTCCGAAACACCACACCGAAACATAGTAACCCGTGTAATGATGCAAAAAGCTGAAGACGCAAAGCCACTGCCTCATCAGTTTGATACGCAACATCTTTTCTTTGATTTTCGGTTTGGCGATGACGACCACGTACGTCCACTGAGTTTCTTGACGTTTTCGCAAGAAAAGGAAAGGCGCGAGGGATCGATCGAGCTACTCGCGGTTTCCAGAACCGAAGATGCCGGGGACGCTTTCCCGTTGTTTATCCTCCGCGCGTCGACGTGACACTCGAGGTTTCGCTCTCATCTTGGTTGCGGATTTATGATACTTCTATACGACGTATAACTGCTTGCTTATCTTCAAGTGTCCATTTGAGCTGTCTGTCACGGACCCACTTAACGTGAGGCCTAAAAGCATCTCCACTCGCCTACTTTTTGTCTGGACGCTGAATTTTGGTACGGACGCCGAAAATCGGCCAAGTCGCGTATCCAATGACTTGTTTTCGGCCGGATTTCGGCCATATTTGGTCCGGACTATCCAGGCTGAACCCAGGTTTCCGAGTACGCCCTGGGGACGCCGGACTCAGCGATATCGGCGAAAAAAACAAAGTGGCGCGTGACCCGCCATGGCAGTGACGGAAACCGAGTCGTCGTCATCCTCGGAACCACACGACGACCGCCGGGCAATAACTTCCCGCCGCGTCGGCCACGCGTCGCCGAATTCCGGCGCCACCGTCGCCGCCTCGGCTCCCG
Organism: Avena longiglumis; assembly: GCA_030063025.1. Taxonomy (NCBI): domain Eukaryota; kingdom Viridiplantae; phylum Streptophyta; class Magnoliopsida; order Poales; family Poaceae; genus Avena; species Avena longiglumis. The sequence goes on along the minus strand of CP125974.1, from coordinate 50,969,952 downwards.
CGACGGACCGACGGTCACTAAGTTCCCGCCGTTTCCACTTTTCCTGCCCTCGCCGCTACACACACACACACACACCACTGCGTCATTTTCCGGCCTATATAAAGCCGTACATCTCGCCGTCTCTCTTCACATCTTCTCACACCACCACAACTCCGGCGAACTTCGGACATTCGCACCTTGCTTCCTCGCCAACTCAGTCGAGAAGCCATGGCCGGCCGCCGCCATGCCGTGGGAAGCACAGCTCCTCGGAGGCACGCTATCTGACCCCGGACACTCGTCTGCCCCGAGGCTGGACACTCAGCGCCGGCGGGATCCCTGTTCCGCCGGTGCCTGAGGGGCAGGACCTCGCCGGAGAGATCCAGGCGACTATCGCCGCCATGGAAGACCCAGACCTCGCCGGAGAGATCCAGGCCGCTATCGAGGCCATGCAAGACCCGGATCTCGAGGATCAGGGCAACTTGGTCTTCTGGAGGCAGTTTTTCGCCGACAGGCGCCTCGAGGAACTCGCCCGACACGACGGACCGCCGGGCTCGCCGCCGCCGCCACGTAACAATATGGCTTACCGCCGTCGCTGGTGGAGCGTTCCAGGGCGGACTCTCGCCGGAGTCATGGCGCACATCGAGGCCTGCAACAACCCCCGCCTCGGCCAGTAGTTGCGGCGTCCGGCGGCGACCGCGGCGGCGTCCTTTCCTAGTTAAACCGATTTACTATTGTAACACCCTCAGAATCGACCCTATGCAAGTTTTAACGAAACCCGCCAAACCCGCATAGAAACGATTCAAAGGTGCCCACCAGGCACTTTCATGCGGGTGGAAAACGAAGTAATAACATTACACAACAGTCCTCGATGGGACCCACAGAACAGATATATATACAACACGACTCCATGAGTCAAGAATACAGATATACAATACAAAGATCCAAATCACCTTGAAAATGACACAGCGTCCGACTACGGACAAGATGCAAATGGGGCTAAGAGCCCTAGAGAATAACCAATGGCATCCATAACCTGCCTGTGCCAAAGCGGAAGGGTAACCACTAACGACGTCGATCTCAAAACCTGCTTAAACAAAGGGGTGCCGACAAAGGGCAAAGGAAAAAGAGGCGTCAAGATCGAGGCCAATACGGCGAGGCTAGAATTGGTCCTCGCCTACATAGGTATGGTGGGCGGCGGCAGCATGCACTAAACAACCTATAGAGACTCGATACAACTAGCGGCTATCAGAGAGGGATAAGAAAGATCTATTCGGATCCAACCTGATACTACCACCAGACAAACCCATCCTGGTGTTTCCCCTCGAGACCAAACGAGGAAGTCAACCGAGGAACTCACACAGTTGGCAGTTTTATTTATTAAGTTATCGTTGCAGCAATTACTAGTCAGGTGTAGATAATCATCCTGATAAAATAAGCAGTGGACCGTTTTAGTTAACCATTCCATTGTAGTTGCCACACTTACTAGTCAAATACAATTAGCATGAGATAACCCAAAACCCAGCAGTTGTTGGTACTTTTATTTAGCCATTCCGTTGTAGTTGCAATCCTTACTAGTCAGATACAATTGTCGCAAGCGACAAACCAAACAAGCAATTGTTGGCAGTTTTATTTAGCCATTCCATTATAGTGAAGCTAATTACTAGTCATTATAAAGTCAAATTTATAGCACTACTTTAGTTATAGTTGTCTATGATCGAGATACTGTGCTCCAAGTCGTCCATAACCGCGGACACGGCTTTTAGAAAGTTTTACCTGAGGTGCACAAATAGCAACACACTCGATCAACCTCGGAAAAACAAATCAAACCCAACGAGGCCTTCACGACAAAGCAATCACAGATTCAGAAATATTTTGAGGGCCACCCATTGAGTACACCATAGCGAAGTTAGTGACTCGAGACGGACTCAAGGTTTGGGTGGACGGTGAAACATTGGGAACCCAAAGCTGGGCTTGTCGACCGCCAAAACGTGTCCCGATCCTAAGCGATGACAGTGTGCTCCTCGCACAATCGTAAATAAAGCAGTAAAGCATGGCATAAGTACAGGATAGTAAATAAAACCTCAAACTAGTTTGTGGCCCCAAGAAATAAGACTGAATCAAGCTCTGGCTCAGGGGGGTCCCATAATCCTCCCGGATGTGGATAGCGCGAATATTCAAGGAACAGGTATCAAGTACTCGGGGTCCTACGGGACACAAGTGGACGGTTAACAACCAAATAACATCTATTGCCCACCTATGCCTCTGCTTACTTACTTCAATTTTAGTTGTTAAACAGTAATTAAAGTCTTGATCATCTCCAACAATAAACATGTGGCAATACTCCAACAACTGTGGTACTTGGCGACACGCAACAACACTTGAGCAAGCGACTACGACGCGCAGGTCCAACTATCTACCAAACAACAGGTAATAGGAGGTGTCTAAGGCAATATAAGGCTGCAAGGGATATCACGGGTACGAAAACTAGAGCATCATATACGAGGATAGCAATAGATCAACAGGAGGGAATAAATACTATAAAAGTAAGATAGGTAGAAAGGGGGAGATGCTCGCCTGAAAACATTGCCGAAGGTTCATCCGAAGATCGGGTCGACACTCGCATCAACTCAACGGCCTTATCCGCGAAGAACCAAAACACTAGAATAAACACCGGATGCGCTATTTAATACCACGACAGAAGATCGGGCATGATGCATGTATGATGTATGACATGGCAAGGGTGCAATGCAATTAGGCAAGATTAAGCGGAACCGGGGTCCCGACAATTAATTAATAGGTTCAAGTTGTTTAGCTGTCCCACAATTTAATTGTTGTTTTAACAAGGCAAAATAAGTTACCGGTTCGCTACACAAATTTAAATGAGGCCAATATGAGACTAGATTTTCCCGCATATGGGCCCCATATTTAATTATATGGTGAATCGGCATAAGGCTCCCAAACCACATGACAATATGCATGCGAGAATGACACTTTGATATGCAACATGTTTTATATATAGCATTTATAAAATAGGGCTCGGGAAAAGGTCCACACATTAGGGTCGAATATCTTGGTTCCGGGGTTCGAGGTTCGGTCTCGGGGTTCAGGGTTCGACGGGATCGGTGTCGGACAACGGGAATTCGAACTTGTCGCACGGTGTCCATGGCGATTCTTGTCGATTACATGGCGATGATTTCAGGTTCGGGTCTTCGGATCGGGGAAGTAGATCTTGTCGCACGAGCGTCAATGCTTCCGGGAAGGAGAACTAGTCGTCCAGGGTCTCGGTGTTCGGGGTGAAGTACTCGGCGTCCTCGAGGGAGTACTTGTCGTATCCGTGAATGAGAACATGGCGTTCCGAGGAGAAGATCTTGGCATCCGGGTTCTCGGCGAACTTGTTGTGTCGGGTTCGGTCTTCGGGGTCCGTGATCGATGGTCATGGCGTCCTGGAATAGGGTCTTAATGTTTCGTGAAGGTGACCTTGGGGCATCGCGGTTACGTTGTTGGTGCCGAAATACGTTGGTGAAGATCTTGTATGACGGCGACGCACTATGGCCCCGGGGATCCTTGGCGGAACAAAACCAACAATGCCATGAATTTGGTTTCCGGATCTCCCGATTAGTGTTGGGACTTGTCGTGGAGGCACTTGAACGGTGACCGCGGAAGATGATCAAGAGACGACAACAAGCGGTTATGGATTAAGCGACAACATGTCCAAAAATAGCGACACTGCGGAAACATGACCAACATCGAGACATGGATGCGACACGAGGCGATCTGCAGACAACAAGGCGGCGGCGGTTGCGAGCGATGTCGGGGCCGGCCCGGCATTTCGCGCGGATGTTGGCGGCGAAGTGGAGGGCGAGGAGGGGCGGCGGCGAAGCGGCGGGCGGCGGCAGGCGGCGAGAAGGGCAGCGGCGGCGCCCAGTGTAGTGAGTTGGAAGGCGGCGGTGGCGGGTCTGCGGAGGGAGAGAGGCCGGCGGGGGAGGCGGTGGAGGCGGTGAGGGCGGCGAGCGTTGGTGGCGGTGCGGGCTCGGCGGCGGCGGCGAGGCCGTTGCGGTGGGCGGAGGGCGGCGGGAGGCTCCTGGCCAGCGGCAGCTGGCTCGGGGCGAGTCGGGGGGCGAGAGGAGGTCGCCCGAGGCGGCTCCGCGGCGCTGGCGAGGAAGAGGAGAAGGAGGGCGAGGCGGCGTGGAGGCGGCAGGTCTTTGGAGGCGAGGCGGCGGCATGGCGGTGGTGCCGTGGCGGTGAGCGGAGAGGCAGCGAGGCGGAGAGGCGCTCGGGAGGATGGAGGAGACGGGGTCGGGGAGGGTCGGTTCTGGGTGGGGCCACGTGGGACCAGGCGGGGTGGGCACTGGCAAGAGGAGAGAGAGGGCGGGTTGGTGGACGGTGGGGTCCAGGGGGTGGGTCCGGGCTGGCAGGGAGAGGGGGTTAGGAGTGGGGAGTGTGTGCTGTGTGGGGTGGTGCCCAGGAGGAGAGAGGGAGAGGGGGCTGGTGGATTGGTGAGGTGGCTGAGCCTAGGATGAGGTGGAGGGGGCGGTGAGGTGGCGGCCACTGGTTGGTGGGTAGACTAGGTTTGGGTAAGGATAGGAATTAGACAGGCTGTTTTGCACTAGGGGTGGCCAACTGGGTTGGATCGGCCCGGTTCGGCTGCCCCCAATAAAATAATTAAATATTTTATTTGTTTTAAACAGGTTTTTGCAAACCGTTGGCCGACAAAACAATTAAACCAGAGACCCGGTTTTGTGTTTGAACAAAGACGGGGCGTTTAGAAAACAAAATAGGTTTTTCCGAAAATAATTTTATGCAAGCAAATGCAAGATGATGACGATGCTCAAATGCAATGTGGCACGATGACATGAGCATGCGGTCATGATGATGCAATGCACAAAAACAACGCGATTTTCTAGTAGGGGTTTTTGCGGGATGCCACAATTCGACACCACTAACAATGGATCTCGCCCTCGAGATCCGCCTCATGGTACCGGAAGGAAGGTCGGTGATCCGCATCTTCTCGCTTCGTGTATATCTTCACGACACCACTAACAAGAGGTCGTTATCCGTGATCGTCGAGGGAAACACTCCGGAAACAGAAAGGTCAAAGGTAGAGGTATCAACAAATAAAGCCACCTCTAGCTTCCGTGGACGGAGTAAAATCGCTGGATCCACTGATTCGATGTACAAGAGCGAATGATAAGAGTAGTCGGATGGTGATCGATCCGCCAGCACCCAAACCATTACTCGCACACTGCGAATAGGCGAATTCTGCAACCAACTCTCGGAATTAGACTGAAGATCTCGACAAACGAGGGTCGAAACAAAGGAGTGATACATGCCCTGCACCGGATCTGGTGTAGATGATGCCGTCGCGTCGGAAAACACCGGAAGGCACGAGAAGAAACAAAGAAGTCCACAGACGAAGGGTTCCTCGGATAGCATGAAGGCGGATGTAGACACACCGTTACCAAGAGGAAGCGAAACCACGAAGATGCAGCGGAACCCAACCACGAGAAATCACGGACTCGAAGAGGGAGAGGCGGATCAAAACACGCAGAGGTGAGAGGAGAGCAGCGGAGGGTAAGGGTAAAATCAGACCTAATCGGAACTATCCAACCGATTTTGCAAAATAGTTTTTGACACTCTACTTGTAGTTAGCTAGGTTATCCTCATTTGGACTTGTGAATATCGTAGCTGGAGCTCGATACCACTCTGTAACACCTCGAGAATCGACCCTATGCAAGTTTTAGCGAAACCCGCCAAACCCGCATAGAAACGATTCAAAGGTGCCCACCAGGCACTTTCGTGCGGGTGGAAAACGAAGTAATAACATTACACAACAGTCCTCGATGGGACCCACAGAACAGATATATATATACAACACGACTCCATGAGTCCAGAATACAGATATACAATACAAAGATCCAAATCACCTTGAAAATGACACAGCGTCCGACTACGGACAAGATGCAAATGGGGCTAAGAGCCCTAAAGAATAACCAATGGCATCCATAACCCTGCCCAGGCCAAGCCGGAAGGGTAACCCTGCTAACGACGTCGATCTCAAAACCTGCTTAAACAAAAGGGGTGCCGACAAAGGGCAAAGGAAAAAGCGCGTCGATCTTGAGGCGATTACAGCGAGGCTAGAATTCGGCGGTCCTCGCCTACATAGGTATGGTGGACTGAAGCGGCAGCGCAGCATGCACTAAACAACCTATAGAGACTCGATACAACTAGCGGCTATCAGAGAGGGATAAGAAAGATCTATTCGGATCCAACCTGATACTACCACCAGACAAACCCATCCTGGTGTTTCCCCTCGAGACCAAACGAGGAAGTCAACCGAGGAACTCACACAGTTGGCAGTTTTATTTATTCAGTTATCGTTGCAGCAATTACTAGTCAGGTGTAGATAATCATCCTGATAAAATAAGCAGTGGGCCGTTTTAGTTAACCATTCCGTTGTAGTTGCCACACTTACTAGTCAAATACAATTAGCATGAGATAACCCAAAACCCAGCAGTTGTTGGTAATTTTATTTAGCCATTCCGTTGTAGTTGCAATACTTACTAGTCAGATACAATTGTCGCAAGCGACAAACCAAACAAGCAATTGTTGGCAGTTTTATTTAGCCATTCCATTATAGTGAAGCTGATTACTAGTCATTATAAAGTCAAATTTATAGCACTACTTTAGTTATAGTTGTCTATGATCGAGATACTGTGCTCCAAGTCGTCCATAACCGCGGACACGGCTTTCAGAAAGTTTTACCCTGCAGGGGTGCATAAATAGCAAGACACACTCGATCAACCTCGGAAAAACCAAATCAAAACCCAACGAGGCCTTCACGACAAAGCAATCACAGGATTCAGAAATATTTTAGGGGGTCACCCCATTGAGTACACCATAGCGAAGTTAGTGACTCGAGGCGGACTCAAGGTTTGGGTGGGCCATTTGAACAGCAGGAACCCAAAGCTGGGTTTGTCGACACCGCAACGTGTCCCAATCCTAAGCAGTACAATGTGCTCCTCGCTGTCGTAAATAAAGCGATAAAGCATGGCATAAGTACAGGATAGTAAATAAAACCTCAAACTAGTTTGTGGCCCCAAGAAATAAATGAATCAAGCTCGGCTCGGGGTCCCATAATCCTCCGGATGTGGATAGTGAATATTCAAGGAACATGTATCAAGTACTCGGGGTCCCTGGGACACAATTGAATGATTAACAACCAAATAACATCTATTGCCCACTGTGCCTCCTTACTTACTTCAATTTTAGTTGTTAAACAGTAATTAAAGTCTTGATCATCTCCAACAATAAACATGCGGCAATGCTCCAACAAGCTGTGGTACTTGGCGACAAAGACACTTGAGCAAGCGACTTCTGACGGCGTGGGTCAACTATCTACCAAACAACGGTAATAGGAGGTGTCTAAGGCAATATAAGGCTGCAAGGGATATCACGAATGCGAAAACTAGAGCATCGCAACACATATAGCAATAGATCAACATGAGGAATAAATACTATAAAAGTAAGATAGGTAGAAAGGGAGATGCTGCTTTGAAAACATTGCGAAGGTTCATCCAAAGATCGGTCGACACTCGCATCAACTCAACGGCCTTATCCGCGAAGAACCAAAACACTAGAATAAACACCGGATGCGCTATTTAATACCACGGCAGAAGATCGGGCATGATGCATGTATGATGTATGACATGGAAAGGGTGCAATGCAATTAGGCAAGATTAAGCGGAACCGGGGTCCCGACAATTAATTAATAGGTTCAAGTTGTTTAGCTGTCCCACAATTTAATTGTTGTTTTAACAAGGCAAAATAAGTTACCGGTTCGCTACACAAATTTAAATGAGGCCAATATGAGACTAGATTTGCCCGCATATGGGCCCCATATTTAATTATATGGTGAATCGGCATAAGGCCCCCAAACCACATGACAATATGCATGCGAGAATGACACTTTGATATGCAACATGTTTTATATATAGCATTTATAAAATAGGGCTCGGGAAAAGGTTCACACATTAGGGTCGAAGATCTTGGTTCCGGGGTTCGAGGTTCGGTCTCGGGGTTCAGGGTTCGACGGGATCGGTCTCGGACAACGGGAATTCGAACTTGTCGCACGGTGTCCGCGAAGCAGTTCTTGTCGTTCTGTGGCGATGATTTCAGTTGGTCTTGGATCGGGAAGTAGATCTTGTCGCACGAGCGTCAATGCTTCCGGGAAGGAGAACTAGTCGTCCAGGGTCTCGGTGTTCGGGGTGAAGTACTCGGCGTACTCGAGGGAGTACTTGTCGTATCCGTGAAGGAGAACATGGCGTTCCGAGGAGAAGATCTTGGCATCAGGGTTCTCGGCGAACTTGTTGTGTCGGGTTCGGTCTTCGGGGTCCATGATCGATGGTCATGGCGTCCGGGAATAGGGTCTTAATGTTTCGTGAAGGTGACCTTGGGGCATCGCGGTTACGTTGTTGGTGCCGAAATACGTTGGTGAAGATCTTGTATGATGGCGACGCACTATGGCCCCGGGGATCCTTGGCGGAACAAAACCAACAATGCCATGAATTTGGTTTCCGGATCTCCCGATTAGTGTTGGGACTTGTCGTGGAGGCACTTGAACGGTGACCGCGGAAGATGATCAAGAGACGACAACAAGCGGTTATGGATTAAACAGCAACATGTCCAAAAATAGCAGCACACGGCCGAAACATGACCAACATCGAGACATGGATGCAGGCACGAGGCCGATACTGCAGACAACAAGGCCGGCGGCGGTTGCAGACGATGCCGGGGCCGACGGCAGCGGCACTCGCGACGGATGTTGGCGGCCAGAAGTGGAGGGCGAGGAGGACGGCGTAGGGCGACATGGCGAGACGAGCGGCGAGAAGGGCGGCTTCGGCCGCAGTGGCGTGAGATGGAGAGGGCGGCGTGGAGTCTGTGGAGGGAGAAGCGGGCACACGAGCCGGTGGAGGCGGTGGAAGCTTCATGAGGGCGAGGGCGTCGGTGGCGGTGCGGCTCGGCCAGCGGCGGGCGAGCAGCGTTGCGGTGGGCAGTGCGGAGGCAGGCAGAGGCTCCCAGCGGCGGGCAGCTCCGCTGGCGAGGGGGGAGGCGAGAGGAGGTTCCGCGGCGGATCCAGCGGTTTGGCGAGGAGAGGAGGGAGAAGGAGGTGGGGGCGGCGAGGCGTGGAGGGTGTGGCATCCATAAAACCACTACTAGAAAATCGCGTTGAATTTGTGCATTGCATCGTCTTCATCATGCATTGTTTGCATAAAATTATTTTAAAGCCGTTTGTTTTCTAACGCCCATCTTTTATTCAACGCCAAACCCGGATGTTAGGATATTTTGTTTGTCTAAAACTAGTTACAAAAGATATTTGAAAACAAATAAAATATTAATTTATTTTAGTAGGCGATCGAGCAGGCCAACCCGACGACCACCCGTATAAAACAAGCAGTCCACCACCAGCCCTACCTAAATCCTAAAGCTACCCAAGCAACTCTACCCAGCCCTTCCACCTCACCCGACCACTCGGGCCCGCCACCTCACCCCTCCCCTATTCCCTAGCCTATCCCTGCATGCCACATGGCCCAACCCTCTCCCACATCCACCCTCTCACCCCACATGGCCCACCCACACAGCTAGCACACGCACAGCCATGCCCACACACACACACTGACCCACTGGCCTCCTCGGGATCCCCAGGCCGCCGGTCCCACCTCCTGTGCCGTTTCCCGCCCACCAGATAGCCAGCCTCTCCCTCTGCCTGCGGGTCCCACCGCGCACCTCCTTTCCTGACCCTACCCCGCCGCGTCTCCACGCGCGCGTGGTCTCCCTCACCCGCTCCCCGTTCCTCCCCTTCTTCTCCGCGGGCGCTCCCTCGCCCCCACCAACCACCGCTCCTCCTTCCTCCCTGCAGCACCTCGCCGCACTGCCGCCTTCCCCCGGCTCCCCTCAAGCGCCCCGCCCGGCCGCCCTCGCCCTTCCCCGGCTCCGTCCACTGAGCCCGGCCGTCCACCGCTCGCCCGCCATGCTCCCTCCGTCGGGCCATGACCACCTGGCGCCTGCTCGCGCTCATGCACCCGAGCATGTGAGCCCTCCTCCGCATCTCCCAGGCCGCCAAGACCTCAGCAGTGATCGCCGCCGCTCCTCCTCCGACCAAGCTTCTCCATGCCGTTGCTCCTCGGCGGTAGCGCGCCGGCGACCCTGCTCCGCCGTCCCGTCGTCCCGGGCCGTCCTCGCGCCTCGCAGCGTCACCGTCCTCCTCCGCCCCAGCGTCGCTGCCGCTGCGTCCCGCCTCCGGCCGCCCAGGCGCCTCCCACGGCCGCCTCCGCTAACGCCGCCTCCCGCGCCGTGAGGCCCTCCGCCTCGGCCGCCACCCCGACTCGTCTCGGCGCCTCCCGCCCGGCACGGTCGACCTCGCCGTCCTCTGCGAGAACCGCATCCCCGAGTCTTCCGCTGGTTGTGCACCTCGCCACTTTGCGTCATCGCCGTGGTGGTCCCTTTCGTCGGTCGCGTCGCCAGAACCTTGCCCCCAAGATGCACCGCCTCCGATCGCCTCCTCTGGAAGAACCCTCGGCGAGCCGCTGCCGGATCTGCCCGAGCAGCCCGTGCGGCGTCGCCAAGGTCGCCCGTCCGGCCCTGCGTGGTGCTCGTGCGTGTTTGCGTTGGTCTTTGGTGTGTCTGTACCAAGACCCGTCCCGAAAGGCCTCAACAGGAACCACAAGAGCTGCATCAGGGGCGTCACGGTTTGTGGAACCCTCAAATGCAAGTCCGCCTCACGAACCCGGAGACCAAGCCTCGACACCGAACCCGGCGCCAAGGCCCAACCACGAAGGTCGCCAAGATCGCCCCGATGCCGGACAAGTTCGCCATCGATCTCGAGGGCGCCTGCGAGGCGACAAGACCGCCACACCGACGCCGAGACCCACGAACCCGAGTCCCGAACGAAGGTCGATCTGAAGCGCCAGGACCTAAACCTGCAGAATGCCAAGATCGCCGAGAACGCCAAGATCTTCACCCGACACCGAGTCCCCGACGCGACAAGTGCTTCGTCCCGAACGCCATGACCGTCGACATGACCCGGAGACCCCGGATGCTGCAAGATCTACCCCCCGATATCCGAGAATGAACCGGAGCCCGAGAACTTTCCGTCGAACCCTGGACCCTGAGACCGACCCCGAACCCCGGAACCCCAAGATCGTCGAGACCCCTAATGTGCGACCCCTTTCCGAGAACCCTATTTTATAATATAATAACAATTGTTGCACATCTAATCATTCATCTCGCATGCATCTCATGTAGTTTGGGGGCCTTATGCCGATTCACCTAATAATTAAATATGGGGCCCATATGCGGGCAAACCTAGTCTCATATTGGCCTCATCTAAATCTGTGTAGCGAACCCGGTACTATCTCTTGCCATGTTAAAACAACATCTAATTTGCGGGGTAGCTAAACAACTTGAACCATCTAATTAATTGTCGGGACCCCGGTTCCACTTAATATGACCTAATTGCATCGCACCTTTGCCATGCCATGCATCATACATGCATCATGCCGATCTTCTGCCGTTGTATTAAATATTGCACCCGGTGTTTCTTCTAGTGTTTTGCTTCTTCGCGGATAAGGCCGTTGAGTTGATGCGAGTGTCGCCCCGATCTTCGGGTGAACCTTCGACAATGTTTTCAGGCGAGCATCTCCCTCTTTCTACCTATCTTACTTTATAGTCTTTATTCCCCTCCTGTTGATCTATTGCTATCTGTGTTGCGATGCTTTAGTTTCCCTACCTGTGATATACCGTGCAGCCCTATATTGCCTTGGACACATCCTATTGCCTGTTGTTTGGTAGATAGCTGGTCTTAGCGTCATGATCGCTTGCTATATTCTGTTGCTTGTCGTCAAGTGCCACGATTCTTGATGTATTGCCGCATGTTGATGTTGGAGATGATTCTAGTTTTACTTATCGTCACTTTAATTTCTGTTTAACAACTAAAATTGAAATAGCGAGGCATCGGTGGGTGATAGATAATATTTGGTTTCGAGCCCACTTGTGTCCGTAAGACCCAGTACTTGATACATTCCTTGATTTATCGCTATCCACATCCGGGAGGTATATGGGACCCTACCGAGCCAGAGCTTGATTGATCTTATTTCTTGGGGCCACAAACTAGTTTGAGGTTTTATTTACGATCTGTACTTATGCCATGCTATTTTACGTATTTAAATTGTGCGAGGAGCACCTTTATCTTTATTAGGTAAGCGGGTGATTCTGGCGTGATCAGCAGTCCCGATTGGGGATCTGCTGTCGCTCTGACCATTGTCGCATAAACCTTGAGTCCGTCTCGAGCTTGCTTGCCGTTGGGTGTACTTCAAGGGTGGCCCCTGAAATATTCTGAATCTGTGATTGTTCATCGTGAAAGCCTCGTTGGGTTTGATTTGGTTTTAGAGGTTGATCGGCGTGTGTTGCTATTGGTGCACCCGGCGGGTAAAACTTTCGAAAGCCGTGTCGCGGATATGGACGACTTGGAGCCTGATATCTCGACCATAGACAAGCATAACTAAAGTTTATTGCTCTAAATTTGACTTTATAATGACTAGTAATCAGCTTCAATATAATGGAATGGCTAAATAATCGCCCACAATTGCTTGTTTGGGCGTCGCTTGCGACCATTGTACTGACTAGTAAGTTTGCAACTTCAACGGAATGGTGAATAAAAGTACCAACAACTTGGGTTTTGGGTTATCTCATGCTATCTTTATCGATTAGTAAGTGTTGTAACTATAACGGAATGGTTAACTAAAAGTGCTTGCTTGCTTTATCGGGATGATAATCTACACGACTAGTAATTCTTTAACGATATGAATAAGTAAAATTGCCAATGGGTGAGTTTCTCGGTTGACTTCCTCGTTTGGTATCGAGGGAAACACCAGGATGGGTTTGTTTGGTGTTAGCTTGAGTTGGGTCCGGTTAGGTCATTCTTATCCCTCTCGATAGCAGATTGTATCGAGTCTCTATAGGTTGTTTAGTGCATCTTTGCCGCTTTCGATCCACCATACCTATGTGGAGGACCGCCGAATTCTAGCCTCGGTGTCTTGGCCTCGATCTTGGCTCCTCTTTTCCTTTGCCCTTTGTCGGCACCTTTTGTTTGAGCGGTTTTGAGATCGGCGTCGTTAGCGGGGTTACCCTTGGCATGGCACAGGCGAGTTATGGGCCATTGGTTATTCTTCGGGCTCTTAGCCCCATATGCATCTTGTCCGTAGCTGACGCTCTATCATTGCAAGGTGATTTGGATCTTTGTATCATATATGTATTCTTGACTCATGGAGTCTTGATATATATATCTGTTTGTGGGTCCCATCGAGGATTGTTGTGTAATGTTATTGCCGTTTTCCACCCACGAAAGTGCTGGTGGCACCTTTGAATCGTTTCTATCACGGGTTTGGTGAATTTGCCCAAACTTGCATAGGTCGTCGAGAATTAGGTGTTACAAGGGGACAGGGCGTGAAGGGCGACGTCTTGAGGCCGAGGAGGCGAGGAGGCGGTGGTCGCCGTGAGCGGGCGGAGGCGGAGGGCAGCGCGTGAGGAGGCCGAGGCTCGGGAGGATGGAGGAGGCAGGGTCGGGAGGTCTTACAGGTGGGGCCACGTGGGACCAGGCAGGGGTGAGCAGCAAGAGGAGAGAGAGGCGGGTTGGTGGGGTGGGGTCCAGGGGTGGCTGGCGGGGAGAGAGGGAGTAGGGAGTGTGTCTTTGTGGGGCCCAGGCGAGAGAGAGGAGAGGGGCTGGTGGATTGGTGAGGTGGTGAGCCTAGGATGAGGTGGAGGGGCGGTGAGGTGGCGGCCCTTTGGTTGGTGGACTAGGTTTGGGTAGGGATAGGAATTAGGCAATGTTTTGCCTTTGGGGTGGCCAAGCCAGGTTGGATCGGCCGATTACGCCCCCAATAAAATAATTAAATATTTTATTTGTTTTAAACAGGTTTTTGCAAACCGTTGGCCGACAAAACAATTAATCAGGAGACCCGGTTTTGTGTTTGAACAAAGACGGGGCGTTTAGAAAACAAAATAGGTTTTTCCGAAAATAATTTTATGCAAGCAAATGCAAGATGATGACGATGCTCAAATGCAATGTGGCACGATGACATGAGCATGCGGTCATGATGATGCAATGCACAAAAACGACGCGATTTTCTAGTAGGGGTTTTTGCGGGATGCCACAATTCGACACCACTAACAATGGATCTCGCCCTCGAGATCCACCTCATGGTACCGGAAGGAAGGTCGGTGATCCGCATCTTCTCGCTTCGTGTAGATCTTCACGACACCACTAACAAGAGGTCGTTGTCCGTGATCGTCGAGGGAAACACTCCAGAAACAGAAAGGTCGAAGGTAGAGGTATCAACAAATAAAGCCACCTCCAGATTACGTGGACGGAGTAAAATCGCTGGATCCACTGATTCGATGTACAAGAGCGAATGATAAGAGTAGTCGGATGGTGATCAGTCCATCATGCACCCAAACCATTACTCTGCACACGAATAGGCGAATTATTTAACCAACTCTCGGAATTAGACTGAAGATCTCGACAAACGAGGGTCGGAACAAAGGAGTGATACATTCCCTGCACCGGATCTGGTGTAGATGATGCCGTCGCGTCGGAAAACACCGGAAGGCACGAGAAGAAACAAAGAGAAGTCCACCAGATGAAGGGTTCCTCGGATAGCATGAAGACCGGATATAGACACACCGTTACCAAAAGAGGAAGCGAAACCCTGAAGGTACGACGAAACCCAACCACGAGAAATCCTGGACTCGAAGAGGGAGAAGAGAGCGGATTCAAAACACACAGAGGTGTTAGGAGAGCATGAGAGGGTAAGGTAAAATCGGACCTAATCGAACTATCCAACCGATTTTGCAAAAATAGTTTTGACACTCTACTTGCCGTTAGCTAGGTTATCCTCTGAAATTTGGACTTGTGAATATCGCAGCTGGCGAGCTCGATACCACTCTGTAACACCCTCGAGAATCGACCCTATGCAAGTTTTAGCGAAACCCGCCAAACCCGCATAAAGCGATTCAAAGGTTCCCACCAGGCACTTTCGTGCGGGTGGAAAACGAAGTAATAACATTACACAACAGTCCTCGATGGGACCCACAGAGCAGATATATATACAACACGACTCCATGAGTCAAGAATACAGATATACAATACAAAGATCCAAATCACCTTGAAAATGACACAGCGTCCGACTACGGACAAGATGCGAATGGGGCTAAGAGCCCTGGAGAATAACCAATGGCATCCATAACCTGCCCAAGCCTAGGAAGGGTAACCACGCTAACGACGTCGATCTCAAAACCTGCTTAAACAAAGGGTGCCAACAAAGGGCAAAGGAAAAAGAGGCGTCGATCGAGGCCAATACAGCGAGGCTAGAATCGGCGGTCCTCGCCTACATAGGTATGGTGGATGAAGCGGCAGTAGATGCACTAAACAACCTATAGAGACTCGATACAACTAGCGGCTATCAGAGAGGGATCAGAAAGATCTATTCGGATCCAACCTGATACTACCACCAGACAAACCCATCCTGGTGTTTCCCCTCGAGACCAAACGAGGAAGTCAACCGAGGAACTCACGGTTGGCGTTTATTTATTCGATTATCGTTGCAGCAATTACTAGTCGGTGTAGATAATCATCACGATAAAATAAGCGTTGGGCGTTTTAGTTAACCATTCCGTTGTAGTTGCCACTTACTAGTCAAATACAATTAGCATGAGATAACCCAAAACCCAGCGTTGTTGGTAATTTTATTTAGCCATTCCGTTGTAGTTGCAATACTTACTAGTCGGATACAATTGTGCATGGCGACAAACCAAACAAGCAATTGTTGGCGGTTTATTTAGCCATTCCATTATAGTGAAGCTGATTACTAGTCATTATAAAGTCAAATTTATAGCACTACTTTAGTTATAGTTGTCTATGATCGAGATCTTGCTCCAAGTCGTCCATAACATGCGGACACGGCTTTGAAAGTTTTACCTGAGGGTGCACAAATAACACACACTCGATCAACCTCGGAAAACCAAATCAAAACCCAACGAGGCCTTCACGACAAAGCAATCACAGATTCAGAAATATTTGAGGCCACCCATTGAGTACACCATAGAAGTTAGTGACTCGAGACGGACTCAAGGTTTGGGTGGGCCACCGTGAACGATTGGGAACCCAAAAGCTGGGCTTGTCGACACCGCGAAAACGTATCCCGATCCTAAAAGCGATGCAGTGCTCCTCGCTGTCGTAAATAAAGCGATGAAAGCATGGCATAAGTACAGGATAGTAAATAAAACCTCAAACTAGTTTGTGGCCCCAATAAATAAAATGAATCAAGCTCAGCTCGGGGTCCCATAATCCTCCGGATGTGGATAAGCGAATATTCAAGGCAGTATCAAGTACTCGGGGTCCTCACAGGACACAATTGACAGTTAACAACCAAATAACATCTATTGCCCACCGTGCCTCGCTTACTTACTTCAATTTTAGTTGTTAAGCAGTAATTAAAGTCTTGATCATCTCCAACAATAAACATGCGGCAATACTCCAACAAGCTGTGGTACTTGGCGACCGCATAGCACTTGAGCAAGCGATCACGACGCAGGGTCCAACTATCTACCAAACAACGGGTAATAGGAGGTGTCTAAGGCAATATAAGGCTGCAAGGGATATCACTGCGAAAACTAGAGCATCATAACACGTATAGCAATAGATCAACAGGAGGGAATAAATACTATAAAAGTAAGATAGGTAGAAAGGGAGATGCTGCTTTGAAAACATTGCCGAAGGTTCATCCGAAGATCGGGTCGACACTCGCATCAACTCAACGGCCTTATCCGCGAAGAACCAAAACACTAGAATAAACACCGGATGCGCTATTTAATACCACGGCAGAAGATCGGGCATGATGCATGTATGATGTATGACATGGCAAGGGTGCAATGCAATTAGGCAAGATTAAGCGGAACCGGGGTGAATCGGGCCCCATATTTAATTATATGGTGAATCGGCATAAGGCCCCCAAACCACATGACAATATGCATGCGAGAATGACACTTTGATATGCAACATGTTTTATATATAGCATTTATAAAATAGGGCTCGGGAAAAGGTTCACACATTAGGGTCGAAGATCTTGGTTCCGGGGTTCGAGGTTCGGTCTCGGGGTTCAGGGTTCAAAGGGATCGGTCTCGAACAACGGGAAGTCGAACTTGTCGCACGGTGTCCGCGAAGCAGTTCTTGTCGTTCTGTGGCGATGATTTCAGGTTCGGGTCTTCGGATCGGGGAAGTAGATCTTGTCGTACGAGTGTCAATGCTTCCGGGAAGGAAAACTAGTCGTCCAGGGTCTCGGTGTTCGGGGTGAAGTACTCGGCGTCCTCGAGGGAGTACTTGTCGTAACCGTGAAGGAGAACATGGCGTTCCGAGGAGAAGATCTTGGCATCCGGGTTCTCGGCGAACTTGTTGTGTCGGGTTCGGTCTTCGGGGTCCGTGATCGATGGTCATGGCGTCCGGGAATAGGGTCTTAATGTTTCGTGAAGGTGACCTTGGGGCATCGCGGTTACGTTGTTGGTGCCGAAATACGTTGGTGAAGATCTTGTATGACGGCGACGCACTATGGCCCCGGGGATCCTTGGCGGAACAAAACCAACAATGCCATGAATTTGGTTTCCGGATCTCCCGATTAGTGTTGGGACTTGTCGTGGAGGCACTTGAACGGTGACCGCGGAAGATGATCAAGATATGACAACAAGCGGTTATGGATTAAACAGCAACATGTCCAAAAATAGCAGCACACGGCCGAAACATGACCAACATCGAGACATGGATGCAGGCACGAGGCCGTCTGCGAACAACAAGGCGGCGGTTGCTGATGCCTGGCGACGGCGGCAATGCTGACGAATGTTGGCGGCGAAGTGGGCGAGGAGGGCGGCAGGCGACAGAGCAGAGGCGGCCGAGGAAGGGCCGAGCTCGGCGCAGTGGCAGCTGGGTTGGAAGAGGCGGTGGCGGGTCCCCGGAGGGTAGACGCGGGCAGCGCAGGGAGTGGAGAGGCGGTGGAAAGCTCGCGAGGGGCGAGGGACGGTGATGCGTGAGCTCGCCCGCCAGCGGGCGACGTTGCAGTGGGCAGGCGGAGGGTGGCAGGAAGCTACCGGGGCGAGGCTCGGGAAGCGAGGAGGTCGCCGGCTCGGCGGCGCTCAAGAGGAGGAGGAGAAGGAGGCGGCGGCGAGGAGGCCAGGCAGGCGGGCGTGGTCGCCGAGGCCGAGGAGGAGGGCGGTCATCGAGGCGGAGGCGCCAAGGCTCGGGAGGATGGAGGCAGGGTCGGAGGGTCGTTCAGGTGGGGCCACGTGGGACCAGGTGTAGGGTTCATGACATAGAAAACAAAAATTTTCCTACGATGTGAACTATATACCAAGATCTATATATACTAGATACAAACAACGAGCGGATGTATATCCGAGAGAACATACCCTTGAAGACCGACAAAGCTTAACGAGTTCAATTCGTGGTTGATGTAGACGATCTCTTGCCGATCTCAAGATCGAGAGGAAGTCCTAGCGCCAAAAAGCAATGACGCATCCGTGCTCGCACACACTGCTCGAGGCACGAGCAACCTCCGCCTCCTCGCTCCAGTGATGCGGGAAGCACAACTCTTTCTTGCCGAATAGCCACCGGAACATGTATCTCGCTAGTCCGAGACCATGGGGATAAATTCTAGAGGGGAGAGAGATCCTTCACGAGGAGGTGTGAGAGACAAGTGAGGAGGAGGGGCCTTTATAGGAGGAGGGAACCCCAAGGGGTGGCTGCATGGGGCTGCCCCTTGCCTCCCCCTCTTCATGTGGGTGGACACTCCACTCACAAAACTCCTCTAAATTCCTCCACTCAAAAGTCCACTCAAAATTCCCATTAAATTTCCACCAAATTTAATGCAAACTCTCATTAAATAAAACTCTTTTATTTTATTCAGAATTTTGTCAATTACTTTAATGACAAACATTCACAAATAATCCCTTGCTAGAATTCTATTTCACATGCATAACCACTTTATGCAATTTCACCAAAACCTGTTTGGGTATCTAGTGAAATAAATTCCTACGCTTGTTCATTCTTCGGCATGAAACATTTGCTCCAATTGGATGTCGATTGTCTCTTAAGTGTGTCACCCTACGGTTCGTGAATAATGCGGACATGATCGAGACCCTCTCGGATCAATAATCGAAGCGGGATCTGGAGACCCATACTCCCCACATTCAACGATGACTTTCTTGTGATCGTCGGAACCTTTACGCTAGTATCTTAATCCCTTTGTTTCACGATATATTACATGTCCGAGATTCGATCATCGGTATCTCCATACCTAGTTTGATCTCGTCGACATGCACTCTTTTCTCGTTCTGTGATATAACATTCTAGTGATCAAATCACTTGCTTGCAAGCTAATCAATGTGATATCACCGAGAGGGCCCAGTATATCTATCCGTCATCGGGTGAACAAATTCCACTCTCGATCCATGAGCCTCAACATAACACTTTATTAGTTACGAATCCATCTTTATAATCACCTTACGGTGTGACGTTTGATGTTATCAAGAAACTCTTAGGTGCTAGTGATTGACATGATCTCATGGTCTAAGGATTAGGATCACTTCGTAAGTTGTTATAGCAATATAAACTCAATGACTTTGATCGTAATGCTATACGGATGAATGTTCATCACATCATTACACTAATGTTGTGATCCGTTATTAACAACATCCAATGTCCATGATCATGAAACCTTGATCATCTTGTTAATCAACGAGCTAGTTTATGAGAGAGGCATAACTAGGAACTTTCTGTTTGTTTATTAAACACACATGTATTAACGTTTCCGTATTAATACAATTATAGCATGCAAAATAAACATCTATCATATACTTGGAATACACATAATAAACACTTTATTATTGCCTCTCGGGGCATATTCCTTGATCTCCCACTTGCACTAGAGACAATAATCTAGTTACATAGTGATAAATCTAACACCCATTGAGTTACGTGTTGATCATGTTTTGCTCTAGGAGAGTTTTAGTCAGCGGATACGCTACATTGAGATCCGTATGTACTTCTACAATCTTTATATCTCCATCCTTGACATGCTCGCGGATGGAGTAATGGCGCTTAATATGCTTGGAATGCTTGTGAGACCTTGGCTCTTTGGCATTGGCAATGGCACCATTGTTGTCACAATAGATCACCATTGGGTCCAACGCGTTTGCCACAACTCCTAGTTCGGATATGAACTCCTTCATCCAAAGCGCTCGAGCCGCTTCAAGCGGCAACATATTCGCCTCCATTGTTGATCCGCTACCACAGGTTGTTTGGAGCTCCTCCAACTAACCTCTCCGCCATTCATGAGAAATACGTATCCGGATTGAGACTTAGAGTCATCCGGATCGGTCAAAGCTAGCGTCGACATAACACTTAGCGACGAGCTCTTCTTCACCTCCGTATACAAGAAACATATCCTTAGTTCTTCGTAAGTACTTAAGGATATTCTTGACCGCTATCCGGTGTTCGAACACGGATCCGATTGGTACCTACTAGTCAAACTAATAGCGTGTGCCACATCGGTCTTGTACATAGCATGGCGTACATTATAGAGCCTATGGCTGAAGCATAGGGACTTTGTCCATTATCTCTCTTTCTTCCGCCGGTGGGACTTTGAGTCTTACTCAATGTCTTGCCTTGCAACATAGGTAAGAACCCTTCTTACTTCCGTCCATTTTAAACTTCTTTAAAATCTTATCAAGGTATGTACTGCGATAGCCCTATTAGGCGCCTAGATCTATCTCTATAGATCTTTATGCCTAATATGTATGACGCTTCACCTAGGTCCTTCATTGAAAATTTGTTGTTTAGATAACTTTTAACATTGTTTAAAAGTTCTATATCATTTCCGATCAATAATATGTCATCCACTTATAATATCAGAAATGCCACATTGCTCCCACTCACTTTCTTGTAAATACAAGCTTCTCCATAAGTTTGGACAAATCCAAACTCTTTGATCACCTCATCAAAGCGGAGATTCCAACTTCGCGATGCTTGCTTCAATCCATAGATGGATCGCTGAAGCTTGCACACCTTGTTAGCATTCTTAGGATCGACAAAACCCTTTGGTTGTATCATATACAACTCTTCTTCAATATTACCATTGAGAAACGCGTTTTGACATCCATACGCCATATTCATAATCGAAATATGCAGAATTGCTAACATAATCCTAATCGACTTTAGCATTGCTACGGAGAGAAAGTCTCATCGTAGTCAACTCCTTGAATTTGTCGAAACCCCTTTGCGACAAGTCGAGCTTTATAGATGGTCACATTACCATCGACATTTTTTCCTTTTGAAAATCCATTTGTTCTCCACGGCCTTCGGTCGTGAGGTAATTCCACCAAGTTCCAAACTTGATTTTCATACATGGATTCCATCTCGGATTTCATGGCTTCTAACCATTTGTTGGAATCCGGGCTCATCATCGCTTCTTCATACGTCGCAGGTCATTATTTTCATCAACCATGAAATTTATGACAGATTTCCGTCTGACTCGGGGCTGCAGCGTCTGTTTGACTGCGAGGTTCGGTAGTACTCTCTTCGAGTTTCATGATCATTATCATTAGTTCCCTTCAGCAGTGGAGCCAACTCCGGAACTACTTCCTGCGCTACTCGCCATACTTTGAAGAGAAGGTTCCACAACCTCTTGAGTTCTACCTTCCGACTACTCACACCTTTCATGAGAAACTCTTTCTCTAGAAAGGATCCATTCTTGGCAACAAAAACCTTGCCCTCGGATCGTGATAGAATGAATACCCAATAGTTTCTTTAGGGTATCCTATGAAGACATTTTTCCGCTTTGGGTTCGAGTTTATCCGTTGAAGTTTCTTCACATAAACATCGCATCCCCAAACTTTAAGAATAATGACTTAGGTTTGTTTCAAACCACAATTCATACGGTCTTTTCAGCGGATTTAGATGGTGCCCGATTTAAAGTGAATGCAGTTTCTAGTGCATAACCCCAAAATGACAGCGGCAAGTCCGTCGGAGACATCATAGATCGAACCATATCTAATAAAGTACGATTCGACGTCCGAGCACACCATTTATTTGTGGTGTTCGGCAGTGTGAGTTGTGAAACAATTCCACACTCTTTCATGTGAGTGCTAAACTCGTAACTTAGATACTCACCTCCACGGTCGATCAGAAATTTGATCTTTCTATTACGATGATTTTCCACTTCATTCTGAAATACCTTGAACTTTTCAAAGGTTTCAGACTTGTGTTTCATCAAGTAGATATAACCGTATCTACTCAAATCATCCGTGAAAGTAACAAAATAACGATATCCACCTCGTGCCGACACACTCATTGGACCACATACATCAGAATGTATGATTTCCAATAAATCTGTCGCCCGTTCCATTGAACCGGAAAACGGCGTTCTAGTCATCTTGCCCATAAGGCATGGCTCACATGTATCAAATGATTCATAATCAAGTGATTCCAAAAGTCCATCCGAATGGAGCTTCTTCATGCGTTTAATGCCAATATGACCTAGACGGCAGTGCCACATATATGCGGATATATCATCATTAAGTTTAATCCTTTTAGCATCAACATTATGAATATGTGTAACATTATCATTGAGATCTATCTGATATAAACCATTCATCATCGGTGCATGACCATAAAAGATTTCATTCATATAAATGGAACAACCATTGTTCTCGATTTAAATGAATAACCACTTTGCATCAAACATGATCCGGATACAATGTTCATGCTCGGTCGGGCACGGAGATAACATTTATTTAAGTTTATGACTAATCCCGACGGTAAGTGGAGAGGCGGTTCCGACGCGATTACATCAACGTTTGATCCATTGCCGACACGCATCTTGACCTCACCCTTGCTAGCGGTCGCTTGTTCCGACCCATTTCGAGTTACAAATATTAGCAATGAACCGTATCAAATACCGGTGCTCACTGAGCACTAGTCAAGTACACATCAATAACATGTATATCATATATACCTTTGTTTGCCTTGCCGCCTTCTTATGCCGGATACTTGGGGCGATTGCGCTTCGATGGCGATCCCTTACAATAGTAGCACTCGGAATCGGACTTAGGTCCAACTGGGGTTTTTCTTTGGTAGCGGCAACAGCTTGCCGCCTTACTTCCTTCCGTTTTCCTTCTTGTCTTTCTTGAAACCAGTGTTCCTATTGATCATCAACACTTGATGTTCCTTTTGATCTCCACTTCTGCAGTTTTAAGCATTGTGAAGCTCGGGAGAGACTTCTTCATGCCTTGCATATTATAGTTCATCACGAAGCTCTTATAGCTAGGTGGCGAGGCTGAGAACACGATGGATGCCTAAGTCAATGGAATTGTTATTCCCAAGGACACAAGCTTATCGGTAACCGACATCTTGAGTACATGCTCACTAACTTGACTGTGCTCTTCCATCATGCACTAAAGAACTTTTACGAAGCATTGTAGCTCTCTGACTGACATGTGTGTCGAAAATCATTTTCAACTCACCCATTGTATCAAATGCATTGCCGTTTTGAAACGCTCAAGTTCGGCTCTAGCCCATACAATATGCCGCAATGAACTAAGTTGTGGTCCTCTGACAGTCGATAGACATTCTTCTCCTCGTCGGGGCATCATCAAGGTGGGGGGCCTAACGGCGCTTCTAGCACATATTGCTTTTGTGCAGAGAGGAGAATCCTCAAATTCATGGCCCATTCGGTAAAGTTGCTACCGTTAAAGCTAGTTTCTCTTTCTCCATGAACGCATTGAAATTAAAAGGTGGTGCCATCTACAACAGAATTTGTAAAGTTTAGACTAAGTGTATGATAGATCGAGTTCAACTAATCTATATTACGAATGAACTCCCACTCAAGCGACATCCCTCGTGTCCTTTTGGTGATTACATGAACCAAATCCACTACACCAAGTCCGATCATCACGTGAGTCGGTATAGCTTCAAAGGCGAGCATCAAATGGGCATCATATCAACTATATGACTCATGCTTAACCTTTGATGTGTTAGAGGCCATGTCATACATGCTAGGCTCGCCAAGTTAGAACCTTAGTATTTGCGTAATGGCTTTTACACGAAATATGGTCGTGGATCCAAGAACACCCGATCATCACGTGATGTCTTGGAGCGAAAAACATAATCGGTGCATACTAAAGGAAGAACACATTCTTATCTTGATATTTAAATGAGGGATCATCTTATTATGCTTAACAAAGCGCTAAACAAGCAATATAAGATGCAACCAAACATCATATGTTTATTAGTGAATTTATATGGTTCCCGCAGATGATCTCTATCATGTGCATCGTGGTATGATCACTATCATACCTATATGTGTAAATCCAAGGTCTATGGATTTTACACGCTATGTGTGTAAGAGTATCATCTCATACTTTTACTTACAACACTACCATATCATAACACTAGCCCAAAGAACAATCTAAACTAGACGCCTCTAATTTATCCATTGCAAGTTTTACGTGGCTTAGGACTTTCGAGATAGAACCGTTCTTACCTACGAACATGAACCACAGCGAGGATAATAAAATTGTTGACAACTCGCTTGCAAAATAGATATTGACTATAGTAGGAGAGACAGACACCGCTAGCCACTTATGCAAACTAGTTGCATGTCAAGCGTGGAGCAGTATCATGTGCGAGGACATGTAAAGTTTGTCCGCCGCTTCATCCCACTATGCCACCAATATCCAAAATCACAACAAAGGAGCAACAACATGATCATCATCGCCACATACTCATATGTGTACTACCTGTAAATTATCTACGCATAGATCCGGCTCGATACCCTTTGTAGGGTTCGCACATAGAAAACAAAAATTTTCCTACGATGTGAACTATATACCAAGATCTATATATACTAGATACAAACAACGGTAGGATGTATATCCGTGAGAACATACCCTTGAAGACCGACAAAGCTTAACGAGTTCAACTCGTGGTTGATGTAAACGATCTCTTGCCGATCTCAAGATCGAGAGGAAGTCTAAGCGCAAAAACAGCGCATCCGTGCTTTACACGTTCGAGGCACCGAGCAACCTCCGCCTCCTCGCTCCAGCGATGCAGCGGAAGCACAACTCTTTCTTGCGAATAGCCACGGGAACATGTATCTCGCTAGTCGAGACCATGGGGATAAATTCTAGAGGGAGAGATCCTTCACGAGGAGGTGTGAGAGACAAGTGAGGAGGAGGGCTCCTTTTATAGGAGGAGGGAACCCCAAGGGGTGGCAGCGCATGGGTCTGCCCTTGCCTCCCTTCATGTGGGTGGACACTCCACTCACAAAACTCCTCTAAATTCCCTCCACTCAAAAGTCCACTCAAAATTCCCATTAAATTTCCACCAAATTTAATGCAAACTCTCATTAAATAAAATTCTTTTATTTTATTCAGAATTTTGTCAATTACTTTAATTACAAACATTCACAAATAATCCCTTGCTAGAATTCTATTACACATGCATAACCACTTTATGCAATTTCACCCGAAAACCTGTTTCGGTATCTAGTGAAATAAATTCCTGCGCTTGTTCATTCTTTCGGCATGAAACATTTGCTCCAATTGGATGTCGGTGTCTCTTAAGTGTGTCACCCTACGGTTCGTGAATAATGCGGACATGATCGAGACCCCTCTCGGATCAATAATCGAGCGGGATCCGGAGATCTCGACTCCACACATTCAACGATGACTTTCTTGTGATCGTCGGAACCTTTACGCTAGTATCTTAATCCCTTTGTTTCACGATATATTACATGTCCGAGATTCAATCATCGCCGGTATCTCCATACCTAGTTTGATCTCGTTCTGACATGCACTCTTTTCTCGTTCTGTGATATAACATTCTAGTGATCAAATCACTTGCTTGCAAGCTAATCAATGTGATATCACCGAGAGGGCCCAGTATATCTATCCGTCATCGGGATGAACAAATTCCACTCGATCCATGAGCCTCAACATAACACTTTATTAGTTACGAATCCATATTTATAATCACCACATTACGGTGTGACGTTTGATGTTATCAAGAAACTCTTAGGTGCTAGTGATTGACATGATCTCATGGTCTAAGGATTAGGATCACCGTAAGTTGTTATAGCAATATAAACTCAATGACTTTGATCGTAATGCTATACTTGGATGAATGTTCATCACATCATTACACTAATGTTGTGATCCCGTTATTAACAACATCCAATGTCCATGATCGAAACCTTGATCATCTTGTTAATCAACGAGCTAGTTTATGAGAGAGGCATAACTAGGAACTTTACATTTGTTTATTAAACACACATGTATTAACGTTTCCGTATTAATACAATTATAGCATGCAAAATAAACATCTATCATATACTTGGAATACACATAATAAACACTTTATTATTGCCTCTCAGGGCATATTCCCTTCACAGGCGGGGTGGGGCACTGGCAAGAGGAGAGAGGGGGCGGGTTGGTGGGCGGTGGGGTCCAGGGGGTGGGTCCGGGCTGGCAGGGAGAGGGGGTAGGAGTGGGGAGTGTGTGCTGTGTGGGGTGGGGCCCAGGAGGAGAGAGGGAGAGGGGGCTGGTGGATTGGTGAGGTGGCTGAGCCTAGGATGAGGTGGAGGGGGCGGTGAGGTGGCGGCCACTGGTTGGTGGGTAGACTAGGTTTGGGTAGGGATAGGAATTAGACAGGTTGTTTTGCACTGGGGGTGGCCAACTGGGTTGGATCGGCCCGGTTCGGCTGCCCCCAATAAAATAATTAAATATTTTATTTGTTTTAAACAGGTTTTTGCAAACCGTTGGCCGACAAAACAATTAATCCGGAGACCCGGTTTTGTGTTTGAACAAAGACGGGGCGTTTAGAAAACAAAATAGGTTTTTCCGAAAATAATTTCATGCAAGCAAATGTAAGATGATGACGATACTCAAATGCAATGTGGCACGATGACATGAGCATGCGGTCATGATGATGCCAAAAACAACGCGATTTTCTAGTAGGGGTTTTTGCGGGATGCCACAACTATGTTCTCCTCGCCTAATTTAATGAAATTCCTCCTATATTCGCCCATATTCACCGAGTTTAAGTGAATTTAGCCAAACCTGGGAACGCGGCCTGGGTACGCGAATGGGTGACTGGGTGTACCCAGGTCAAAAACGCGATTCGTCCGGCCGAAAATTTGTTCGATTTTTGGTCTGGATACGCCCAACGAGTGGAGATTCTCTAACTCCTTATGAGGATTGTACAGTCCTTGTCTTTTCTTTTCTTTTTCGCTGAAGTTTAACATGTTTCAAAAAGACCTTGGGATACCTTATCACGGAGAGCAATAGTTGACGTAAGGTGCTCTCAACATGTCCCCGATAATAATGATGAATAATTACTGATTGCATGATTAATAAGAAGATATGATAAGATTGCCGTAGTGGGTCACTTGGGAATAATATACTCCCTCCGACCCAAATTAGTTGATTTGGATTTTTCAAAATTTGGATGAACCTATAACTAAATAGTGTCTAGATTCATCCAAATTTAGGATATCCAAGTCATCTAATATGGATCGGAGGGAGTATGTTATTCCCTTCCATCCATATTAGTTGACTTGAATTTGTCAAAATTTGGATGAACCTATATAATAAATAGTGTCTTGATTCATCCAAATTTAGACAAGGTGTTCAGTTGAATAATATTGAACCGGTCAAGGTGTGCCCTAGGGCGCCAGGTGTCTCACACCTTTTGTTTGCGGATGATACTTTGCTTTTCTTCCGTGCTCAGCAACATCAAGCGGAAAGTATTATGGGTATTATCAATACATATGCCCTGGCAACGGGACAGCTAATAAATTATGATAAGTGTTCTATTTTATTTGGTGGATGTTGTCCAAACAATATACAAGCAGATGTGAAGAATATTCTACAGGTGCAAGTTGATGGTGCACAAGAGAAATACCTTGGTCTCCCCACTCCCCAAGGTCGCATGCATAAGGGAAGATTTCAGAATTTGCAGGAACAATTGACTAAACGTATTCTGGGAGATGGCTATCCATCTCAGGGAGGCAGGGAGATTTTAATCAAAGCAATTGCACAATCAATTCCTACATATTTGATGGGTGTCTTCAAACTTCCTTTTTCGGTCTGTGATGATTTAACCAGGATAGTTCGTAATTTTTGGTGGGGTTCTCGTGATGGCAAAAGAAGAACGCATTGGAAGGCGTGGGATCACCTCTTGAGACCCAAAGTTTGTGGGGGTATGGGTTTCCGTGACTTCAGAGTTTTCAACCAAGCCTTGCTCGCTCGATAGGCTTGGAGGCTTATTGTAAACCAGGACTGTCTTTGTGCTCGTGTTCTCAAGGGAAAATATTACCCAAGGGGTCAGCTGCAAGACACCGATTTCTCTGGAAATGCGTCTTCTACCTGGCAGGCAATTCAATACGGTCTGGACCTGAAAAAGGGCATTGTGTGGAGAATTGGAAATGGCAGCCAAGTACGTGTATGGCGAGATCCTTGGATTCCGAGGCCTGATTCTTACTGTCCAATTACAAGACAGGGAGAGTGTCGCATTCGGCGTGTCTCGGAATTACTTGATGATCATGGCGCCTGGAACCTAGGCCTTCTTCGACAGCATTTTACACAGGCTGATATTCAGGAGATTGTCAAAATCAGGACCTCCCCAGCGCACCACGATGATGTACTTGCTTGGGCTGCAACGAAGAACGGCATCTTCACTGTCAAGAGCGCATACTGGTTGGCGATGGATGAACGTCAACGGCCCTCTATGGGCGCCACGAGCAGGGCACCGGATGGCCGTCGCGCCATCTGGACGACAATTTGGGGGTGCCCTGCCCCCCAAAAGGTACGCATCTTCGCATGGAAGCTTGCAACAAATGGTCTTGCCACATGGGATAATAAACACAAACGGAAACTGGAGATCACTGACTTATGTATGTTATGTGGTGTTGAACGCGAGGACAACTTCCACGCTTTTTGCAGGTGTCCGTTGGCGCTAAATCTTTGGCGGGCGATGATGGAGGTCTGGCCCTGCGGACCGACTACGGTGAACAATACCGGAGAGTGGGTGCTCCACTTGTTGGACAACCGCTCAGAGATGGACCGTGCTAGGATCATCATGCTTTTATGGCGGATCTGGCATGTCAGAAATGAGGTGGTTCACTTCAAACCAGCTCCTCCGGTGGAGGCGTCACGGCGCTTCCTCTGCAGCTATTTAGAATCGATCACAACGATCAAGTTCTATCCTCAAGAGGACCACATCAAGGGGAAGGCGCCATCGAAAGTGCATGGTGATGCACAAGAAGGAGAATGATGTAGCATCGTCGAGATTTCCAAAACGGCGTTGGTCTCCTCCTGCGAAGGATTGGGTGAAGCTAAATGTTGATGGTTCTTTCCATTCTGAATCAGGCAGGGCGGGCATTGGGATGGTGCTGAGAGATGACTTGGGAGAGATTATTTTCTCTTCCTGTCGTGCTTTGTTCTCATGCTCATCACCCTTGGAGGCGGAGCTCGCTGCTTGCATGGAAGGGTGTGCTCTTGATCTTCAATGGAGTAACCTTCCATGCATAATTGAGATGGATAGTGTGGAAGCGGTGGCGATGATCAATGCGGAGGTGGAGAACAGATCAACTAATATTTTCTTGCTACATGAGATAAAACGCCTGTTAGAGAAGATGAGAGGGTTTAAGGTAGAGAATATTCGAAGAGAGCAAAACTTGGTTAGTGATGCTCTCGCCAACCTGGGTCGAACGGAGACAAGGACCGCTGTTTGGCTCCGCTCGGGCCCCCTAGATATACCTAAACTATGCAGGGAGGATTGTAATATTGGTGTTTAATTAATATAAATGCCAGTTTCGCAAAAAAAAAACTAATATGGGTAGGAGGGAGTACGTGTTTTCAGATGCTTGTTCGTTGAAATGTCCCTAAATACTAGCACATGTTGCACACATAATAAATATTTAAATAAAAAAATGTAACCGTGGCACCCGCGCGGGTAGCAGCGAGCTGTTGCGGAGAGCCATTGAGCTGCAGCAGCACACGAAACCGTGGATCGAAGCCGGCGGGCCGAGAAGATCGAAACCGTGGACCTTTTTGTAAATTTCACGAGGAAAAAAATCTATGGACATTTTTGTAAACCGTGGATCGAAGCGCGCGGTGGAGTAGTGGCAGAAGATCCATCCGCACGTAGACGCTCTGGACAAATTTAAATTTAGTACATAAATACACTCGAGGATGGACAAATTTGCGACATCCATTTTAATACGGAGGGAGCAGTGCTATCCTTGTCTATTCTTTTCCTTTTTGCTCAAGATGAACTGCTTAACGGTCTAGTGTACCCACATAAAAAATGCTACTCCCTCCGATTCGTATTACTTGTCACTAAAATGGATATACCTAGACATGATTTAGTGCTAGATACATCCATTTCAACGTAAAGTAATATGGATCGGAGGGAGTAAGAAATAAATATGTTTCAAGAAGGCCTCGGAATTTCTTATCACCGAGAGGAACAATTGACATGACAAAAGGGTGCCCTCAACCTGTCCAATCCCTGGATAATAATGACGAATAATCATTGCTCGCATCATTAAGAAGAAGATATGGTAAGATTGCAGTGGCTCACTTAATTCGAAATAATGTAACTTTTTTAGTTGCTTTTCGTTGAAATGTCCCTAAATAGTAGCACAATTTGTACAAATAAAGTTATAAAGACAAAAACTTTGTGTTCATGTTTATATTATGCCGGGATGTCGGTCCCATTATGACGTTTCTTGACTTCTTTTTTGAGGGAAGTTTCTCAATCGGTCTTCTTTTTCATGTATTCTTTCCGGAACCGAAAATTCTGGGGACGCTTTCCCGTGGTATATGTTGAACACCCCCTGCCGGCTGGCCGGTTTCGAGGCTGCTCCACATCCGAGGAAAAAGACTAGAGTCGAAGGCACACAAGATTACACAAGAAAATGACACAGGGAACATGGAGAAACTTTATTGATCTTTTTCTCGGTAAACTCACGTACAATGATTGCTCCTCTATTTATAGACTAAGGGATATGATACCCACATGGGCTAACCCTAGTCTGGTAGAGGCCACACCGAATGGGCCTCTACCGGCCCAGTTTCCCAACACTCCCCCTCGGTATCTTATCTGTATAACTATGGCTTAAAACTCCGAAAAACTCAGTGTGAAAAATATGAAGAAATGCACATGGTATACTTCTTGCTATGTTGCACGAATTGCCTCATTAAAAACCTCATGTGAAAAACTTCA
Organism: Avena longiglumis; assembly: GCA_030063025.1. Classification (NCBI taxonomy): domain Eukaryota; kingdom Viridiplantae; phylum Streptophyta; class Magnoliopsida; order Poales; family Poaceae; genus Avena; species Avena longiglumis. The sequence continues at coordinate 50,938,589 of CP125974.1, read as the reverse complement.
TAAAAACTCACTAAGGGAAAAAGAGTACAATTCACTTAACTATAAAGTTAAGCACTCAATCACCGGGATCAAGATTTCAGCGATGAGTTTGTGAAGATTCTCCCCCTGAACCTTGCATGTTCCTAAGTCTCATCATGCCGATCCCACAGACACATCTCTCGAAAGAAGATGCCGGCAATGATTTAGTGAACAAATCAGCGAGATTTTCACACGACTTAGTATGCAAGACTTTCACTTCGTTCATCTTTTGCAGTTCATGTGCATAGAAGAACTTGGGGTTTATATGCTTTGTGAGATTACTCTTCACGTAACCCGTCTAGATGTAGGGGTTCGTAGCATGGAAAACAAAAAATTTCTATCGCATACAATCAAACAAGCCAAGATCTATCTACTAGATTGTAGCAACGAGTCGATGGAATAACTTACCCTCGAAGATTCCAAAGCGATTAGAGCGATTCTCGTGGGTGATGTAGTCGTACTTCCGATCTCAAGATCGCGTGAGCGATCCTTCCAAGGCTGCGTTCCAGCGCTTCATGATCGGTCACTGCGTTCGATTTTCGGCGAAGACCTTCCTCTCCCTTGTTCCAGGCGGGAGGTTGTAGCACTCTCCTCGTGATTCCGAAGACCTGCAGTGAATACAGGAAGTAGAGGGAGATCATGGCCCTTAAGACGGAGGCGAGTATGGTGGAGTATGAGAGAGATTAGTGGTCTAGGATTAGACACACCAATTAGAAGGTTCTAAACCGAAGGCTAGTGCAATTAGAAGCTCTAAACCAAAAGCTCTAAACAGGAGATTAGAGGATAGGAACTTGTGTCTAGAGGAGGAGGCCCCGCCTTTTTATAGGTGGGAGGGCGGCCAGGGAGGAGTCCCTCCCAAGTCAGCTTGGTTGGCGCCCGACTTGGAGGGACTCCTCCCAAGTCGGTTCAACCACCTCTTGCTTGTTTCCACAGTTTCTGTTTTAGTTTGACTTTCAAGCGGCCATTTGACTTTCTCGCTGTTTTAGGATTCAATTTAATCCTTTATTTGGAACAACAAGAACACTTAGTACATGATGCAATCATTCCAATATGTAATGACACATTCATGTACCCTTCCCCAGAGTCTTGGACATTTGAACCTTCTAGAACATTCCGATGAAAACAGGAATCATTTCCGAACTCAAAGCAGGACTTTCCTTATATGAATCTTATTCTCCGGACCATCGGATCACCTCGTGATATCCGGATCCCATCCGAGACTCGAACAACATTCGGTCTCTTTCTCATAATACCATAACTACTCAAACAACGCCGAATCCTTAAGTGTGTCTCCCTACGGTTCGTGAATTATGCGGACATGATCGAGACACTTCCGAACAATAACCAAGAGAGGAATCTGGAAATTCATATGGATCCCACATATTTCTATGATTACTTTGCGGTCGAATGAACCACTTACATACGATACCAATTTCCCTTTGTCTCACAATAGTTTACTTATCCGAAGTTATGATCGTCGGTATCTGCATACCTAGTTCAACCTCGTTCTCGATAAGTACTCTTTTCTCGTTCCGTGATATGTGATCCCTTGAGCAGTCACATGCTTGCAAGCTAATTGGATGACATTCCACGAGAGGGCCAGTATATCTATCGTCATATGGATGGACAAATCCCACTCTTGATCCATGTGTTTCAACCAATACTTTCCGAACACTCAATGCCACCTTTATAGCCACCCGATTCACGGTGTGGTGTTTGATGTCATCAAAGCATCCATCCGGTAAAGGTGATATGCATGATCTCATGGTCGAAGGAATTAGGTTACTATGTAACAGAAAGCTTATAGCAAATGAACTATATTAAATGACTTGATCTTTATGCTACGCTTAACTATAGGAGTATGTCCATCACATCATTCTCCTAATGATATGACCATTGTTAATAACATCTCTATGTTCATGATCGAAACCATGATCATATATTAACCAACAAGCTAGTTTAACAAGAGGCTTTACTAGGGACTCTTTTATGTTTACAAATCACACAAGTATTAATGTTTCCTGTTAATACAATTATAGCATGGTATGTAAACATTTATCATAAGTATGAAGATATGATAATAACCTACTTTATTATTGCCTCTTGGGCATATCTCCAACAGTCTCCCACTTGCACTAGAGTCAATAATCTAGTTTCAAACCTTTGTGTATTCAACACCTATGGCTTTCTGGTGTTGTATGTACACGATTGCTAGTGGTCAACTGATCTCCGGATCTGACACTTCCAGGTCCGTGTGTAATTGCATGTCTTTGCGTCTCTACGCATCACTCATTCTCTAATGAGATGGCTTCGTATAAATTTGGTCCTTTGGTGTGACCTTTAGTTATTTGGGGTTAAAACATGTTGATAATATTGTCGCACAATATATCTTCATAGTATTATCCCTCTGTGAACTACACCTAGTTTGATAACAAACTACTTGACACAAATGCCCTCTTTTGCTGCTAAAATAGCAGTCATATACTTAGCCTTTTGCTGTAGTATCTGTCACAATGTCTTAACTTTGGAACTCATCCAAATCCATTATGGAACTTACTTTCCATTATATTGTGCCACCCTTAGTTTAGGTTGAGATAAACTTAATTTGTATTTTGTGACAAAACCAGTATCAATGTAGTACTTTTACAATGAACTAATCATCTATTTGTCACTTCTACAAATAATATACTCTTAGTTCTTCCAAAAGATCATAAGAATATCCTTACTATTGTCCAATGATCATCTTATGAATTATTCTGGTATATGCTCATAACATTTAGAGCATAGGACATATCTGGATTTGTACACATCACAGTATGATTGATATAAATATTCTTTGTGATTTCATACATCAAGTATCAATCTATACATGAATCTTTGTTTCACTTACCAAATGTCAATACACTTGAATATATCATCAATATTGAAATCATTCAATCCTTTCTGTGCGACAAGAACCTTTCTTGTAGTTTCTATATTGAACTCATTCAATATCTCGTCTATGTACACGGCACAACCATATTAGCATCTATTGATGCCAAATATTTGGGTTTTGCCTAAGTCTTTCATCGGGATGAAATTCTTAATATGTGTTAATAAAAGATACATCATTTCCAATCAACAATATGTCTTCCACATAATGTATTAGAAACATGTCTTAGCGCTCCCACTTAATTTCTTGCAAATGCAAGCATCTTCATTGTCTCTGATGAAATTAAACTCTTTTAACAGTTTCATCATAGTGAAGATTCTAACTCCGCTATGCTTACTTCAACCATTGAAGTTTGCATATGCATTTAGCATCCTTTGAATTAACAAAACCCTATGGACCGTGTTATGCACATGTCCTAGGTAACGATTCTATTAGAAGAACTTGTTTTGTTTATTCAACTACCATATAACAAATTTATATGTAGTGGTTGCTACATTAATCCGTCTAAACTAAATATCACTATGACAGATCAAATCTTGTCATAGTCAACCTTTGAACATTGTTGTAAACTCTTTTCCAACATGTCGACTATTTCATAGATGTGCAACATCCATGTCTATTTATTTATAGATCCAAACACAACTGTAAGGTCTTACACCTTTCTCGAGGGTCCTTCAAGTTCAAAACTTGATTTCTCATGTATGGAACTATCACGGATTTTATGGCTTCAAGCCATTTGACGGAGTCAGGGCCCATCATTGCTTCTTTGCATGTAGTCGGTTCATTATTCTCAAATAATGATTCAACCTCAAATCTTGGTATTTGATTGTTCATCGACCTACTTGTTTCAATAGGAACTTGGATCTCTGTGACCACAACCTTTGAGGTACGTGAGCCATGAGCTTTATTTGCCTCGGAACACTTTTACTGCGCTTCCGCACATATATCTAAGGTTCTTTTAACCTTATCAAAGTTCTATTGTCCTCCCACTTAACTTTTCACGAAAAATTCCTTCTCAAAGAAACTTGACGTTCTAAGCAACAAACACTTTTGTCTCTGGTGTTATGGAGGAATACTCATGATTATACAAAGGCATGTGTTCATCCGAATTTGGTTGCAAACATCTTTCTTATGCATAGCAAACCAATGTTTAAGAAAGGAAAACTTGGGTTTTATCCCAAACCATAACTTTATATGGTGTCATTTCAACGGATTATGATGGAGCTCTTTTAAGTGGAAAAACGGTAATCACTAAAGCTTTTAATCTTTAAAATATAATGACAGTTTTATGAATTACACCTTCGATCTTACCATGTCAAACAAGGTTTAATTACATATCTCGAACGCTCCATACTCTTATGGTGTTTCGGGAAAATGCAAATCCACGGAACGATTCCTTAAATCTTAGGTATTATGCTAAACTTGTAACTCAAATATCTTCCTTTCACTACAAGGAATCTGGGCTTCTATGACCCTCCATTTTCGTCACTGAATCGTCACGGTAGTTCATCTATGACGATTCTATGACGAAAATGAAATCGTCGAAAGCTGGGCGTCGCAAATGAACTATAACGACGATTTTGGTAAAATCGTCATAACCGTTTGTGACGATATTAGATCGTCATAAAAATTATGACGATCCAATATCGTCATGGCTAAATTGGCCTCGCCAGATCAGATCCTACGTGGCCAATCCGACGTGGCAAGAAATCAGCCCAGTCCATTTTGATGGTCTACATGGCCAAGCCCAAATAATTTCGACCTTTTATTAATCGGACCTTGGCCTTTGCAATGCTCGTCTTTTAGTCCTAGGCCTTTTGTAATCCATTTAATCATTGGGCTTTGGCCATTTTGGTGCTTCTAAGTTTTGGGCTTGGCTATTCACGATACATTTTTTTCCTTTATTCGCCTTTATATTATTTTTTTCCGAATGGTACCTTAGAATCGAAATTTGTTTAGATCCCAAATACGATCTATTTCACTTGGTACAACGGACAAACAAAACAAATAATCCACAAAGAAATCAAATTACAATCGCAACATTTAACCAAACATAAGTCTCATATGTTGATAATCAACACAGTTAAGATGCATTTCAAACACCAAGCACACATAAAAATAAGAGAACACACGCTCTGACTAAGCAGGTACAAAGCGATCTCTCAGGGAGAGAGCGGCAAGATGATCAGCTGAGCATCAGGCGACTCAATAATTTGTCTGGTCCATCTCAATATTTAACCAAACACCAAGCACAGTTTTGGGCTGATTAGCTTCTAGGCACTGCGGATAATAGCTCCATAGCTTCTGTCACCTTGGCCTTCAAAGCATCAGTCAGACTCAATAAGATGAAGAACATGCCTGGTCCATCTCAACAAGCATTCCAGTAAAACCTTAGCAGAAAGATCATGATCCAGCCGATCAACAGGTGGGTACAAGCTTTCACCAAGCATCTGCACAAATTATACAAGTTATGTCCTGGCTCTTTAACACAATCATCAGTACTGAATTAAACTCTACTATGAGATGGTATAATGGTAACAACAGATGCTCAAAGCCCAGTTTACAAGTATAATTTATTACTTAAATAAAATAACTATACAATGTATTTATATACTCCTAGCATTTAACTACAGCTGGTATTTATGATACAAGGCTCCATTAGAATAGTTGGTTGATCAATTTGTTGACCATGGAAGTGGTTGACATGGACCGTTATCCACATGGTTGTCCATGCAATCATAGCCTACTGTAAACTAGAACTTGTGTAATTTAGCAAGATGAATTTGTTCAGTTAGTATGGTAGTACCAACCTAGTATGTCAGTGGCCATGTCCGTGAAGCGGAGATGGCGGCGACCTCGCACTTGGTGCTCGGACACGGAGATGAGATTGTGAGTAGAAGGTGATCACAGCGCCCACGACAAGGCAGATCATCCCGGTCGACCACCCCAGCGAACGTGAATGGCAGGCTCAGCAGCGGCAGTGCCACTATGGACATCATCAGGTGGTACCTGCAGCCTACATGGTGACATGCTAGTTATGGACTTATGGTTCCAGGCTTCCAGCTAATTGACTATAAGGAATTAATCAGGATATATAGTAGTATAAGGCTAAATATAGAAGGACAAGGCTAAGTAAACAATTAATCGAGGATCATACTTGACTAATAATGGAGTATATTATGTGGTGATTGGATAATTGAGGAGACTCGTGATTAAGAAAAACGAAGTGCACATGGGGGACTAGGAACGTATGGCTTCTATGGATAGTCAAGTTGACTAACAATGTCTAACAACGTAGGTGTACAAAACTGTGTGCTTTTGGATAGTCAAGTAGAATGACCTTAAGAAATTTCAGATTCATAACCACTATAAACTATGGTAGCCAGATTTATTAAGATATGTTTACAACTTTACATACTTGAGCCACTGTTAACATATAAACATATGAGCAACAGTAAGAAAGAATAATATGTTCTATGTTTACTAAGTACGGTATGAATTAAAGGCAAGTTTTCCGTGACTCCATTTCTTATTCATTCTATTCACAAACAATGTAACAGTAGCAACCATGTGACTCTATTAGTTTTATGTTAGTAGCTTTCTTAACAAGTTCTATGAAGAAAACACATAATGCAAGTAAACAGAACATGATTAGACCATGAACTTTTGAAGAGGAGAAAAGGGAGGAACCAAGGGCTTATCTAGACCATGGAGATCATGAAGATGATTAGACATTGAAGACTTGAAGACCTAGCCGGCAGATCTGGAGACGTGGGGACATTTATAAGAATAAGCTGGTGAGGAAGTGAAGGATACTCCTTTTGACCAGCTCCTTGAAATGCAGGATTCACGTCCCTCATTGAAACTGCCATGGGTTTTGGCGGACTAGTCTTGAGTGACTTTTGCATCAAGAGAAAAGAGAAGATGTCTCGAAGCGTAAAAACCATGAATAAGTTGGTGCGATTCCATTTGCGTGACAAAGGATTTGGGTAAGGGCAAGCACACATTTCTTGGAGAATATACATTACATTAGCAAGTGAAAACATAGACGGATAAACATAAGATGGACAAACAAATGTTTGTTTCAATACACTAGCATCTGATCACTAACAAATATTCTCTATGATTTCTCAGGCACAACTAAGATCAAGAATCTAGACTCCAACATTGACTATGTGAAGTTAAAGCTAATGGAAGATAAGCTGGAAAAAATCAGTGACTCGATACAAGAAGATGTGGCCAGACACACCTATAAGAAGTAAGTGCAAAAGATTATAGACATCGATGTGTGCACAAAACAACCTTGGCATGCTATGTACTCTTTGAAAGGTGTTGCAGTATCTTGTGAATGTCACGTGTTAATTAAATAATGTATTATGAATACAAATGATTGCGATCTCTAGGAAGCATGTAAATTTATATCTTCTTGCATATCATAAGATTGAGATTGTACTAGCTAGTACTATCGGGGAATGAGCTAGGATTTCACCATGATGGGGTGAAGAGGATAACGATTGTACATGAGTTATTTTTTCCCGACATGCACCTAAATGAATGTTTGTTGTTTTGTAGTAGAAACAACGCGCAAATAAAACATCATAATATAAGAAGTGTCATATATTAGCTTAATTTTCAAAATTAGACTTTCTTCTGATTTAATAACATCATTGTAGGTGACCTTTATTCCAATTTATTTTCCAATCTATCAACTATTGCTTGCCTTAAGTAAATGAAGATTCAAAATTAATTTGTAAATTGATTCAACTCTATTCCTCTTCACATTTGAAAGAAACTCTACTACTCTTCATGTCTACACAATCACATGTTGGCAATCGAAGTTTCTTAATTAACATGCAAGGCACAAATTAATATGATGTTGAGAGATGATCAAATCACTAAAGCACAATCGAACTTAGAAGGCAGTAAGATACAATCAACATTATAGACAACTAATCTAGCATAGTATTACCAGCTTTCTTGGGGCATGAATAATAGTGATGGAACATGTGTACTTTCTGCACAAGAAACTCAAGCATATCAAGACACTCCTATCTAACTTGGTAGCAGAAATGCCACCATTGACCATTCAAAAAAAATCAGATCGTTGCTTATTATGGTCGTTTAAGTAAGGTTGTCTTATTTCACCAAAGAGCAGGACAAGCAAAGCTACAACTGAACATGACGTCATGAAATTTCACTTCTCGGTCACCACAACTATACTGCTTATGTGTTCCTGGTACATGAGTGGGATGCGATTCGCATGTTTCAAGATTGAAGTGTTGGACAAGATTTGAATTAAGGTCCACAAACCCCAACTTAACTAAAAATCTAATAAGGTTTTAGAATTAAGTGGTTACGACAAGATGATCTCGGCTCAGCTCCTAGAGCCACGACGGAGACACCGCCCCAATCCGGAGCTCGTCCACAAGGGCCATGCCGAACGGCAGCATGCCCTGTCCTCTAGGCTGGACGAGGTTGGTCTCCCCCAACCATGCCGCTCATTGCTCTCATTCCATGGCGCATTCAAGCTACATGCATTGCATATGTGACAAGAAAACATACACGAGAAAGCAGAGGTCAACCAAGATCCAATAGAAAGTGAAGCACGCCTAAGAGTCCAGAACACTATCATACCTGGATATGGCGCTTCCTTGTCGGCCACCACACACACGTCGTGTTGTCAGGGAGGAGCTCATCTGGCGTGGGCTTGTTGGGGATAAGCAGATCTGGTTGCTGCATGACCAGGACGAGGGGATCTGGCGGTGCCCTGGTTGTGGACGAGGAGATCTGGCGGCGCCCTGGTTGGTGGCCGTCCCTATGGTGGAAAGATATAGGAGTTAGAAGGAGATATGGGTATGGGGATTCAGAGAGAAGGGGGTGAGGAAGAAATTTACGTGTGCGGGAAGAGGGCTGTAGGTCTTGGGCTGATTGACATTGCGGATGTTGTGCAGGTCCTCCATAGCGTCCACGCGAACCCTAGCCAGAGATCCAGAGATCCATGGCTCCGCCCACGAGTTGCTGCCGACGTGCTCTACCAGGTGGCGATGGCGGGGCTTCGAATCCACGAACTGTATAGCCGGGGTCTGGGTCTAGGGTTTCGATTGGAGGTAAATTTTGGTGGATTCATGTGGTGGAATGGAGAGGGTGGAGGAGGGGGTTCAGGGGAGGTGGTCTGCATCGCACGGAGTGGCTGGAATCGGCCGGGACCAAGGTCGGCGGCGGAGGTGGGAGGAAAGGGGAACACCAGAGAGAATGCGGCGCTGGGAGGATGGAATCGTGGGGTTCGGGGTCTTGCCGCTAGGAGGGGCGCCGGTGATTCCGGGCTAGGGTTTCCGCCAGCGGAGGGTGGCCGGAGGTTGGTGCGGATGGGAGGCCGACATCCATGTCGTGGTGGTGCGACGAGAAGAGGAGGGTGCAGGGTGGGAGGCGCCGGCGCTAGCAGGAGGAAAGGCGGCTGGGAGAGAAAGGAAGGGGCGCTTAGTGCGTGCGTGGGGATGTGGGCGGAAATGTTTTAGGGTTAGGGTTTGCCACAATGCTCTTCTCAAATTGGTTTCCGCTATTTGACTATAGACACATGGACATGCCACGTAAGCATAGCTGCGATGGCCAATGAGTTCAATTAATTTATTTTATTTTAGACAATATGACGTTTTAAATTGGTCATAATCGACTACAAATAAGGATCAAATATATACTGATGTAGATTATGACGATTTCATCGGATGAAATTGTGACGATTCTAACAAAACGCTCGTAATTCTACGAGTTTTGACCTCTCCAAATAGCCTACGACCATCTTGTGCGAAATCGTCATAAATCTATGACGATTTCATTTCCCGTCACTACGAGAAGGTCACAAGTTGACACATTTCTTGTAGTGTTTATGATCTTATCATAAACTATTTATATTCTTGTTACAATGATTTTGCACTTCATCTTGAAAATCTTTGAACTTTTCAAATATTTCACACTTCATCCTTATTAAGTAAATATTCATATATTCACTCAAATTTTTGGAGAAAGCATATGAAGTTGAAATCCATCGCTCTTGACTACACATAATGGATTTCGTACAACAATATGTACAAGTTCCAATAAGCTAGTCATTCGTTCCCTTTTTGCCTATGAACGAAGTTTTAATTATCTCTAGGAAAGTTTCACAAGCGTCATGTGATCAAAAATCAAAAGACTCCAAAATTCCATCCACATGGAGTTTCTTCATGTTTTCTTTCCAATATAATTTAAACGGCGATGTCACTTCCTAAGTGATCTTTCAATCAATTTGTCTTTTGACATTTTTAGCACTAGTTTTATGGATGTGATATTTCCAACGAGATTTGTGAATCATCCATCTTTTATGGATTACGGCAATTATTTGAACAACCCTTTTGTTCTCATAATACCTGATAAAACAAATCTTGAAGGCAAGCTTTGATGTTTAACGAGCAACACAATAATCCTTTATTTGTTTTCGATGAACATCATCACATATTCTTTTGCTAATTACTTAGGCCATTGTAGTTCATGAATTACATTGTTTCGTATGACGATTCATACCAACAAATTCGTATTAAATACTTAAGAACCACATTGTTTAATAAGCAAAGAATATAGCCATAACATGTATATCATCTATATACTTAAACTGAACAATTCTAGTCTTTTCCTTTCTGCCATATATTTATGAGATTTTCTTTCAATATTTCCTTTTCTGTTTGAAAGAATCTATCAACATCAATAGTGGAGTCATACATATGACATATAGTCCAAAGCATGTATAGTTAAATACCAATGTCTTTGGTCTTGCACTATGAAGTAGATCACCATCATCAAATGTTTGGTGTTCTTTCAAATTCCTTTCTTTAGTAATATCTTGGTGTAGTAAACATTTTACCTACATCAAATATTCACCCTCATCATGGATTTATCCATGATCAAGCTACTCTTAGCTTGTAACGGTGAATCGCAAGTATAATGTTGCTCTCCAAAACCTTTTGGAGGATTAGGACAACTAGTGTCTCCAACCTTTTGCAAATTCTCATCAAATATGAGAACATGACTTTTGCCATATTATACTCTATCATGTTGCAACCAAAACTTCGTTTCAGATATCACAATATCTTCCACACATCATGGTTTCTGAAACAACTCTTTGATCCTAGATAACCTTGATATTAAGAGAATCCTTTGAATATCAAGAATCATGGAGACAAACATGATACTTATATACTAACACTTGGAATTGTTACTCTTGATTTAATACTAATTATTAAACTTCATGGAGTAAGGAACTTCTTGAAAGTTTGCAAAAGGACTTTTAAACTTTAGATTAACACTTCAAAACAATACGATACCAGTTCATAAAGTAACTAACCAGAATTCTATAGTTCTATCATCTCAATTATAACTAAGCGCAAGGTGGTAAACGGATGCCAATGACTACAACAACTATGCAAATTCACTTTGATTTAGTTTATGATTAATTGAGTTCTAATTAATAATTAAATTAATCTAGGTGAACTCCCACTCAAAACAATATCCCTCACATTGTTTTAGTGATCACACGAACCAAATCCACCACATCAAAACCGATCATCACGAGAGTTGATATAGCTTCAATGGCGAACAATAAACATGTTCATCATATCTACTATATGACTCATGCTCTACCTTTCGGTAATCCGTGTTCCTGAGGCCATGTCTGTACATGCTAGGCTCGTCAAGATCAAACCTTAGTTTCCGCATGAGCAAATCTGGATTTCTCACGTTGTATACACTTGTAGAATCTAACACACCCGATCATCACGTGGTGCTTCGAAACAACAAGCTTTAGCAACGGTTCTAACTAAGGGTGAACACTTTATGACTTGAAATTCATGTGTATGAGGGATCATCTTATAATGCTACCGTCGTCTACTAAGCAATACAAGCTGCATAAAGGATTAACATCACATGCAATTCATAATATGTGATATGATATGGCCTTTCTTCTTTGTGCTTCCGATCTCCATCTTCTAGCACGAACATGATCTCCATCATCACCGACATTGCATCAAGGTCAATGATGCTTCTCCATGGTTGTCGTCCACCGGCTTCAACTATTACAACTACTTTGAATAGACACACGGGTCTTAACAGAAATTAAAGACAACCATATGGCTCCTGCCGGTTGCCGACTTACAATAAGGAACATTGCATACATCAAATATAATCGCAATCATGGCCATATCACATCACTGCACACCCCTGCAAAACAAAGTTATACGCCTCTACTTTCTTTGCATATTTTACGTGGTTTGGGGCTTTCAATAAGTGTCGTTCTAACTTACGAACAAGAACCACAACATTGATACTAGCATTGTTGATCACCCGTTGTAAATTGGATCTTAACTATACTAGGAGAAAGCAGACACCATAAAGCCACTTATGCAATACAAGTTGCATGTCAAGCGTGGAGCAAGTCTCATGAGCGATGTCATGTAAGGTTAGCGGGCGCTTCATCCCAACATACCGCAAGATGCAAAGTACACAAGAAGCAATTAACAATAAAGCATCAACGCCCTGATGACCATTGTGTTCTACTCTGCAACAGATCTACATATAGACACGGCTCTGATACCACTGGAGGGGTTCGTAGCATGGAAAACAAAAATTTTCTATCGCATACAAACAAACAAGCCAAGATCTATCTACTAGATTGTAGCAACGAGTCGATGGAATAACTTACCCTCGAAGATTCCAAAGCGGTTAACGAGCGATTCTCGTGGGTGATGTAGTCGTACACTTAGATCTCAAGATCGCGTGAGCGATCCTTCCGGTCTGCGTTCGGCGCTTCCATGATCGGTCACCGTTGGTACTCGGCGAAGACCTTCCTCTCCCTTGTTCCGGCGGAGGTTGTAGCACTCTCCTCGTGATTCAAAGACACCAAGGGCGTGGTAAGTAGAGGGAGATCCATGAGGCTTCGCCTTAAGCCGGAGCGAGTATGGTGGAGTATGAGAGAGAGCTATTAGTGGTCTAGGGATTAGACACACCAATTAGAAGGCTCTAAACCGAAGGCTAGTGCAATTATAAGCTCTAAACCAAAACGACTCTAAACCGGAGATTAGAGGATAGGAACTTGTGTGTCTAGACGAGGAGGCCCTGCCTCCTTTTATAGGTGGGAGGGCGGCCAAGGGAGGAGTCCTCCCAAGTCAGCCTTTGGTTGGCGCGCCAGACTTGGAGGACTCCTCCCCAAGTCGGTTCAACCACCTCTTGCTTGTTTCCCACAGTTTCTGTTTTTAGCCGTTTGACTTTCAAATCGGCCATTTGACTTTTCTCTGTTTAGGATTCAATTTAATCCTTTATTTGGAACAACAAGAACACTTAGTACATGATGCAATCATTCCAATATGTAATGACACATTCATGTACCCTTCCCCTGAGTCTTGGACATTCTCGAACCTTCTAGAACATTCCCGATGAAAACACCTAATCATTCCCGAACTCAAACGGGACTTTCCTTATATGAATCTTATTCTGACCATTCCGGATCACCTCGTGATATCCTGATCCCATCCGAGACTCAACAACATCCGGTCTCTTTCTCATAATACCATAACTACTCAAACAACGTCGAATCCTTAAGTGTGTCTCTCACGGTTCGTGAATTATGCGACATGATCGAGACACTTCTCGAACAATAACCAATAGAGGAATCGAAATTCATATGGCTCTACATATTTCTACGATTACTTTGCGATCGAATGAACCACTTACATACGATACCAATTTCCCTTTGTCTCACGATAGTTTACTTATCCGAGGTTATGATCGCTTGGTATCTCGCATACCTAGTTCAACCGCTACCGATAAGTACTCTTTTCTCGTTCCCGTGATATGTGATCCCTTGTGAGCAGGTCACATGCTTGCAAGCTAATTGGATGACATTCCACCGAGAGGGCCCAGTATATATCTATCCGTCATATGGATGGACAAATCCCACTCTTGATCCATGTGTTTCAACCAATACTTTCCGAACACTCAATGCCACCTTTATAGCCACCCGCCACGGTGTGGTGTTTGATGTCATCAAAGCATCCATCCGAAATGTGATATGCATGATCTCATGGTCGAAGGAATTAGGTTACTATGTATCGTAAAGCTTATAGCAAATGAACTATATTAAATGACTTGATCTTTATGCTACGCTTAACTATAGGAGTATGTCCATCACATCATTATCCTAATGATATGACCCTGTTGTTAATAACATCTCTATGTTCATGATCAGGAAACCATGATCATATATTAACCAACAAGCTAGTTTAACAAGAGGCTTTACTAGGGACTCTTTTATGTTTACAAATCACACAAGTATTAATGTTTCCTGTTAATACAATTATAGCATGGTATGTAAACATTTATCATAAGTATGAAGATATGATAATAACCTACTTTATTATTGCCTCTTGGGCATATCTCCAACACTAGACTTGTGCAACACAAGCGGCATTATCTTCATAGATAATTGTTGGGTTTTGTACGGTGTTCAGTCCACATGACATCTGAATGTGGCTGACTACTCGTCGAAGCCATACACATTCTCGTGATGCTTCATATAATGCTATGATTTCCGAGTGATTCGTCGAAGTTGACACAAGAGTTTGCTTAGACGATTTCCAGGAAATCGTTGTTCCACCACAAAGGAAAACATATCCAGTCTGCGACTTGGATGTGCGGTCCGAAGGTACCCAAAGATCCGCATAGCCTACAACAGATAGGTCTTGGTTCTTTTAGTAAAACAAGCCAAGGTCCTTTGTCCCTTATATGTACCTAAAGATGTCTTTAACGCCTTTCCAATGCCTCTTGGTAGGCTCAGAACTATACCTTGCAAGCAAATTGATGGCGAATGCAATATCCTACCGTACAATTTATGAGGTACATAAGTGCGCCTAATCGGACTTAAGTAGGGGAATTCGGTCCCGAATTTCCTCCTCCTCTTCTTTAGGCCTGAACGGGTCCTTGTCTTCTCGCAAAGATCTTCCAACCATCGGGTCTTAGAAGGATAAGCCTTTTCAAACCCAAATCGCTCCAACACCTTCGGGTGTAGGCCGATGAACTAGAATCCCAACAGGGAATGCTTGCTGCGACCAGCGTAACTTGGTTTTGCCTAAGTCTTTCATCTCAATTCGACATCGTAGGAACCGCTTCCTCAATATCGTCGTGTACCGATTATATTCAAATCGTCCACGACACCGAGATAATCGTAAACCATCCAGGATCTCCGTATAAAAATACATAGGCAATCTTCATTGCTCACGTAGCCCTTCTGATGAAGGAAATCTCTTAAACGATTATACCACATCCTACCTGACTGTTTTAGTCCATACAATGACTTCTTAAGCTGAACACTGTATAAGCTCTTGTTTGCTCTATCCTGGTTCGGGACAGGGATACCTTCTGGCTCTTGTGATCATGGACATTGGATGTTGTTAATAATGAGGTCACAAGATTAGTGTAATGATGTGATGAACATTCATCCGAAGTATAGCATTACGATCAAAGTCATTGAGTTTATATTGCTATAACAACTTACGAAGTGATCCTAATCCTTAGACCATGAGATCATGTCAATCACTAACACCGGAAGAGTTTCTCGATGACATCAAACGTCACATGAATCGGGTGATTATAAAGATGGCTTCAGAACTACTAAAGTGTTATGTTGAGACCCATGGATCGAGAGTGGAATTTTTTCATCCCGATGACGGATAGATATGCTCTGGGCCCTCTCGGTGATATCACATTGATTAGCTTGCAAGCAAGTGATTTGATCACTAGAATGTTATATCACGGGAACGAGAAAAGAGTGCATGTCGAATTTAGATCAAACTAGGTATGGAGATACCGATGATCGAATCTCGGACATGTAATATATCGTGAAACAAAGGGATTAAGATACTAGCGTAAAAGGTTCACACGATCACAGAAGTCATCGTTGAATGTGTGGGAGTCGATGGATCTTCGTGTCCGCCATCGATTATTGATCGGAGAAGGGTCTCGATCATGTCCGCATTATTCGCGAATCGTAGGGTGACACACTTAAGGGATACCAAACCATTGAACAAATGATATGCCGAAAAGAAAAGGAAAGCGCGGTAATTTATTTCACTAGACACCGAAGCTTTTTGGTTGAAATTGTCAAACCGCATGTGAAATTGAAATGTTGTAAGGGGTTTTATGTGAATGTTTGTTAATTAAAGTAATTAACAAAATTCTGAATAAATAAATAAAATAGTTTTATTTAAATGAGAGCTTGCATTAAATTTAGTGGAAATTTAATGTATGTGAGTGGATTTTGAGTGGGAGCTCCACCCACATGAATGTGGAAGAGGGGCCCTTGGGTGCCCCCTCCCTCTATAAAAGGCCCCTCCTCCTCTCAAAGCACACCTACTCCAAGGATCTCTCTCCCCTTGAGAATTTCCCCATGGTCTCGGATCAACGAGATACATGTTCCTGTGGCTTTTTCGAAGGATTTGTTGCTCACGCTTGCTAGAGCGAGGGCCGAGGTTGTGGGTACCCGACGTGTGCGATCACGGATGCACCACTGCTTTGAGGTGCTGGACTTGATCGTGCTGGACCGGCTGGACCAGATGGACTTCATCACGATCTTGAGATCGGCAAGCGTTCGTCTACATCATCCACGAGTACAACCTCGTTAACTCTATTCGGTCTTCGAGGGTATGTATTCTATGGATGTATATCCACCCGTTGCTTGTATCTAGCAGATAGATCTTGGTACTTAGTTGTTCCCATCGTAGGAATATTTTTGTTTTCTATGTTGCGAACCCTACACCTCTTGCTCCACCGGATTTCCCAATCCAGGGGCTAGGTCCTTTAGCTTACCCGCTCCGATGTGTGCGCACACAACTTCGCTGGGTATTTCCGATATAGGAAAATTCAAGTCCGAATTTCGCACCGAAATAACCTTATTTGTGCCAGTCTCAACTGCTCCCTCGTATAAGGCATCGTAATGAATCTCTTACCCTTTTCTTCTAGGCCCCGGGTACTTGGGATTTGAGAAACCGGATCCCGCGTCCTCTTAGGCCTTGTAACGGGAGCGAGTATACCATCATTTCTCTTCGGTATTTCAACCCTTTTCGATGCATTGCGTGCATGCACATGCGACTTTGTCACAGTATTTAAATCACTAAAATGATCAAGTAGTTAATTCGCTAGGGAGTGCAAATCTAGTATCTTTTGGACTTCTCTATTAGTCTCAACAGTGCACGGGTCATGAGCGTGGATCCTCGTGGCTTTCCACGAGATTTGTCGACTTTTGTCATCCAGGGGTTGATTACCTCCCCCCAAAATCGGAAAAAGATCCTCGTCAAAAATGCAACAAGAACGGGCAGTGACAGCTTGTCAAGGGGTCCAAGAACTGATTATGGACACGGTCTCATAACCAACGTACATTCACGACTTACGGAGCGGTCCCATCGATCGCCGGGTGGTGTTATAGGTACATATACCGGCAGAACCTACGAGGTGGGAAATTTTCTGCCACCCTTGCACAAGTTGTATTAGAGAGTGGATGTTGTAGGCCGATGGTCGAAAGTTGATGAGATTAGCGGTGTGTAACACCGCGTGTCCCCAACATGTAGTTGGTAAATTACAACCCTGAAGGAGTGGTCTGGCAATGAATTTAATCCTTTTAATCAATGCCTCAAGTCCATTTTGAGTGTGGACATGCTATGTAGTGCTCAAGTTTGATTCCAGTTGCCATGCAATAATCATCGAATGCCTTTGAAGTAAATTATCCGGCATTGTCCATTCGAATGGACTTTAAACGATAATCAGGGAATTTATTCCTTACTTGTATGATCTGAGAGATCAACTTTGCAAAAGCATGGTTCCTTGTTGACAACAGGCAAACATTGGACCATTTAGAGGAAGCATCGATGAGCACCATGAAGTATCGAAATGGCCCTGAGAGGGGCTGAATTGGACCACATATATCCCCTTGTATACGTTCCAAGAACGCGGGGAGTTCATCCTTCACCTTTAGAGGGGACGGTCTAATGATCAATTTCTCCATAGCGCATGCGGAGCACACGAAATCATCGGGATTCGGGAAATTTTTCACATTAACATTATGACCATTCGAGTTGTTAATTATATTTCTCATCATCCTAAGACTGGGGTGGCCTAACCTATCATGCCAAAGGCAGAATAGTTCAGAGCTTCTAAAGACAGTCTTAAGGGTAGTGTAAATAGGTGGTGCTACTATCTTAGTGTAGTACAACCCAGTAGCTAATGAAGGGAGTCTTTCGACAACATGTTTACCATTTTCGTTGCGCTTGGTAATGAGTAGGAACTCCTTTCCATTCTCATCATCATCATCGGTTTCTACATGGAAACCATTTGCGCGGATGTCTCTAAAACTCAAGAGAGTACGAGTCGACTCCGGATACAACAATGCATCTTCAATGATCAAAGTTGTTCCATTTGGGAGTATGATAGTTGCTCTTCTGGAGCCAACTATATCCAGACCGCAGCCGGCGATCGTCATTATGTTACCAGGGTTTTTGGTAATAGACTCAAAATACTTTGTTTCTCTCAAGATGGTATTTGTGGTGCCGCTATCAGCAAGGCACGTTTCCTCCATTTGGGCGCCACATGCGCTCTAAAATATAGTGCCTAATTAATATAATAGAGCGAGGAAGATGCTACATCAAGTAAGTAAAACACATAAACATTTTAGAACATCACACAACCAAATAATGGAATAAATGAATGAAATAAATGTCATACAATCGCCGAAAACAAATAAATGTTATGCTCTCATAGAGCTTATAACCATATCGAAAAATTGTATCAGATTATTTGGGGAAAAGAAATCATCACAACAAAAAGGAGCTCATGTGGATTCTGCAAAGAAACCATCAATTTCAGCCTGTATCTCAAGATCGTTGAGCTTCTCTTCGTTGGCTATCATCGTCGAGGCAGCAGAGATGTCTAGCTAAGGTGCGGGGGGGGACAACGTGCTCAACCTCCATGGGCACAGGCGTTCGTGGGAACCGGAAGGTGATGCCACTCAGCTCGTCTGCGCCACACGGGCGCGACGTTGCACGCAGCCTCCCGGGCGCCATGGTGCCTCAACTGACAAGGTGCGCGCTCTTTCTTGACCTTGAAGGCGTCCACGACGTGCTTAGGGGCCAAACACTGCCTGGAGAAGTGAGTCTTGGAGCCACAATGGAAGCAGTCTTGGGGCCTTGCCTCCCCCTTGCCTGCCTTGCGTTGCTTGGCCGGGTTGGAGGAGTTGGGGCCCTTCTTGCCTCGCTTCTTGTGGCTGGGCTTACACCTTGTAGGCGCCTGCATTGGCCTCATGACTTGCCCCCGAAGGGTTGCACAGAAGTTCTTTTGAACATTATCCTGCGCCGCCACCGAGAGCATCAATAAGCGTTGCATATTCCGTGAATCCTTCGCAAAAGTTTCGCGAGGATCGGATGTTGTCCGGATGGAATGTGGAGAGTTTTGTCTATCTTCTGGCCGATGGTACCGGTCCCACATACAAGAATAATACAACCGGCAACCCGGAGTTGTACTCTCCAACGGTCTTGAAGTCCGCAAACCTCGACGAATCCAATCGCCTCCGCTTGTGGTCGAATGGTGTACTTCACCTAGATAACCGCTTGTTGAGGGCGGTCCAAAGGCGTAAGCACTGCTCGCCATGTACTCGTTCTTGAGAGTCTCACATGTAATGGCGGAGGAAATGGTGAATTTGGCGTTGTCCCGGGATGGTGGTGTCAGGGGCCGCGGGGTCCCCGCAATCAGCGCATCCTGATGCATCGGCCCTCGAGGACGATCTCAACGTCCGAGGCCCAAGTCGTAGTTAAGCCCATCCCGGGTCAACTCGAACTCGGTCGACGATTAGGTCATCCGCAATTTATGCAAAGTGTGTAAGATTACATCAGGTAATCGGTTGCATAAATGCGATAATCGATACAATAATTCAAATATGACGCTGCTCCAAAATTTAAAGTAAAACGGTAAGCTAACTATGAGGTACAAAGTATTAAAATCACGATAATTAATAAATCGTAGTAAAACATAGTACAAAAGCTTGTAAAACGGCCAAAACAGACTAAACCGACCAATCAGCCCAGCAATCACGTGCTCCCACGCCCATTTTTTTCGGCTGAAAACGCCCAGCCATTTTGGCCTCTACACGGCAGAGGCGGACCGACGAGGTTGTGGGCGGCGTTATGACAAAGACGCTGGTCGGCGGGCAGACGCAAGCGGCGAGAGGCGGCAAAGACACGCAGCGGCAGGGGCCGAGGCGCGGGCACGCAGAAGACGGCAGCGCAGCGGCAAGGCAGGGCAGGCGCTGGCACGCAGCATACGCTGCCAAGACGGCCGTGAGGGTCCAGATTCCGTGATGGCCGCGGCCTGCAAGTGGCTCGAGGACGCCGACTCCATCGACCACGACATGCCTACGCGCGCGGCCGCGGAGACACGACAGCTGGCCGGTGCACGCGGAACGGCACGAACGCTGACACCACAAGTGCAGGGCTCCCCGTACCCAGCCTCACCGCGAGCCACGCGATGCGCCAGTGCATGTCCGCGCCGCACACGGCCGCGGCGAGAAGCTCCCAGACGTGCACGGACAGGGCCTCGAGCTGCGTTGCTCGGCGCTATGCCGCCACGGCGTGGGCGGTCCACGCCGCCGGACTTTGCACGGTCGAATCGGTCGGGCGCCGGCAAGGTTACGGACGGATGCCGCCGCGCCGCCACGATGAACACGCGAGCACCAGCAGAACGCTGGCAACGGCAAGACAGGCCGCAGCCCGCGGCGAGGGCCAGCAGCGACGCGCGACGTGGTGGCGCAGCGGCCAGCGAAGCAGCCAGGCAGCTGGCGGCTCGCAGCAGACGCGGGCGCAGCGGCCTGCTCATTAGCCATGGCGTGTGTACGTGCGGTTGCAAAAAAAATACATGAAAAACTGTAGATCGATCCAATCTACTAATTAAAACAGTCAAGATAAATCCGATCTACTAAATAAAAATTAGATCGGCACAACAGTACATCGTTACAACAAGTTCCCGATCCAGAGTGATTAAATCGACATTGGTCGGCGAAGCAGTCGGCTCCGGGAAGGAAAATCCGTACCTCAGATGGGATCTGATCTATGATCTGAATGCAAATCTTGAAAGGAAATCGAGAGACGAATCCATTTTTCCGGTCAGATTCGGGTTACCTTTAACGAAAACCTGCGTGATGCAGGCTCGACGGTGGCTTGATGGAGGCTCGACGAAGAGACCCGTGCTGATAAAGTGTTGAACACCCCCTGCCGGCTGGCCGGTTCCGAGGCTGCTCCACACCCGAGGAAAAAGACTAGAGTCGAAGGTACACAAGATTACACAAGAAAATGCACAGGGACAGAGAAAAACTTTATTGATCTTTCTTTTGGTAAACTTACATACAATGATTGCTCCTTTATTTATAAACTAAGAGGATAGGATACCCACATAGACTAATCCTAACCTGGTAGAGGCCACACCGAATTGGGTTCTACTGGCCTAGTTTCCCAACAGTTTATCCACGCGTCGACTTGACACTCGAGATTTCGCTCTCATCTTGGTTGCGGATTTATGATACTTCTATACGACGTATAACTGCATGCTTATCTTCAAGTGTCCATTTGAGCTGTCTGTCACGAACACTCGGTGAGGCCTCACGCCTTGTGAGGATTCTACAGTAGTATTCTTTTGTCTGTCCTTTTCTTTTTTTCTGTAGTTGAACTGCATAACGTGTAGTTGTACCCATAAAAAAAACCTTGGAATTTCTTACCACTGAGAGGAACAGTTGACAAAAGGTGCCCCCTCAACCTGTCCAGTCCCAGGTAATAATGATGAATAATCATTGCTCGCATGATTAATAAGAATATATGAGAAGATTGCGGTGGTGGGTCACTTGGGAATAATATATGTTACGTGTTTTCAGATGCTTGTTCGTTGAAATGTTTCTAAATACTAGCAGATGTTGCATGAATAATAAATATATGTAAAGGGAAATGATACGTATCCTCCGGGATGAATGAAACGATCCCTGGATCGCTAGCTAGGGACGCGACGCCTCGCATTGGACGCGATGTGGTGGGCCCAGCCACGGACTTTTCTTCCTAATCCTTATCTTCTCGCAGCAACCACTCGCTCGCTCGCTCGCCTGTTGCTCGTTCACAAACCGCTGCCTTGCGCCGCCCGGCGCCGTGCCTTGCTCTGCCGGCTATCGCTGCCTTGCGCTGCCCGTCGTCACGCTTTGCTCCGCCGGCTATCGTTGCTTTACGCCGTTGCCATCCGCTCTCTCAACGCTGGGGACTTTTGCTCGCCGAAAAGGGAGCGACCGCAAGCTGCAAGGAGTCCTAGTCTACGGTGCCACTTCGTGCTCCCGCCGCCGTGCCTGGTAGGCTGCTGTCGTATCCCCCACTACAACCTAGCATGTCGCTCTGCCACGCGCGGGTAGCAGCGAGCTGTTGCGGAGAGCCGCCATTGGGCTGCAGCAGCACACGAAACCGTGGATCGAAGCCGGCGGGCGGAGAAGATCCGCACGGAGACGCGCTGATGAGTTGGTGGCTCCAGCTGGGGTTTTGAAAACGCTGGAACTTTCTGCGCGCGACGTGGTGGGGTGGGGTGTGGTGGGGGACCCCACATCGTCTCCGGCCGCCTCTCTGGATCGGCAACTCGACTCGGCCGTCGTCAGTGCATCCAACAACCAGGCTCCGTTTCGTTGGTAGCAGTACTGTCCCTGTCCGTGCACGGGGACGGGACGGACTCCTGGGGCCGCTGACGCTCCTCTCCTGTAGCCGTTGCGCTGCTCTGCTGGGGTCTCGCACCAACGGCTGTGCTACAGTACTCTACAGGAGGAGGCCAAGAGAAAGGAAAAAGACGAGCGACAAGCTGTCGCGCTACCCACTAGTCTGCTCCGACGCTCCGGCCACCACCGCACCCACGCATCTGGATCCCTGCCTGCTCTCTGTACTTTTTTTTTTTTTTGCGAATAAGGCTGCTCTCTGTATTTATGCCCTTGCCTTTGCACAGTGGATTCGCCCGCGCGCAGAGAGAGATCTTCTTCTACCCAAAGCAGCAAAGAAAACCATGACACAGCGATGAGCGCGGGATAGATAGATCCCGTGCATGAATGCATGGAGATCGATGTGGTAGAGGGTTTTCACTCTCAGTGTGGACGATGGGGTCATTCATGGACTACGCAACTCAGGAGCTGGCCGAGGGGAAAACAAGCGCCAGCGACTGTGAAGCCAAGCTCGTCACTCCACGGATTGTACCAGGCGCGCCTCTCCGCCGGGGTCACCGATGACCATGCAGGCCGCAAGCGCGCGGATGGGGTTCCAGCTAGCCCGGCCGGCGACGTGGATCCATCCGCGGCAGCAGCAACCGATCCAACTTCCGTCCGCCGCCCACAGGCACACCACATGGCCTCCTCGCTGTGCACGTGGCCCACGGCCCCGTCGCTCCGTGAATGATGTTAGCAATACCCACCTACCTACTGGGCTGCATCCCAAAGGAATCCACGCTTGGCTTGATGATGGGAGGGAGGGGGTGAGTGCGGATGATTATTTGTTGCCCCCTTTCACAGGACGATCATGCGCGCCTTGGCTATACTAGAAAATCATCGCCCTCATAGTCCAGATCAGAAAACCAAAAAAAAATTCAGCTCATCACGACTCACGTGTTTCATACGTATGCTAGTATTATCAACAACAAATCCATGTTATGTATTCAGAACATCAATAGCGGAAGTTCATTATGATACCAGTGCTCATCCAACGTCAGAAACAACCCAAGAACGACAATATGTACCTAAGGCCATTAGTTAATGAACTTTTACAGTTGGGCTAAACCAAGTTTACGTGTGGGATGAGCACAAACAGATCATTCGATTCTACGGTTGGTGTTCAGAATCATCAATGATTGGTCGCTTCTTAGTAACACCTCGCATGCATTTGACAAGGGATATAATGCATGCACACATCACAAGGCGTCGCGTTGTCTTGGCCCACAACGGCCACCACGCTCGCTTCTCACCCGAAGTTGGCCTCCGCCATCCCATGCTCACTGCCGACGAGGACCTTCGCAAAGACGTGCAAGAAACAACCGGGCCGAGGACGCGCGCCACCACCTCCTCGGCCACCTGCCACCACTGACATCCGTGCCACCTCGCCACTGGAGCCCACACCGTCCCATCACCGCACCAAGCTTCCCATGGAGAACGGACCTCCAGCGCCAACCTCTGGTTTCAGCTGGCCGGCAGCAATGCAGGTGAGGAGATGAGGCGGCGGATTTAGGTTCGCCGTCATGGAAGCCCAGGGTAACCGGGGTCGTGTTTTGATCATCCATTCACTAACTTTTAGTTAAACTTACAAAATACTACTATATTAAATTTGTGCTAAATTTATAAACCCTTTATTGCTGTCTACACATCCCTAGACAAATTGACAGGTAAGCATATGGGATAATACTGTCATGCAGAAACATCTGTCTTGACAGCAAGCAAGATTGCAAGTTTGCAAGCCTAGAAATAAAATAACTGCCCCGAACTAAAACTCCAATGATTCGCCTAACCACGGCACATACCTGTCAATTTAGTTGAATATATACTATGTGCCGTGGTTAGTCCATGTCAATTCAGTAATGTGTATTGTTACCTATACCTACCTACCTACCTACTGGGCCTGCGTCCGAAAGGAATCCACGCTTGATGATGGGAGGGAGCGGGGTGCGGTAGCCGGGGAAGATCGAGCGGATCATTATTTGTTCCCGATTTATCACAGGACGATCCTCCGCGTGCGCCTTGGCTATACGTACTAGAAAATCATCGCCCGCATCATCCGGATCAGAAAACAAAAGAAATTTCAGCGGCTCATCACGACTCACGGCTTGTATTAACAACAAATCCATACGCGTATTCAGAACATCAATACGAGTCCACCCCCCCACGACCCTAGCTAGTTTCTTACAATTTTTTTTGGAAAGGGAAACCACCAGCTATTTCTTTCACGTAGTAGACACCCCCTCACGTTATTATACCAAAATAATCGAAGACAAGGCGACACATTCGGTAACAACCGACACCAAGCATTTGAAAAAAAAGGTAATACAACAGAACATAGACTTTTGGTTTGTAGTACACTTTTTCTCGATCATTCTAATCAAGTCGGTTTTATTTTTCAACGTCTCTTAAATGAATGGAATGCCATATAAGGAGGCATACCATATCTGTAATAATAATCCTCAAGACTTTGTAACATCCTGTCTAGACCTCATTGTCAGTACTAAATTATTGTGACATCATTTCTGTAGGTCAGTCATCGAAGGGTTTCCATGAGCAATAACATTTGAATCCAATCTTATTATTATTATTATTATTTCTCGTAATCACGCGTATCGGAAGAGGCTTCAAAAGAAAGTCCAAAATATATAGCCTCTTCAAAAGAAATTGACATGGATTATATCTTTAAGGTGAAGGCTTTTTGAATTATTTATATATTGGGGAATTACTGAATTCTAGAAAAGCCACTTGATGGATCATAAAATCACACTCAGGGCGAGACACACATTGGCGGCTCTGCATTCCACAATGCACTAGTAGGAAAAGGCTAGTTGTGGCATTCGGAAAAAAGGGGATTAATGGCGGCTAAGCCGCACGCCGCTAACCTCACGTCACTGGTAGGTCGTACTGTTGGCGTCATCCTATGCTAGTATTAAGAACAAATCCATGCTACGTATTCGGAACATCAATACGAATCCACCCCCCATGACCCTAGTTTCTTAGATTTTTTTTGGAAAGGGAAACCATCAGTTATTTCTTTCATGTAAACACCCCCTCGCGTTATACCAAAATAATCAAAGACAAGGGGACACATTTGGTAACAACCGACACCAAGCATTTGAAAAAAAAAGCTAATGCAATAGAACATAGACTTTTGGTTTGTAGTACACTTTTTCTCGATCATGAGTCGGTTTATTTTTCAATGTCTCTTAAATGAATGGAATGCCATATAAGGAGGCATTCCATTTATGTAATAATCCGCAAGACTTTGTAACCTCATGTCTAGACCTCATTGTGAGTACTGAATTATTGTGACATCGTTTCTATAGGTTAGTTTGTTTAAGGGTTTCCATGAGCAATAACATTTCAATCCAACGCTATTATTATTATTATTATTATTATTATTATTATTATTATTATTATTATTATTATTATTTCTCATGTTCACGTGTATCGGAAGAGGCTTCAAAAGAAATTCCAAAATATATAGCCTCTTCGAAAGAAATTGACATGGACTATTTCTTTAAGGTGAAGGCTTTTTGAATAATTTATAAACTAAGGAATTACTGAATTCCGGAAAATTAATTTGATGGATCACACAATCACACCCAGGGCGACACACATTGGCCGCTCTGCATTCCATAACGTAAGGTGAAGTATATTAGGCAAAATTCAAACATTACAAAGTTTAAATAAAAATATATCAAAATCTACAATATCTAATAAAAACACCATGAAATTATTTATGGTTTACTTTGTGATATTAATTTGGTACTGCCATAGTATTCATACCTTTATTGGAGTCCTACTGACTATTAGTTGAACTTACAAAATACTATTAAATTTGTGCTAAACTTTTAAACCCTTTATTGTCTACACATCCTTTTTTTTTGCGGGGAATTGTCTACACATCCTTAGACATAATGACGGGTAAGCATATATGGGATAATACTGACATGCAGAAACATCTATCTTGACAGCAAGTAGTATTGCAAGTTTGCAAGCCTGGAAATAAAATACCTGCCCCGAACTAAAACTCCAATGATTCACCTAGCCACAGCACATAGTAAAGCATTATTATGAGATGTGCCACATGCAAAAGGAATTTAGTTGAATATATAATTTGTATTGAGGCATAAATCAGTTATTCGAAACAATTATACAAGCTTATCCGTGACCGTGACCCGCGCATTATCCATCCATCCATCATGGTGGAGAAGTCAAGCAACGTAATGAACAGGTAGGGCAAGGCTGGCACCGGAAGCAAAGCAAGGCTGTCCCTCCCTGTGTGGGCTCGTACGTGCCACCGATGCAAACCATTTTCCTTCACTTTTTACGGTGCCCTTTTGCGATTGAGGACAGCACCGCAGCTCAATAAAACCCCCCGTGTCCAGTCCCGTCCTCTCTCCACCTCCATTCATTCATCACACACGTACGAGAGCAGAGCGTGGCTTGAAGGAGTAGAGAGAGAGCTCAAGGGGGGAGAGGCAGCTAGCAATAATGTCGAAGGAGGTGAGCGAGGAGCCGGAGCACGCGCCGGCGAGGAAGGACTACTCTGACCCGCCGCCTGCTCCCCTCGTCGACATGGGGGAGCTCCGGATGTGGTCCTTCTACCGCGCGCTCATCGCCGAATTCGTGGCCACGCTGCTGTTCCTGTACATCACG
Organism: Avena longiglumis; assembly: GCA_030063025.1. Classification (NCBI taxonomy): domain Eukaryota; kingdom Viridiplantae; phylum Streptophyta; class Magnoliopsida; order Poales; family Poaceae; genus Avena; species Avena longiglumis. The sequence goes on along the minus strand of CP125974.1, from coordinate 50,911,149 downwards.
GTGGCGACCGTCATCGGGTACAAGGTGCAGTCCGCCAAGGACCCGTGCGGCGGGGTGGGCATCCTGGGCATCGCGTGGGCCTTCGGCGGCATGATCTTCGTGCTGGTCTACTGCACGGCGGGCATCTCCGGCGGGCACATCAACCCTGCCGTCACCTTCGGGCTGCTGCTGGCGAGGAAGGTCTCGCTGCCCCGCGCCGTGCTGTACATGGTGGCGCAGAGCGCGGGCGCCATCGCTGGCGTGGCCATCGTGAAGGGCATCACGAACGAGGCGTACGAGGCGAACGGCGGCGGCGCCAACTCGGTGGCGGCCGGGTACTCGCGGTGGACGGCGTTCGGGGCGGAGCTGGTGGGCACGTTCGTGCTGGTGTACACGGTGTTCTCGGCGACGGACCCGAAGCGCAGCGCGCGGGACTCCCACGTGCCCGTGCTGGCGCCGCTCCCCATCGGGTTCGCGGTCTTCATGGTGCACCTGGCCACCATCCCCATCACCGGCACCGGCATCAACCCCGCCAGGAGCCTCGGCGCCGCCGTCATCTACAACAAGAAGGCGGCCTGGGACGACCACGTAAGCTACAAACACCTTTTCCGGCCGTCTGTCCTTCATTTCTTTTCCTCTTGCAAGAAGCTAGCTAACTTTCCATGTCTGAATGTGCAGTGGATCTTCTGGGCTGGCCCGTTCGTGGGGGCGCTGGCGGCGGCGGCGTACCACCAGTACATCCTCCGGGCGGCGGCCATCAAGGCGCTCGGCTCCTTCAGGAGCAGCCGGAGCAACTGAGCTGGCCGGTAAATTATTGCAACGGTCACCCAACCCACCGCTCTACCGCTACAGGCTAGCGTGGTGGGCGTGCCCGTGGCTAGGTAGGCCTAGGCTGCTCCCTCCTCGTGTTGGACCATGTCAGTGTCAGTGTTTGTGCATGTGAGTGAGAGAAAGGTGGGGAGGATGCCAGGTGCATGATTTGTGGATCGTTCGTTTTTTCACCCTTCAATTATTTCTCGTCACCGTTAATGTTGTCGATTTACTAGTTACTGGCTGTACTGTAGTTTCGTCCCCTGCCTTGCTGTATGGATTATCCGTCAAACCTGTAAAATCGCTGTGAGAATTATTGAGCATTAATTGTTTGGTGCATGCGTGCGTGCTCGCTTTCCTGCTGGAGTAGTGCTACCTTGTCTTATCTAAGTAGTACATCTCTGTCGTCATGTACTCTAATCATGTTTATCTTATCCTTCACGATCGATGTGTCATGTTCGCTCTGATCTGGTGGCTCGGAGGGAGAGCTATTGCATGATTGTTTTCTGGAATTGATTAACAGACATGGCCGGTTAATGGTGTCCTAACGAACGAACGAAAACATACATACTTTTGCAAAGATTATGGTACAATGCAGGGTAGGGCGGGCTTGGTGCCTGAAGTGATCCCTTTTCTTTTTTGGTGTGACGGAGCAGGGGCCCTGAACTTGATTGATTTCCAGAGCGTCCCACCAGCCTCTGTCTCCACTATCCAACCACCTGCGCACTATCATGTTATTGTTATCCACAGCCTGTAAGAGATAATGATTAATAGGACTACACTAGCAAATGATCGTAGATTCTAGCTAGGAGCATCTCCACTAGTTATCAATAGTTATCTCTCCATCTAAACCTGTTTTGAACCTTTTTGTGGCCAACGTGTTTTCAGACTGAGTTCTCGCGTTTGAACAAAATTCAGCAAAGATTTGGTGAATATAGACAGTTTCATTAATTTAAGGGTGAATACATATATATTACATATAATTCGGACGAACACCAAATTTAAACTAGATTTAGGCTAATAATAACTAAAAAACATAAAAAGGCCGCTGCCGTCGATGCCGGACGCCGCTTCTACATGCCGAAGTTGTCGTAGAAGTAGGTGTAGCCGGGATCGGCCTTGCCGTCGTCGTTGCTCGGCGACTACGATGGGCGGGAGCTGCCCTGGCCGTCGCCGCCGCTCCTCCGGTGCAAGTAGGAGGGGCCGGCCTCTTCGTCGTCGTCGAGGACGACGGCAATACCGGTAGGCGAAAGCGCGGCTAGACTGGGCATGGCGCCGGCATGCCGGCTTGGACACGGCGCCGTCTTCTCCTAGTCCGCCCTGGACCAGGCGAGGATGTCCGACGATGAAGGCTCCGGCGGGGCCACGACATCGTGGAGGGATTGCTCCATCGCCATCTTCAAGGCGAAGGCATCCTCGTCGACGGGCACCGCCCATTCGTCCGGATCTGGCTGGCGAAGCCAGAGACAGCCAGTGGGCGGCGAGGGCGCGCGCGGCTTGTTGATGACGATGCCGCGTGCCCTTGTCCTCGGCGGCGAGCGGAACGGCGTCACCGGCTCGTGCTTGATCTGCCGAAGTGGCGGCGACGTCATGACCGGAGGTGGAGGCCGAGGTCGGCCATCCTCCGGCACCATTGGTCGAGGATGGCGCCGCCTTGTCGTTGGCGAGGGGCATGTGAAGCCGAGACGGAGGTTGTTCCCGGTGCGGTGACCCAGCATACCACTGCATGTGTAGTACACTATAGTCGTTGACATGCCATCCACAGAACACCGTTTCGTAAATATCACATCCCTCAGAGTGGTACAACAGAAATATTGCGGGTCCATATTACAAAAGTACACACATTATTATTATTACAATACCGGAAGTTTAAGACTTCCAAAAGATCTAACTTACAAACCAAAATATAAAGTGTTTCAGCGGAATTTAAAAGTAACAACTCCGTCTGGGAGTTGAGCTCAATAACTTATTCTATATAGTTCATGCTGCTCGGCTCCGTTGGTTACTATTAAATAGGAGTACTTAGTTAGACTCGTTATCATTGACACCGTAGCGGATCTCGTAATCCAATCCTTCAACTCCTCCGGACAGATCAGGTTCCTCGTAGAACACATCTTCTTGGCATTCGGCTGCATACATTGGCACGTCTTCGGAATCCTCAGAGTCTAAGCAAGGGATCAAAGAAAAGAATGAGTAACAGCGTTACCCAACAAGTTCATTATGTGCAAGGTGGGAAGTTTGATGCTCTAAGTACCACCTCGGATTATAAATCCTTGGCACCATGCAATTTTTGTAAAGCTTTCTTCGAAGATTGGTTTTATTATGAAAAACTATGACCATCAGACTTCACAGATTGACCAGAACTTTCATGGAGTTCCTTTCCTGCCGCGTTCGTAGCTCCTTCCCGAAACAGGGAGTAACAAGTTACAATTCTTACACTCTGCAGAGGTGCGTTACTTTACCCATGAGAGATTAACTCCTTGTTGCACAACCGGGCGTACTTTCCCGTCCACAATTCCATGATGTGGGGCCCATTAGTTGGTCCAATCCAATCACTGCCCCCTTAGCGACCTCGCATGCCTCCTTGGTGTACACCATGCCCACATAATGAATTACGGCAATGGTTTGTACAAACCGTTAGATGCCAGAACTATCGTGAGACGATGAGGATTCCCACCTATATGCTGCATATCCTCTATGAATTACCAATTAATATGCACGCTACGAGGATAACAACCACGACCTGCACATCCGGCTTCATGCGAGAGGAAGAAGATACAGCTGACTTCTCTGTCACATTCCAAATCTCATGGCTAACGCGTAATATACGACGCTAGAATCACTGATGTCAGGGGTTATTAAGTCCCTAATTGATCATCATTGTTTTGCAATTAGAACCCTAAGTTCCATTGCTCTATTATATCATCACTTAAGATGATATCAATGATTTCTTTATTTGTGAAAATAATATTTTCTTCCTTTTATAGCATATATGATAACACACAATTTGCAAATACTTTGATAAAGACTCTTCAAAGGACATGAGCAAGTGATGAACTTGCCTTGTGATGGCAAGGTAGTGAAGTCTGATTCTTGCACTGGACCTTGAGCTTCTATATCTACGAAAACATCATTATTGCTCGGTAAGGACAATATTTAAAGAAGCAAAATGATTATGCAAATAATGCAATGCATTATTTAATTCTATATGCATTTTCCCTATATAAGGTGCCTTTTAATAAAGCATTTATAAATATTACTTTATAATATTTATAACATATATTGAATTAGTTTATTTTATTTCCTTTTTATTTGACTTTTATTGATTTAATAATTCTTTTTAAGAATTATCAATTATACATTAAAAATTGTTATTAAATGTTTATTTAGTATTTTTAAAAAATACTATAATATTAATATATAATGAAAGTGATTTTTATTTATTTTTATCATCTTTCAATAATTTTGTAAAATACCATAAGGAATATATAAATTACAAAATTCTTATAAAAATTTAAATGTCCGAACTTTTATATCTTATTTTATATGGATATAGTGGATTATTTTAAATCCAAAAGTATTTAATTTATAATTTTTGGACTGATATTTTATTTTCTAGAATTTATTTAATTCTAGGGGTATTTTAGTCTTTTCCTGTTTATTAAAACAGGCCTGGAATTGTTTCTGGGCTGGCTATTCTTATTGGGCCCTAGTGAACCATTTCGTTTTAGACAAAAGGACCACCTCGAAGGGTCTGGCCCAGCTTGTCCCACTCCTCACTGCCTCTCTGTCTCTCCCTCGAGCTTATCCTCTCCTCCTCAGACCCCAACCCTGTGGCCGGCAATGCCGCCATTGGCGATTCCCGCCGCTGTAGGTCGATCTGGTCGCCGCCGTGGTGTACTAGGGGGTTGTCGACGATGCCCGTTCGTTACATCCAATTGGATTTGAGCCTGGGGCTCTCCTGCAATGGATCGATGCCACACTGAATCCCTAGGGTTTGGGGTTTGGCATGTGTTCAAGTGCTGCCACCGTTGCCGTGGTCCCGCCTGTGGTGATGTGGTGGATTCGTCTGCTTCTGTGGCCGCCACCATGGCTGGTGCAGTTGCGCTCTCTGGTGCTCCTATGCCTTGGTCATTTAGCCAATCTGCTTCCTCTTCAATTTCTTCAGCGAGGACCAACGGGGAGTTTGATTCCTCCCCCTTGGTGCTTTCTGTGCTTGTTGATTCGATGCTAGAGGCTGGCAGTGTCCTCTCTGTCTATTGTCTGGTTTAGTTAGGATGATTTTCCATTTAGGGTTCCTGTTATGTGATTGATCATGTAGTTGATGATTTGAATCGTGTTTGGTTGATCTGTATACATGCTAAATGATTATTGGCCTGAGGCTTGTTGCTTAAAATGATAGATGATGTTTCTGGTGGCTTACTAGATGATTTGATGCTTAGATTGCATCTGATTCAGATGATGTAATTGTTTGGGAAGCATGCTTGGTTAAGCTAATGATCAGATAGATTTCCACTGTTTATTTGATTCATAGTCATGATTATGATGGGATACAACTACTGTCTTAGTGCTGTTAGCTTGGGAATTAGCATGTGGATCATGATCTCAAACAGTGAAGTGTATCATAGGAATCTCCTAGTTATGATTCCTGTGTTAAAAGGAAGATGATTAGTTAGTTTATTGTCTGAATCTATGATGATTTACTGTCTTTCATGATTCATATTGTACTGTCCTTGTGACACCATCATGGTATGGCACACAAGAATAACTCTAATCCATTGATTGGGTTGTTTGATACTTAATGACAAAGTTGGCTTTGAGAGATAAACATAGATGTCTCTTTTCTGAATTCTCTAAGACCAATGATGTTGGTCTGAGGCTTAGGGATTTAGATTTTATCTAATTGGTTCATCTATATAATCCTCGTAGTGGTACCAGTTATTCTTGATTGAATCAAAGCTTGGAAAAATGATAGTGAGCTTGATCATGTTATGGTCCTAAGTATTTGTTCCTAAGGTGCTACCCTTCCTTTAGGGATGTGCCTAGAAATAGACCATAGGTATATGCATGATTGAATTGTAAAATATAGTTGGACAACCAGAGCAAGGATGTTGCTCTGAGCTCTCGTTGGATCCTGGTACATTGTTGTTTGCCTTTAGAATTTTAAAAATCCCTATGATGGATTCACCCCACTTGTGTGATTTCTGAGGGTTTGCTTTATAAAACAACACATGCTTTTCTCTAAATAAGATGATTAGCTCATGTGAAGGTTTTATGAAACTCACCACAGACACTGATGTTTGTGGAGTAAGTTGGTGATGATCTTGATCTGGTTCTGCTGGGCTCTTGTGCTAGATCTTGAGCTAACCTGCTCCTCCTAGCTCCTGGGCTTGATCTTGTTGTCCAACTGATCCATTACCCTCCTTATGTCACTATCCTGGTGATGCTTGATTTAGCTACCGTCTGCACTTGCTGTTCTTGTGTGTTGTGCAGTGGAGAGATGCACTAGTGCCTCTCCACGGTTGTGCTTGTGGTTTTGTGAGATTGGGCTGTGCTTGTGAGATCGACAGCACACCACATGCATGTTGGTGTGTCCTGCCACAGCTCGCTATGCACCTGTGGATATGTTCAGAATCTGGATATTTACTTTTACCTGGTTACTTTCACCTGTCTGGTGATTTTTCCCCTCTTGTCTGTCATTTGACTTCTGGCGTTAAATTTATGAAAGATGGATTCTTTCATAATGGTGAAACTTGCCCCTTTTTATAAAATGTCTCAATGATGAATTTGTCAAGTGCATTTCACTGACATGTCTGAGAGAAATAATACTAACACTAACCTTTTATTTCTCTATATCTTTTCTGTTTGTTTTGCAGGTACAAATATAAAGATGAAGATTTGGTTTAGGTTTAGTTAGAGGATAGTTAGTAAACAGTCCATTCTAATCTTCTTCATTCTTTTGTAATTTTCTTTTTAATATTTTTGTAATCTTTATTTTATTCTTTTGTAAAAAATATTATATTATTATTAATAAAGAATATTCCTATTCTTTGTATATATACTATTGTAAGTTAAGTGGATGGTTTCAAATAAGTTATAATTTTATAACCTGATTATATATAGTGATGATAAGAAATAAACTTTATATTCATTATTGTTTTTCTTTGGATAAAATTGATATTTATCTCTTAATTGAATTAAGATTCAAAACTTATATATAATTCATTTGAATTATAATTCAAACACTCAAGTTTAAAAATTCAAATCCATTTGAAAACACATAACTCCTTAAGATCATCTCAAAGTTAATAACAATCATCCTTTAAGGCTAAACCTAATCTCAAAGTATGAAAGAAACATTGATCACTTAGGTTTTTATTTGGCAAAAAATTTACCCACATTTTCACAGATGAATGCATGCAACAATCCATATTCCTAAATCTACCCTTCGTTAGATCCTAAATACTGGGATGTTACACCCGGCGAGGATGTGCTCCGCCATGGTGTTGAGAATTCGCCCCGGAGCGCTCCACCAGCAGCGTCGCGCCGCCGCGTTGTTCCTCTTCAGCGGCGACCCTGGCGGCCCCTCGTGCCGGCCGAGCTCCTGAAGCCGCCGGTCGGCGAAGAACTGCTCCTATAAATGGAGGTTGCCCGGATCCTCGGCGAGATCCGGGTCCTCCATGGCAGCGATGGTGGCCTAGATGTCGTTGACGATCTCCTCGTCAGCCGGCACCAGCGGAATTGAGAACCCGCCGGCGCTGAGCTTCTAGCCGGGAGAGACCCGGGTGTCCGGCGGCGCCATGTAGCCCTCGTCGTGCAGCATACGCGCCTCCCATGGCTAGAGTGTGCGGCGGCCGAAGCCGTTCGCCGTCGCGGGGTCGCCGGGAAACCTCTCGGCCATGGGAAGTGGGGGTGTTCTCCGGAGTTTGGGGTTCACCGGAGTTGGGAGAGCTTGGGAGCTGTGAGAAATTGTGAAGAGTGCAGGCAAGGGGTACGACTTTTATAGGCCGAGACGGACGGTGAGGGCGGGAGGGGTGTAGCGGCAAGGGCAGGAAAATAGTAACCGACAGGAAGATATTGTCCGTCGGTCGGTTACGGGAGCCGAGGCGGTGGTGGCGCGCAATTACGACGGAGCGTGGTCAACGAGACGGGCGGTTAATGTCCGGCGGTCCTTCGCGGGGTTTCGAGGCAGAAGGGTGACGACGATTCGGTTTCTGTCGCTGAGGGTCCATGCACCAATTTTTTTTCTCGCCTCTTTCGCTTCGTCCGGCGTTTTTAGGGCGTTCCCAGGAACCCGGGATCGGTTTGGGAAGTCCGGACCAAAGCTGTCACAAATCCAAACGAAACTATGATAGTGAGAATGCGGTTGGGCCAATTTTCGATGTCCAGACCAAAAAAACACTATGAAAACGGTCTGCTGGGAAGCCGAGTGGAGATGCTCTAATAAACGTTGAACCGTCAGCATTTGTGTTTATCATAAGGGATTGACTAGAACTCACTCGGTTTAAATCTCAGCATAATAATCCTACTTTTTATCACACGTGAAATCGTATGATAGAGGGTTTTCGTTGATAGTTAATTTAAAAAGATTACAACATAATAAAAACTAATTAGCCTAATAAACTACTTGGCAGCCCCATCCTCATTGCCGTTCTCCTCGGCCTGCCTAGCCACGGTGGCTTCGCTCCTCGCCTCGTGGTGCCGCTGGACCGCCTCGTTCCTTCTCTGCATCCTGGCCACGGACAACATTTTCCACTCCCTCACCATCGTCGCCGCTAGATGGTTCCGCGTCACCTGCGTGCCTCGTTCACGAGGCTGCGATAGCCACGGTAGGCCATGGCTTGACTGCTGCTCCGCGAATGTACTATGGCCTTCCTCCTCGCTACGGGGCGGTTGGCGGAAGCGGTCGATAGTGTTAGCATCGCCCTTCGCGCCCGCGACCGATGTTGGATCGTGACTGGGACGGTGTTGCCACCTCGGGTTCACGACAACCTAGCAAGTTCTAAAGATGCCTTAACCGTTGGGCATGATTTTTAGCAAACCCTCTAATCAGACCCTCTCCCTTCTCTCCGTAAGGGTATGTCTCGAAAGCTTCCTCGCATACATCGACGGACTTTCTTACCTCCACGCGATGTTATAAACAAGATTAAACAAATAAGGCATCCGTGTGAGGTGTGAAAAGGGCCAAACATTCGGCACACATTACCACGAAGTTGACCAAAGGAGCAAAGGAGGTTTGTCACCCCTTCTCTGATCATCTTGTTGTATTGTTCCGCCGCAAGCTCGTCAAACAGCAATGGCTCCTCCAAAATTTCTTCCCGAAAAGCTCGTGGGTATATCTCCACACGAGCATGGTCAAGAAACCAGGTGATGTAGTTATTAAAAGCATCCTGACCGAACTCCCTTTCTTGCATTCCCTTTGCTTTCTTCGCCTCGAGGACGCACCTCTTTAGTTTCGCAACGTGCTTGGCTTGAATCTTGTACCAATCCTTCTCCTTCCTCTGATTCTTTCTATCCAAGATTCACAACAGCAACTCCTAGACCGTTATTGGTCGAAGCAGATTACATCACAGGTTGGTGGATGATATCTTACCCATGAAGTTGTATGTCTGTGTTCTTCCACTCAGGCGGAACAATCTGAAATAATCCAAACTTGGTCATGACACGATGTGGCTGGTGATGCTCAACCGCCCACATGCATACCATTGGGAAACACATTAGCCACATACGAGCTTCTTATGTGCACTTTGAGTTAAGCACATAGTCGTCTGCGACACCAAAGTTCCTCCTTCTTCCGTATAACTCCCACGTCACATGCAACATACCACACTCATGTCAAGTTCAAAGATTACACATTCAAAACATATAATTAAACGCACCCTTGGATATTACCGGATCCATGGTTATCGTGTCAAACTCGTGGGTGTACCTCCTATACACCGCCATAGGGTCGCTTGGGGGGTCGGATACCATGTCCCACTTGTAAGCCCACGTGGGGACATGGAGGTTGTTGTCGTTATCAACATAAGCGTCATAACACAACAATATCGATTGTCCAACTGGGAAGCGTTCCCAGTTCCACATCAAAATAAGGAGCAAACAACCATCAATGCATCCATCGGTCGCGCTCCTAAGACAAGCCTCTGTTATCGCCATATTTTGTCCAAAGGAGGAGATGGGCCGTAATCAAGGTGGGCTTGGAGGATACATATATGCAACGTGTTGCTGAATCGGCCTTGTGCGTGGATTTGGGCTAAATTGCCCGTGTATCTTTATATTGTAGTAGGTTCCGTTTCGGTTTAGGTAAGAGATAGAGTTGTTAGGGTTATTCCAAAGATAGAAAGTCTCCGGACTATAAATATGTACCTAAGGTTATTGAGAAAAAGAGGACAATCACGTTCACAACAAAAACAATCTCGGCGCATCGCCACCCCTTGTTTCTAGGGTTTCTTTCGGGTAAGTGTCATGCTGCCTAGATCGCATCTCGCGATCTAGGCAGTATCTACTTATGCGTTATTTGGTGTTACTCGTACTGAAGCCTTGTTGATGGCGAGTAATACTATTATCATAGATTTGTTGAGGCTAGCATCGGTACCTTTTTACTATGATTGTTTAGTTATGCTGCCTCTAGTTATCTCGCTGCCTTTGCACCTTTTCGGGTGTAAGGGCAGCCTCTTGCTTGATCTTTATTCAGTCGATTTGATCTGTTATAGTTTTGCCTTGTTTTCCAAGGTTTAGTTTGATATCCACGTAGTCAGGCCTTGCAAACGGGTTGAACGATCCAGTAGTACGTGAGGATACGGTTTGCTAATTCGAGGGGAGTTGTTCCGGGAATTGAGTTTACGTCGGTTGTTAGGCCTTCTCTAGGGTTAGTTTTCTATCATCTTTTGTATCTACCAGGCTCAATTACGTGTAGGACGTTCCAATTACGTGGTGAAAACGTTAAACTATCGTATATCGATTTAACTTGTATTGATGAAGCAAAACCCCATGTTATCATAGATCTAATGCAGAACCATGGGATAATCGGCTCCAGGAGCCGATTCAGTGGAAACCCGGAGCCGGTCACGGCTCGAATTTTACGATACTTGTTTACCATACAGAAACTGATCAAGCAATACATCACCTTCGACCAGGTATAGGTCGGTGGCACGCCTGAACCAGCCAGACGTGTCGGAGTTTTGCGGCCGTTCGAGGGACCAGGCCCACCATTAGCCTGGGAGCCTCCGGCTCTTCGTGTTGCTCGTCGCTGTCACGGTGGGTTTTGACAGCAACAAATTCTCGCACGGTGGGACCTTCCACAACATCTGCATCAACATCCGACGCCGAGATGGGGACAAACCGTCACGACGCATTTATCCGCTCGAGGAGCACAAGGCGAAGTATGATGATATCAAAGTTTCTTTGAAGCCGATCTCATCGGCTCTTTTGAGAGGACCCGTAAGCATGGCATCGGTGTAAAGGGTTCTCACCAAGGTGCTCTTGATGAGGTGGATCTATTCTCCTTCGGAGCGCACTGAGCTCTGACAGAAGTCAACTACATGGTGGCTCATTCTCTTCACCGCCATTCGAGAGCCTAGTGAACGCTGAGCGATCGCGGTTCGTAGTTCAGAGATCATGAAACATCGGTACTCCGTCGGGGCCTACTCTAGGGACTCACCAGGAGAAAGACCGCTGCACTGCACCCCACCGCCATTCACGCTTGCAGCTCGAGCCACCAGGCGTGGCGACGTCGTCTACAAGGTCGGAGGTGACCCAGGCGATTGCCAGTTCCTGTTTGAACCGCCTAAATAAATCCCACATGGATATGTGTGCACCTACGTGCTTGATCGCAACACCGACACGACGAACCGTAATGCAACCGCAGGATTTCGGGAGAGTTTCGGAGCAGGGCTTCGGAGCGTATATCGAGCAGGGATGTCTGGGATGGACGCTGATAAACAGGCATGGCTAGCCAAATATGCCACCGGAACAAGTCATGAGAACTTAGCCCTCGCAGCTCAAACGGTGGAGCAAATCCGTACCATCTTGAGAGACCGGCCGTTGCGTCAAGAGAAGGACAATCGGCTATTCCAAGGCATTCAACGAGTTTGATCTCGATTCCGCCGCCACCCAAGTATCGGCTCGAGTTCTCAAGGTTTAGCGGATCGGAAGGGTCGAGCTCGATAGAGCATGTGAGCCGATACCGCGATTAGGCATGATCTCAAAGATCGATCGCTGCGTGAGGTTCTTCGCGCAATCTCTGACAGGACCAGCTTTTGGGTGGCACACCTCGTTGCCACCTGATTCGATCCAGACCTGGAAGCAACTGGAAGAGCAGTTCCACATTCAAGATCATTCGGTTACCGAGGCCAAGATTGCAGATCCGCGCAGCGGCAAAAGCGAGAAACGGTAGCCGAGTACATTCAAGCCAGATCACAAGAACCGATGTTATTCGCTCGTTAATCGAGAAGGAAGCATGAGGCGGTGTTGGGTCTCTCAAAGACCTATCAAGGATCTGGCTTTCCAAGTAGAGTACAATTCATTGGCGCACATGGCCCAGAAACTGACGATGTATGAAGAGCGCCACCCTGAGTTGTACCAAGACAAGTTCAAACGTCCGATAGGCCTGGTCGATACAGAAGAAGCGCCACCCTAACCCTTATCTCTCCCCAGCCGCCACACTACGCCCATATCTGCTCGTCCCCTTCTCCACCCCGACCTGCTTCCTTGTTCCCCAGATCGCCAAGGCCGGCGCTTCTTCCGACTCACTTCCCCAGTTAGATCCTTATTCCAAGCCACCGAACCTCTCGATCCCGACGACCGACCCATACCTAGCTAGATCCTCAAACCTTCTCCTACTACCTCCTCGTGACCCAATATGTGAATCGTCGGTCTTGGCGGCTGCTTTGTGATGTACCAAGATCGTCGACATCATCATCCTGGCCGCAGCTCCTCTCGTCTCATCCACCGTGGGCTCTCGCGTCGTGGCGCCGCGAGCTCCCTCGTAGTCGCCCATCCTCCTTCTCCGCAAAACCTAGAGGTTCCGTCCCAGATCCTCTTGAGGAGGGCCTCACATACACCAAGGCGCCAGACTACCTGCATCCGCGAGGTGAGGGGTTCGAGTGGGCGTCGGCGGCGATGGCGATGTCGCCATCGCTCTCACTGGACGTGTCTCCTCGTGCTTGAAGGTAAATTGTATTTCGCCTGTACATACACAAATTCGTGGCTAATCCATCGACATCAAATCGACCGATTAACAATTTACTGTAGTCTCAAGGAGAAGTTCGGTGACGCCATCAAGGACATCCGCAAGGTGTTTTACAGGACCACCACGGCAGAGGCCGAGGAGGTATACCACCACCGCCAATCAGAATCGACTCGTAAGTTGTCGAACTCCTTACACACTACTGAGTACAGATGTGTCTTCTCTACACGCCATCGGGTACCACACCTCTGAACTAGTAGTAGTAGTACATCTCTGGAGTGTTGGATGCTGATTACATTGTCCTCCTATGCTGCTTGACTTCGAGAGACTACTTCTGTGAAGCGTCATATACTAGTATAGATTTGGTTTAATGATATTCGATGCAATCTAGTAAGTATAACTGAAAATGACATTAATTAGAAAAACTACTGTGAAGTTGGTGGCAGGCATTGGGCATTTGAGTGTGGCAACTGCGATATTTGTCATGTTTATCTACAAACAACTATAGGATATTTATATTTGTGAACTATATTGACATCAATCAATCTATGGTTAGCGAATGTTAGTAACTTGGTAAAATTAAGTTGGTCTTCCTTCCATTCACAGTAGAACAATAGAAGTAGGGTTAGCATTTCTGAATGTTACAAACAACCATTTCTGGAGTTGATGTTGGTGTGTTTAGGCTAGTGTAGCATTTTGGTTTATTAGGTGATCTTCTCTAAGTGTAGACCATTGGCCCGCTTATATAGAGTAGCTATCATGTATGATCCTGGTTACTTTTCTTCATGGACCTTGTTCAGTTTTGGCCGTTGTGTTTATGGTTTGCAATGTTTCAATCTTACACAACCAATAACTAGCAGCACTAGCACTGTCATAGCACTTGCCTATTCTAAATCGACCCTTCTTATACTTAGCTTTTGCTATGACTTGTTTGATGATGCTTCAAATTTTGCATGGTTATGTGTTATGTGACTATGTCACTCCCAAATTCTAATGATAGTATATGATTTATTTTGCAAGTACCACGAGGAGGATTTATTTGTCCGTCGCCAGGATCCCAGGTAACGTATCCCTCTCTCCCCCTCGCCCTTTATCCCCTCCCCTCTTTCTTCTCCCTCTTGGTCCCTCTCTCAGTATCCCTCTATCTCAATGCAGACGCCACCGCACCCGAGGGAGGATGATGACGAGGTGATCACGAGAATCCGTGTCCATGGAGGGCAAATAAATGAGGCAGGCAAAGAGGCTGAGCACTGCATCTTCCTGGCTTCACAACTCACCGTCATTGGCGAGATCCTGCATCTTCCCGTGGTCTCTAGTTGCGGGCTTCCCGTCCCACGCATCTGGCAGCGCCGGTCCACGACACAACGAGGTCATACGAACTGTAAGCCCCCACTTCCTTCCCACGCTTGTTTCTATGTTCAATGCATATTTGCGTCGATGAACTGGATGCAGTAATTGATGTACTATACATAGACTTATATTGTCTAAGATTAGTTGTTAAAGCACCCATCTCTCTCATCATAGATGTTCAAGTACTTGGAATATGTTGATGTGATGATTCTAAAGAGTGGCCTTGTTCAAGCCTGATCAAGTCTTATCTTTGATTAAGTGTGCAACTGATGTTTCCATGGAACTCGAGCTACTCATTGAAAATGCTCCATGCCTGTATGCTTTATCTGGTTCTATTTAAGTATACAAGATATGTAGATAAATCTGCATGATGTTTAAGTTACCACTGAATATTTCAAATTAACTCAATGCTCCACATTAAATATTTCAACAGTGTGAAGCTATTTGAGCTGTTGAGTCGGTGTGATTTCTTGAGTACTTTGTTATATGATTTCTTCTACTAGATTAATTTGTCATCCTGTTTGTTCGTGTGCTTGTTTGTGTGTCTATTGTTGATGTGCATGAAGTTGTGATAAGAAGCTATCTATCTCCTTATGTATGGTTCCGATGTAACTGTGAATCAGCATAAAATTTGTGCCATATCCATTTCACACTTGGCACTTGCCACAAGATTCCCATCTTGATGTAACATGTGAATCTGTTGTTCTGGTAATATGGTTTTGCACGGATATTGAATTACTTGCTAAGTACTTACATGATTAGTAGGCCTAGTACTTACATGACCTGTATCCTATGAATAACAACTCGAGTCCATGCATGATCGGTTATAAGGCAAATAAGAGTATGATCGCATGAGAAATATCAACTGTGTGATTTACTACCGGTGTGATTTACTGCTAAATATGCTAAATCTGCATGCTAAGTAAATATGCTCAAGTTGAGAGGTGTCCTGTAGCCAATTTATCAATGGTTTATGTTGAGATTTACTAATAGAGAAACTTCAGCAACTATTTGTAGACTGGTTATCAAGCCTCATTTCCTGATTTTTGCATTGGATCTCTATGGTTGTATGGCTTGTTTCATATGCCCATCATTAGTTCAGTACAAAAAAAACATGGAGAACCAAATGGTTTTCAGGAATAAACGTATGACATGGAGAACCAAACTGATCTGCAATTTGTTGGTTCCATATTTGCCTCAATATGAATCATACCTTGTACTGATCGAACTCAAGAGGTTCAGACAGATAAAATACTATAGCTTATGCCTTATGACACAAAAATTTGTTTTAAATAGAAACTATTGCTATCTAATATAAAGTACTCTCCTGGACAAAATGTACATAGCTTAAATAGAAACTACTACTATCAAATAGAAACATTCTTACGCTTTTATTTACGAGATCAATTTGGTATCCCGGTCCTTTCATATCTAAGATCAAATTCGGTTTCTCGTGTTCTCACATATAGTCCAAGGTCATGAGTCAGACTTGGTGGTTGGGCATGGACCGGAAGACATGTGAATTTTTCTTCTCTTCATTTAGGGTTTGAGGTCTCTACAGTGTCAAGATGCTCTGGTCATATACAGAAATCTGTTAATCGTTGTGAAAGGATCCAAATGTATGCTTATTGCTATTGTTAATGACTCAATTTGTGCAAGGATCTGAAATGTATGCTTTTGCTGTCAAGAAAATTTGAAAGTATGAGTGCATTAGTTATTCATATCTAATGGTAAATTGCTTTGCTTGTACCCATGATGACCATCTCTGTTAATTTTGAGCTTGTGTTGCTGTGAGAATGTACCTTACCGATATCGTCTGAGAATTTATTGTACACTTTTTGCATGAATAGGGATTGTGGTAGTTCCATTGCATCATTCCATTATGCACAATGAAATCAGATATTGAGTAGTGCTTGTTCTTTTGCAAATAAATACTTGTAAAGTAACTAGTATCTATTTTGATGCTTATTAAGAATCTGCTTTACCAATTTTATTAATTGTCATGTGTTTTTGTTCTAGAAGCAAACATATATAAGGAGCAACGGCCGGCAGCGGCGGCTGGTAGCATGGAGGAGCAGTGGCGGCCAGCAGTGGTGGTTCACAACAACAATGCCCGAAGATGGATTGGGGCGACAACATGGCGTTCTCTTGTCGGGCCAAAGGCCCCACCGATCAACTTGCATTCTCTTGTCGATCTTGTCTATTCTCGCTTTCTATGTGTGATTGGTCTTTGAAATCCTTTTTAACTGTTGATTATCAACAGATGAGATGTATGTTTGGTTAAATGTTCGGATGCACCAAAGAAATGCTTTATCTTTGTAATATTTGTTCATTATTCCACTTGCTTGGTTGTTGTACTCTGTACCATTGAAATGTATTGCACATGGGCTCTTAAGCGGACTGAATAGGCCCAAAACACATTTGATCGGTGTGCATTTCAGCTAAAAAGCACAAGCACATAAACTAAATGGACCGAAAAAACAAGCAGACAATGGAAAGGATGAAGCCCAAAATTAAATAAATTGAAAAGGCCAAAGCCTAAAACTACCTAGGCATAAAAGAAAAAGGCCCAAAAAGGCCAAGGCCCATTTAATAAAGGCTCATTTGTTGGGCTCGGTCCATATAGAATATTGAAATGGATCGGCCGAATTCACATTATGACGATCTCGTCATTGCAATTTTGCCACGTCGGATTAGCCACGAGGATCCGACTGGCTTGGCTAGATGGCTCATGACGATATTGAATCGTCATAATGGTTATGACGATTCAATATCGTCATAGACGGTTATGACGATTTTGCAAAAATCGTCGTTATAGTTCATTTGCGACGCCCAGCTTTCGACGATCTCAAAATCGTCATAGAATCGTCATAAACGAACTACTGTGACGATTTTGTGACAAAAATAGAGGGTCATATATAGACAAATTCCTTGTAGTGGTGGCTGAATGGGCTCGGGGGGCAGATCCTGTGTCCTGCAAATGGGTGAAGCAGCAAGGGCCTGCAAAAGGGTTCGACTTCGATGTGAGCAAAGCTGAGCAGATATTCGATTTACTGCTGAAGGAAAAGCAGCTGAAGTTACCCGAATGCCATAAAATCCCTACGGCTCCAGAGATGAACGGGAGACCATACTGCAAGTGGCATCACTCGTTCACCCACACCACCAATGACTGCAAAGAGCTACGTCGCCAGATCCAAACGGCGATAGAACAGGGCCGTCTGATCCTTGGGCAATTCGCTATGAAAGTAGACACAAACCCGTTTCCCGGCATCAACATGGTAGAACACAGCCACTCCACGAGGCGTCAGTTAGATTTCTCGTTCGACGTCAACATGGAAGGGCCTGTGTACCACCATGGCACATATAAGGGGGAAGGCGGTCGCTCTCGGGGCAAAGAAAGAGGCGGTCCACGTGACCGCCCGATTACGATGACGGTATTTAAGCGAGGAGCGGTGAAGCGTGCGATATCGGAAGCCACTCCGCATCTCCTTAACAAGTATGAGCGTCAAGATGACCGGCGCCGTAGCGATAGAGACGATGAAGGATATGAGCACCTCGCTAGGGGAACGTCAAAAGAAAAGGAAGGCGTAGACAAACATTGGGATTGTCCTTTCTTCAAGTATTGCTGGGATGCGGGAATGAGCCGATTGCCTACAATCGACAACTGCCCGGAATGTGGACAGCAGAAGGATGACACGGGTCCAGTTTCAGTGTTCAAGCGTCTAGGGCCTCTCCCACCTCAGAAACGACACGGGGAGTCAGCTCGAGCAAAAGATTTCGAGGAGCCAATGGATGAAGAAGAAGAAGAAGACAGATATCACCGTCCAAGGTGGTGTCCCGATGGACTCAGACACACCCAAAAGCGTAGAGTTCAGCGACTGCGTAACCTGGAGGAAGCCGAAGCGCAGTACCTCCACGCTTTAAGGAAGGCACGGCCCGACCTGGCCGTGAAAATCCGGCAGACCTTGGAAACGGAGGATCGTCCGAAAAGGAAAGAGTGGCGCCCCAAACGGTAAAGCCGATGCAAAGACATCGGTGACACAAACATGGTGTTCATACTTCCGTCGAGTTTTGCGCCCAAGAACCAACGAGCTACCGATGTACGGTTGGCTCATTGCGGTTATCTTTGAAAAGCCACGTGAGAAGGGCAAACATCCGAAAGCCACAGCCTGCGAGGATACATCAATGGGCACCGTCGGCAAGATGTTGGTTGACACCGAGCGGCAACAATATAATGCCATACTCCATGCTACGGCGTTTGGGACGCCCACCGCAGATCGATCAAAACCAACGTCACGTTAAGCGACTTCAGCGACCAAACTTGAAACGCAAGGTGTCGAACGTAGATCGGCAAGGCGTAAAAACCATCCCTACGTCATTCTTCGTCGTGGATGCGAAAAGCACCTCTGTTGTCTTGCTAGGGAGATTGGATTCACGCTAAGCTGCGCATTAGTCCACGATGCACGATTACCCTGTCTGATGGGATGGAGATGAAGTGGAGGTCATTCATGCAGATGATTCGATCGAGATCTCCATAGCATGAACATCCGGGAAGACCAAGAGCCGATCTGGAATCGGTCTAGACGGTCAGGAGCGTGAAGCTACAAAAAAGCGGGGTGAGGCTGGTCTTATCCATCGCCCGACAGAGTAGCAAAGTCCACGATCAGATGTGGTATGGCCGATCCTCGCGATCGCCACAAAAAATAAAAGCGATAATCTTCGACAAGCAGGTCATGCAATCGTAGGGAGATTCCCGCCATTGTAGAGCACAAATAAGTTGTGAACCTTCCTTGACTAATGCAATCGAAGGGGCGATTCCGCAATCGGCCCAAATTATCTTTGTTATCCTCACCAACCGCTTGCCCGTGTTTAGCATCGATTTAGCGGTGACGGAAAGCTAGGGTATGGGTTCACATCCGATGAGCTAGAGGAGATTGACATCGGTCCCGGGATAAGCCACGACCAACATTTATCGAAGAAGTTAGATCCGAATCTGGGTCCATGATAGCTCTGAAAGAATATCCAGATCGCTGGGACTATACAGAGATGCCCGTTAGACAGAGCATCATTGAGCATCGACTCGCTAAAGGGTTTCGCCATTCCAGCGAGCACGAGATGAAGGCCAAATTTTGGAAGAAGTCAAGAAAGAGATCGAGAAAATGTTGACACCAAGTTAATCGTGCCATGCATTATCCGAGTGGATTTCTAGTATCGCATCAGAGAAAAGGATGATACCGGCGTGTTGCCATAGATTTTCGGATCTCAATAGAGCTACTCAAAGGATGAGTATCCGGCTGGGTAGCGAGACATTAATCAACGCAGCCGGGTCATAAGATCTTGAGCTTCATGGATGGCAATGCTTACAACCAAATTTTTATGGCTCGGAAGATATACACAAGATCGCATTCAGAGTCCTGTGTTCGGTGGGGTTGTTTGAATATGTAGTCATGTTTGGATGAAGAATGCCGCCACATACCAAAGAGCCATGAATTACATTTTCCATGATCCGATCGGCAAGTGGTTGAAATTTATATCGATGACGTGGTGGTTAAGTCTGCTTGATGCAAGGACACTTGGACGATTCAACGGCCCGACCGAACAAGAAAATTCGCCACGGATGAATCCAAAGAAGTGTGCCTTTTGTGACGGCGGTCGGTTCTTGGGTTTCTTGGTCCATGAACGCGAATTGAGATCGGCCCGAAAAAGTCGAGGCAAGACGAACAATGAAGCCACCTACCACGAAGAAAGAACTGCATCTCTCATCGGCAATATCAACTTCGTTAGAAGGTTCATCTCCAATCTGTCAGGAAGAATAGAGCCGTTCATGGGACTGGTGAAAATTAAATCTGATGAGGAGTTCCGCTGGGGGACGGAACAACAACGAGCCTTCGACGAGATCAAAGAATATCTAACGGCCGCCGGTGTTGGTTCCTACCACCGGGATAGGCTTCTACATTTACTTGTCGATGGTGACACGTCCATCGCCTCGATGGTGGTGCAAGTTTATGATGGTGGAGCGAGTTGTGTTTTACATCGCCAAAGGATGCCGGATGCGAGACAAGGTATCCCGAGATCGATAAGTTGTGCCTCTGCTTTTCACCGTACTAAGCCGCGCCACATCTTGCTCTCGCCGGAGATTATCATTATATGCAAGTCGATGTCATAAAACATATTTTGTCGGCTCCTATGTTGAAAGGCCGACTCGGCAAATGGATGTTTGCATTATCGAATCGACATCCGTATCAACCCGCGAAAGCGTTAAGGGCGTTGGCCGACCTTATTCTGAAAGAATCAACACCGATATATAGCGGTATTTATACGTGGGCTATGTTTTTCGATGGATCGGTTTGTGATGATGGTTGCGGCATCGGCATTCTACTCGTGTCCTGGGGCAACATATTCCTTCTCCATCGTTATCTACCCTCGCACCAACAACGTCACGAGTATGAGGCGATACGAAGGGAATGGAGTTGCTCATCGTCGGAGCGTATGTGGAAATTTTGGAGACTCCAAATTGGTGATTTCAACTCACGGAGGAATACAAGTGTGAGAGCGAGTCGCTCTTCCCATTATGGCTGCAATGCCGTGAGTGATGCCAGTCCGTTACATAAACTTCACCGATCCCGCGATCGCAGAATACCGAGGCGAATGATCTTGCACAATGGCTTGTGCTACAAGGACGTAGCGAGGGAGCCGATGTTCGTGCATGCCTCGGAGGTAACGATCGAGAGCCGATATCTTCAATTACTTGAAGGATTCGCCTGGGGCACCTAAACGGATAAGGTACAAGGCCATGAAGTATGTGCTTATTGGGGACGACATGTTTTACAGACTGGAGGGTTATCGCTCAAATGTCTGGGGCCAATCGAGGCCAATCGGCTCCTACACGAGGTACACGAAGGCGCCTGTGGAACTCACCAAATCGGCTCACAAGATGAAATGGTTGATCAGGCGATCAGGGTTTTATTGGCCCACCATGCTTGAGGACTGTTTCAAGTACTACAAAGGGTGCCAAGCATGTCAGAAATTTGGGAAAATTCATATGGTACCCGCGTCAGCAATGAACCCCATCATCAAGCCTTGGCCATTCCGAGGTTGGGGCATGGATATGATTGGCAAGATCAATCCTCCATCAAGCAAAGGCCACATGTGGATTTTGGCCATTACGGATTATTTCACTAAATAGGTGGAAGCCGTCCCTATGAAGTCAGTGAGCTCGAAGGATGTTATCAATTTTGTGAAAGAACATGTCATTCATAGATTTGGGATTCCCCAAACTATCACGACCGATGGAGGTTCGGTCTTCATATCTCATGAGTTTAGAAAATTCTGTGAGGACACGGGAATTAAACTGATCCGATCATCTCCATACTATATGCTCAAGCAAACGGACAAGCTGAAGCGTCTAACCAGAGCCTTATCAAGCTGGTCAAGAGGAAAATCGATGAGCACCCTAGGCGTTGGCACGAGGTTTTGTCGGAGGCTTTATGGGCTTATCGCATGTCATGTCATGGAGCGATAAAAACCTCGCCATACCATCTAGTCTATGGACAAGAAGCCGATTGCTCAGGAGATTACTACCGGATCGAGACGTGTCACTTTTCAGAACGATCTAAAAACTGAAGAATATGCGGCTTTGATGAGTGACAGTGTTGAGGATTTAACTGAGCTTAGGCTGTGGTCGCTTGAGAAAATCAAAGAGAACAAGGCCAAGGTAGCTCGTGCATATAATAAGAAGGTGAGACCAAAGGAGTTCCACGTTGGCGATCCGGTATGGGAAGTATTGCCATTGGGGACTAAGGATGCGACATATGGTAAATGGTCTCCAAATTGGCACGGGCCATACAGTGGTCGATCAAGTTTTAAGAGGAACACGTACATGCTTGAGGAGCCGGACGCGTAAAATTCCCAAAGGTACGCAACGGTCAACATCTCAAGAAATATTTCCCAAGCATGTGGGATGATGGGAAGTGAAATGTAAATATACATGAAATCGGCCAAATAAAAACAAATATATAGCCGATGCACAATATCGACTCTAGAGGTTCAAATCATACAAAGGCCATATGAACGAGCCATCAAGGAATGCCTCGAAGGCGTGGAGGGCCAAGACGGACACGATCCACCTCGGCGATCTCGGCCGTCATCTTCGCCCTTGCCCGTCACTAGCTGCTTGTTCAGGCACGTATTTCCGCCAGATCGTCTTGCTTGAGCTTTGAGGCCTTCGCTTCGTCTTGGGAGCGGGCGATGGATGCTTACTTGTCGCGAATAATGAGCTGTTTAGTCGCCTGACCTTCTCTTCAAGATCTTCCAACTCCTTTTCAAGGATGCAAGCTCGGCATCGACAGAGGTGTCGGTTTGGCATCCAGAGACGCCTTTTTCTCGTTGAGCTGCCGACATCATGCGCAATATTGACCTTCAGGAGTTGGGCGGCAGATTGATCCTTTCACGAGCTAACTTCACCCTTGACCCGTAGAAAGACAGAGTTACAACCGCCAAAGCTTCACCGCAATGCTATCGGAGTTGGTCCTTGATTTCGCAAGAACGCTTCTTCACCTCTTGTAACCCTCGATCAACTCCTCGATCGGGAGGACAAAGGCTTTAAGACCTGGAATTGAGGTAGAACAGCCCTGGCTCGTGGTTCATCGTTGGCAGCAGAGGAGTTGGTTCGATGGATTCGGTCGAATGTCACAGCTGAAATATCACAACTGCTGGCGAGCCAAATGGCGTCGTGATCGTCCAACAACATGGAAGGATGAGCCGAACAAAGCGAACGTACCTCTCCTAAGATCAAGGGGATAGCAGATGACGAGACGATCGACTTGTGTGTCGGTGCTGGGGGCTTGGCCAAAGTGGTAACCGTTTCATCGACGCCTTCAGGGATTACTAGATCCAGCCTTGCGAGAGGCATCGGCACTGCCCCGGCTTTCCCACTAGAAGCGTTAGTCGTCTGCATGGAAGGTTCTTAGCCGATGTAAATAGTGGTGAAT
Source organism: Avena longiglumis (assembly GCA_030063025.1). Taxonomy (NCBI): domain Eukaryota; kingdom Viridiplantae; phylum Streptophyta; class Magnoliopsida; order Poales; family Poaceae; genus Avena; species Avena longiglumis. Next base: position 50,887,833 of record CP125974.1, on the reverse strand, counting down.
CGGCAGATAGAAAAAGCGACTGGTAAGAGCATAGAGGGTGATGACTTTCGAAACCTCCTGGCTCGACGAAGAAGTTTATGTCCTTGCGAGCCCTCTTGGGGCTCATACCGCCCCGCCTCGATTGATGCTCGGGCGAGGTTCAGAACCACCTTTTCCGGAGCCGATGGTGGTAACTGGCTCGGTGTGATGGTCCTCTCAGTCCTGGGCCCGATTCTCCTCGATTGGATTGTGTGTCCTCGGAGGTGTCTTCGACGAAGCCTCGAAGAAAAGGAGAGCTAGTAAGCACGAGCATGTTTTATGAAAGAGATCAACCAAAGCATGGATCAACAGCGACCATGAGCTTTCGAGAAGGGCCCGCGCCTCAAAGTCTTCTGGCGGCTACCTTCCTCGCCACCGCTCTTGTTTTAGTTGGAACTCGAGAGGTGACCTAGAAGTTGTTTGGTTCTTGGAAGCCGATTGTGGTGATATCGGCTGTTCGCATCAGGACCTTTTTCAAAGGTGGCGAGTTTTTGCGTAAAAGGACCACAGGTGGTGGGAAGAATTCAAGGGGAGCCATCATCGTGCGAGGTTCAGGACCGTCTTTTGCCGCAAAGAGGCAGAGTGGGTTATTGGAAGAATCATTCGTGAGTCGCATCAAGAAATTACAAGTAGTGGTACCTGCTCACGGGGTATCATATTCAAGATCGAAATGTTCAAAGAACGGTCCCAGAGCTCTCAAGGCATGAGTTTTCCACATCGACCACCGCTTCTCAAAACCATCGGTTGATGAAGCGAAGGTGAGGTTGTTAGGAATTGGGATGGTCGAGCATCAAGAAGGAATAACACCTTTGACCGGTGATAGGGTCAGGTCACCGCTCTCTCGTAAGATGGTGGAGAAAGAAATGGGAGGTACTTGTCCAAGGCCAAATTGCGAGCCACTACGACATTGGTAGAATTCATATCCGTGCTTGATTATTCTTTTGGATGTACTCATGCCAACCGGAAGGAAACAGGACGGATCACTGAAAAGAGCCGAGCCGTGTCATCGGCAAGTTGTCTAGCTCAAGGAGATTGGATTTTCAAAATGTTCGATTCTTCCATGTAAGGAAAGAAGATAGGATTGTCCAGGCCTTGAAAGAAAGTCTGAACCACTTGGATGCTTCACGAGGGGTGTTTACTACCCGGCGCCTATACAAAGCTTGGCCGTAGCGGTGCATCGGATCCGCTTCCCTTTGGCATCCGGAAAGGTGCAACTCGCCAAAAGGGGAAGTTTGGGACATGGTTTTGAAAATACAATGAGCCCATAGCTGAATGAACCACCGTGGACCTCTGCTTTTGACTGCTATGCCGGAGAATAGTTTGATAGACATCAGCTGGAGATATCGATAGACCTCTCCAAGGAACAGTTTGCCGATGCCAAGTTGAGTGCCTTTGGCAAGTTCATAGGCCAGGGAGAGATAATTCTTGGTTGGAGCAAGGGAAGGGCCAGAATATGAAATGTTCTAGCGGAGGTTGAGGAAAGCCGTGTGTTCTTTCTCTGTGACAGGCCTTTAGTTTTCATGTGGCTTTGGATATAGGCACCCCTTTCAGGCATTGCTTTTTGGAAGAAAGCTTAGGGGACCTTTGTCGATTGAAAGGAGAGGTGGGTGATGTAACATCCGCACTGTAATCATCACCACGTCTACGAGTTGGTGTCATGGGGCCATGACCGAACATGAAGCGATTCGAGCATCGGACCGTAAATAGCCGATGGTTTTAGAAGATTTTCATGTTTCAAGAGGAGACAATGACAAATACAGGGCATCGGCTATTCCGTGGTTTCCCATTGAGATTGGTAAGTTTTGGCTACCCCGCTGTACCAAGAGACCCAATGTTCGGGGGATTAGGCCAGCTGCACAAGGTCGGCCCAAGAATTCAAATCTAGGTTTTGGCTTCTGAAGGGATTCTGCTTGCTCAAGAGATCGATGGGCAGGACTAGATTCTGTACGGGGGCCAAGACAGAGAGAATTTGGGAGAGAAGGATGCGGCAGCAGAATGTCTGAAACCTAAAAAATTTAATGGTGGAATAAAGCATTAATTCAGGTGTTTGCCATTAATTCTAGCACCGTGTTCAGACTGCGAGGAGTAGGCGACTGCACTGCAGAGACCATTGGGTTGGTGTTGGACGATTCCGCCATCTAGTTTGCCGGCGGAGATGGATCTATGCAATTGGGGATCGAGGGTTCTTGTCGCTGTGAGCTCGATCTGGTCGGTGAGGCAATTGGAGATCTGGGTCGCCCTTTTTTGAAGAGGGTCACAGGCTACCGTTTGAAACTGGAAAGTGGCCGCTCAGGTTTGTCTAAGTATGCGACCAAATTTGACCTTGTCGACGTTTTTGGGAAAGCCGATGTTTTACCATCGGCTCTTTGGGCTTTGACTTGGTTGACTGTATGAGCGTAGCATGGTGAAAGCCGATACATTACTGTCGGCTTCTGGAACATCGACCTATTTTGACTATCGGCAAAATCGAGTTGGAAAAGCAATCTTCGAGTTGAAAAAAGCAATCTTTGTTGATTCAAAAGACGATTGTTTACAATGGAGCCAATTGCTTACAAAAGGAAATTTACTACTAGTACTACTACTACTAGTTCCTAATCTAGAGGCTTGTCGCCGCCATTGCCTTCGTCGCCTTGTTCATCATTATCGCCGCCGCTGCTTGGCTTCTTGCCGTCAAGATGCTGGGGCCTCGTCGTCATCTTCGTGTCCTCTGGACCCGCGCGGAAGCGCTTCACCGCGGCTATTCTGGAGGAGGTGTCCTCCTCCGCTTCCTCCTCGTCGGAGGATTCGACGCCATCCCAGGCGGCCGCCGGTGCCTCCGCCTGGGTTCCTCACGACAAGGAATCGCATGCCTCCTCGCTGGTCGTGGACTCGCTGCCCTCCGACCAGCGGCTGGTCCTCCTCTCGTCCCACCATTGTGGGCGAGAGTCTCAGACGCCATTGGCGGTGCTCCGGCCGGCTCCCGCTAATCGTGTTGGAAGATTGGGAGGAAAGCGGAAGAAGAGGAGGCCATGGCGGAGGAAGAGGGTTTTTTCAAGGAGGAAGAGGGTTTTGGCTAATGGAGGAAGATGCAAACCGCCGGATGAATTTAAATAAGGGGAATAGTGGGAGGTGGTTCAATGCCATAGCGGTTTCCCAGAATGTGGTGCCGAAATTGTCAAATCATGCACTGCAGAGAAGTCGAGAAGACAGGGCATCATGATGAGGGGGTGGCGTGACGATTCTGCTCTGCAACGCGTAACCCGATATAAAAAAAAGGGGGGAAGAAAAAATATCAACAGAGTGGTTTTGGAATTATTATTGCCAAAACCAGGGGGGCATGTCTTATCGCCATATTTTGGCCAAAGGAGGAGATGGGCCGTAATCAAGATGGGCTTGGAGGATACATATATGCAACGTGTTGCTGAATCGGCCTGGTGCGTGGATTTGGGCTAAATTGTCCGTGTATCTTTATATTGTAATAGGTTCCGTTTTGGTTTAGGTAAGAGATAGAGTTGTTAGGGTTATTCCAAAGATAGAAAGTCTCCGGACTATAAATATGTACCTAAGGTTATTGAGAAAAAGAGGACAATCACGTTCACAACAAAACAATCTCCAAGATCGCCACCCTTGTTTCTAGGGTTTCTTTCGGTAGTATGTCATTTGCCTAGATCGCATCTCGCGATCTAGGCGATATCACTTATGCGTTATTTGGTGTTACTCATCGAAGCCTTGTTGATGGCGAGTAATACTATTATCATAGATTTGTTGAGGCTAGCATCGGTACTTTTACTATGATTGTTTAGTTATCTCGCCTCTAGTTATCTCACGCCTTTGCACTTTTTCGTGTAAGGGCCTCTTGCTTGATCTTTATTCACCGATTTGATCCATATAGTTTTGCCTTGTTTTCCAAGGTTTAGTTTGATATCCACGTAGTCGCCTTGCAAACGGGTTGAACGATCCAAAGAGTACGTGAGGATACGGTTTGCTAATTCGAGGAGTTGTTCCGGAATTGACTTTACGTCGGTTGTTAGGCCTTCTAGTGTTAGTTTTCTATCATCTTTGTATCTACCAGCTCACCACGTGTAGGACGTTCCAATTACGTGGTGAAAACGTTAAACCGTCAGAGATCGATTTAACTTGTATTGATGAAGCAAAACCACATGTTATCATAGATCTAATGCGTAACCATGGGATAATCGGCTCCAGGAGCCGATTCATTGTGGAAACTCGAGCCGGTCACGGCTCGAATTTTACGATACTTGTTTACCATGCAGAAACCGAAGCAATCCATCACCTTCCCGACTGTATAGGTCGTGGCACGCCTTGAACCAGCCAGACGTGTCGAGTTTTGCGGGCCGTTGTTCGAGGGACCAGGCCCACCAAATAGCCTGGTAGCCTCCCGGCTCTTCGTGTTGCTCGTCGCTGCTCGCCGGTGGGTTTTGACAGGCAACAGCCTCATACAACTACACATGAAGTGATACACCGTTTAGTAAGAACAATATTTTTTGAGGTCCTGTAGAGGTAGACAACATTGTAAAGAATTGATTGCCTGACGGTACAACTAGGCCAACGCCGCCGAATCCCAATTGAAGTTAGAGTAAACGATGAGCACCTTAAGCCAATGCCACTAAGCATGATCCCCGCTGCTGTCAGAAGAGAGAGTCCCCGTGATGATGTACCACACGCACAAACGAGTGTACAACATAATCGTCTCCTCGTCAGCATCCACGGGGCAGGTCTTGAAATTCGGTATGATCCAACTAAAAGTTGCCCCGCCAGCGACCCTCAATCTTTCCCCCTTATTGTTTATAGCCTCGGGTGGATCCTTTCCTATATGACTGACCATCCACTCACTCCACCCGTATGAATTTGCGCTTAGGCACACATGTTTTCCCTCGATTGGGAGTACCAGGATCATGCTCATATCCTGCAAAGTGACCGCAATATCGTCGGTTCTAAGGTGAAAAGTGTGTGCGTCTCCGGCCTCCGCGGGTCGACAAGCGTGGTGCTCGCAGCGGGGTTGAAGTTCGGTGTCGACCGAGTGACCATATGGATAAAGGGGAGGAGTCCTAACTCCTCAATGTACGAAGTGTACAGCTAATCGTAAGGCATCTTGTTGGACGAGACCTCGTGATACCTAAATCGAAGGGATAGAAGCTCCTGCAACCATACAATGGCCAAGGTTAGATACCCATCTCAACATACCCAAAAAAAAAATGAACTAGCATGTCGGTCTTAGTACCTCCCTCTTCTCGGACAACTTATAGACACGGTGTTAAACATCGTAATCGTCGTGAGGATCGAGAAGTTCCATACTCTTTTATGGGATTCGAATCCACGGTGCTGCAGCAGCTTTTGCGTGTTTGTACGCAAAGGCAGGTGAAAAGTACAGAGAGCAGCCAGGCAGGGATCTAGATGGATGGTGGGTGCGGCTGGGGCCGGCGCGTCGGACCAGACCAGCGGATCGAGCGCGCCAGGACGACGGACGGGACGGGGTCGTCAGGCTGGCACGCGACACTTTCTCCCTCGTCTTTTCTCTTGGCCTGTAGCTAAGCTAGCACACCCGTTGGTGCGACCTACACCAGCGCCCAGCGGAGCAGTAGCGCAACGGCTACAGGAGAGCGTTCCCGTGCACGGACATTATTACGAACCAAACGGAAAAAAAAGAACGGCCGCGTAGCCTGATTGGATGCACTGAAGGCCGTGTCGATCCACAGAGAAGGAACGATGGGTCCACCCACGTCGTGGCGCGCACGGAAAGTTTCGGGCGTCTTCGAGTAAATTGCAAAAAACAAAAGACAATTGGGGCTAGAGTTTTAAAAAACTACGACAATTCAGGTTTGCTGCAAAAAACTACGAACCTTCGGGCTACCAATTACAAAGAACTGCCACATCTACGTAATGGCTGAGTTAGACTCGTTTGACACCGTTTTTGACAGAGATGGCCCACTGTCAGGCTGACGTGGCACGAAGTAACACGCTGAGATACGCTTACATATTTTGGGTCTTTTTTTGTAAAAGTGCACGGGACCATTTGTCATACCCCTCCCTTCCTCTTCTCTCTGCCAAGTGGACCATGGCAGTGAGGTTATCCCTAACCTCCAGCCACCGGCCACTGAGAGGGAAGGGGCAGGCCGCCGCTATCTGGAAAGGCACAGGGTGCCGCCGTCGTGGGGGAAGAAGCGCGAGGGATAGGGCGCCGTCGTCATGGAGGAAGGGGCTCGAGGCAGGGAGAGGAGGGGATCGCCCCCGCCGTGCCACACACATCATGGCAGCAACAATCGGAATCGATCCCCGATTTGAGCCGCCGCCGCCCGCCGCCGCCACCACGCCCCACCCGCCACCGCCGCCACCGCGATGCCCGTGGCCCGCCGCCGCCTCGCCGCCGCCAAGAACTCGCTTACCGTCACGAGGGCACAAAGTGAGCTCGACGAGGATGGTTCGCGACCAACGCGGCCTCGCGAGAGATGACGACAGCCGACGAGCCATGTAGAAAGTCCGATGGCTCGCGGTGGTGCCCTGGCTGAGGACATCGCGCGACGGGAACGCGGTATGCGGTGGGCACGGCCGGTGACAACGCTCGTGGTGGAGCACGACAAGGATGGGCACGCGGCCTGGCAGAGTATGGCACGGCTGGCGGCAGGTCGTGGCGGAGCACGACAGTGAGGGGGCTTGTGGAGGACACGATCGGCGGCGGCTCCCGTATCGGGGTTGGGACGGTCAAATCGGGTGCGATCGGAGCTTCCTGGGGTCGAGCTGGTCTCTCTGGCGTCGAGGTGGCCGGAGAAGGGACAGCAGTCGGTGGCCACCAAGGTCTCCGGCCATGGCCGTCATGGAGGAAGGGTCTCGTGGGCGGCGTCGTCCGACGACGGCGGTGGAGTAGCCCTCCGGCGACGGCGGTCCAGATCAGCGGTGGAGGAGAGGAAGACGACCTCCCTCCCAGTGGATTTGGTCAACACGGCTCAGTTAGAAAAAAATATTTTTTAGGAAAAAGAAAGGATAAAAAGGGAAGAAAAAGAATAAATAAAAGAAGTGGCACTAAGTTTGGAATTATAATGTTCGGGAGGACTATTTGGCAAAATGCACATGACACGTTAGCTTGACAGGTGGGTCAGCACTGTCAGAATGACGATCACCTAGTGTTAAACGAGGGTTACAGCGAATTGGTAGTTTGTTTGCAATAATTAGGCACAAAGTTAATAGTTTTTTGTAGCAAACCTAAATTGTCCTAGTTTTTTAAAACCCTAGCCCCTGTTATCGTAGCTTTATGCAATTTACTCAGCGTCTTCGAAACCCGGCCACGAAAGATATCTTGGCCAAACCGCCAAGAACAGATTACGGCAAGAAAGGTTTGGGAAAAAAAAAACCATAGACATGTTCCTCTACGAGCACCCGAAATGCAAGAACCTTTAGTTAGGCACTTAGGTCATATAAAAAAATAATTCCAATAAAAAAATACTCTCCACTGTTAGAGTATATAAGGGTTAGAGTATATTAGAGTATACTCGCTCCGTTCTAAAATATAAGATGTTTTTAGGTTTGTGAAGAAAATATATCTACACTTGTTTTAGTGTCTAGATTCACTTCAAACCTTAGTGAACCTACATACTAAAAGTAGTCTACATACATTTGCTTCACAAATCTAAAACATCTTATATTTTAAAACAGAGAGAGTATTTGATAGTTTAAATATTATAATCTAATTCTATCTCTAATAGTCTTTCTGTCCCTCAAGTCTTTTAGTACCGTATAAACAGCCCAAAGGCTTAGGATGTAATCACCTCTTACAATATCAACATAATCTATACTTCCGCAATTTATCATGGTATTAGAGCGGTTCGCTACTCCTAGGGTTTAGCCACCTCTTCCGTCGTGTCGCCCCCGGGGAGATCGTTCTTCGCCGGGGGCCACGCAATAGTAGATTAGATCTAAAATTTCTCGCCAGCCGCTGGACCGGTGTTTCTTCTTCATTCACACCCGCATGTCGTCACGCGTCTCTACTTCAACCTCGGCGTCGACTCAATTTCGGCAAATCATCGTAAACGATCGTGCCAAGGAGGCTCCGCGCGGCGCCCCAAGGGACGCCTTCACGCGTTGCGTCGGCTTATCCATCCTCACGTCGTCATCATGCCGGCCCGTCTTCGCCAACATCGATCCGGACGCACGTTCTCGAGTACGCGCCTCGCCGTCGACAAAGGGCTACACCTTTATCACCCGTGGTCATCATCGCCGACAACCATCTACACCAACAACATCGTCACATCGTCATCGCCACCACCAATCATGGTCAACGCCAACAAAAAGTTCTTCTTCATGAGCGATGTTGCGCTCATACAAGCAGAAAATACGGGTCTAATCCCCGAAATCGACCACCGCAACAATTCAATCGCTATCAACAACTACCTCGTCGTCTTCGTCCACCACGACCTCGCCGCCAGAGTCGCAGTCTAATTTTTATTTTACACTAAATTAATTTTCTTCTTGCAACTACTTCATCTACTACGACAAATCAGGGGATAACTTCTACGCACCGACCGTTCACGAGAATTTCTTTGCTGCTCCCTCCGGCTCTGGCCCGCATGGCTCATGATGGTACCTGTCTTTACACGTCCGATATTGGCAACATCGACGCGTGCCTTCGTCCCCGGCATGCTCCCGGGATTGGCAAGCTCGGCAAGGCGTGTCGCCTACCTCGACTACTTCTCAAACTACGTCTACCTCAATCACTTCGGCGAATTCTCCAGAGTCAACAACGACATCGACCACAAACATCATCGACTTCATTAACGGCGACAACTTCACCAACGACACCGTCAACCACCACTACAACGCCTCACTTTTGGCTACATCGACATCGGCATCCACCGACATCCTCTCAAGTCTGCGACTTCGGATTATGCTCCAGTCAAACCGTCCGCGACGCTCCTACTGTTCGCGCCACTACCGATCCAACTGCGGAAGGGGGTGGGGGTGGGGTGTTAGAGTATATTACGGTTACGTTATATTTGGTAGTTTAAATATTATAATCCAATTCTAGTTTTAGTAGTCTTCTTTCCCCTCAAGTCTTGTAGTACTATATAAACAGCCCAAGGGCTCACGATGTAACCATCTCTTGCAATATCAATACAATCTATACTTTCGCAATCTTTCATTCACGAAACTTTTGCCTAAATAACTGTGCAAATTTTTAGACGCCGTATTCGCTGGGACAGAGGGAGTAAGTATAGAAGCGCGCATAAACAGGAACACAAATCTCTTTTTTTCTGCGAAATTAAAATAGGAGCACAAATTTAATGTCTTTAAATCTTTATTTGTGCAACATGTGCTATTGAGGGACATTTCAACGAACAAGCAACTGAACACGTCACATATATTATTCCCAAGTGAGCTACGACTGCAATAATCTTATCATATCTTCTTCTTAATCATGCGAGCAATGGTTATTCATCGTTATTATCGGGGGATTGGACAGGTTGAGGGAGGGCACCTCATGTCAACTGTTGCTCTTGGTGATAAGAAATTCCAGATGTCTTTTTGAAACACATTAATTTCTTACCATTTTTATTTATAAGTACTATACTACACGTTAAGCATTTCAACTTCAACAAAAAAAAGTAGAGAACAGGCAAGAATACTTCTGTAGAATCCTCACAAGGGCGTGAGGCCTCACGTACAGTGGGTCCGTGACAGCTCAAATGGATACTGCTTGAAGATACGAATGCAGTAATACGTCGTATATATAGGAGTATCATAATAAATCCGCAAGCAGGGTGAGAGCGAAACCCAATCAGGCCGTAATCTGCAGTACTGTCACGTCGTACTAGTACATCATTTTCGGTTCTAGTGGAAACCACGAGTAGTAGCTCCCTGCATCAGTGCGCGCGCCTTTCCTTTTCTTGCAAGAAAGAGTTCAGTGGACGTCGCGTCGTCGTCATCGTCAAACCAAAGATCCAAGATAGTAAGATGTTGCGTACCAAACTGTTCTAAGGACGCAGTGGCTTTGTTTAAGGTCATAGTATACGGTTTTCAGGCCACAGCTGGGTAGCTAGCCTGCTCATGATTATTACAAACAATATGTATCTTAACTCAATCCTAAACCCTAATACACTCGCCTAGCTCTCTGCATGTCACTGACTGAGCAGTGAAGTACTCCCAACAGTTTGCTTGATTGCTACTCTTTATCCGCTATGGAGGGGACATGAACGGTAGCGGCACTTTTACTGGAGTATATATTAGTCCAGCAAAGGCTGGACCATCGTACGTGATTGTATACAGGCTAGCAACGGGACCTAGTTCATTAGAGGCCAGACTGAGAATTAATGGACCATGGAACGGGCCCGACACAGCTAGGCAGCTCCATCGGCATCGCCATCGCCACTTCCTTTCACTTGCTTCATGCTTATCCGATCCACAATATCTGACTGCGTGACTGACCGACTGACTGACTGGATTCGAAACTCTCTCACCGTGATTGGGACCCCCTTTTTTTTTCAAGAAAGACATGCCGCCGGAGGTGCCAATTTCGTTTCGGCTCATACGGACGTTGCATCATGCGGTACAAAGTCCTGCGAATCTGAATTCTGAATCGCTAGAACTACTAGTTAATTGCACGTGCTTTGCACGATCAGTTTAGAACTCATATAGGCATACTTACAGTAAACAAATCAAATATGTCAAAACAATAAGGAGTAACATCGACACATCGACTTTGTCGATCATATATCTCATACAGGTACAATTTCTCATATTATTTTCATAAGATCTGAACTAAATTAGGTGATGTTCAAAAAGAACAAAGGTCTGAAGTATTGACACAGAGAGCCAAACATAGGTCTTCACTTACTCCCTCCGATCCAAATTAATGACCAAATTCACAAGATATGGATGAATCTAATACTAAATTATGTCTACATACAACCGAATCTAGACAAAACTAAGTCAACTAATTTGGGTCGAAGGGAGGCCAAGTTGTGCTGTTTCAAAATTCAGGACAGGCAGATGGTTCCAAAATTCAAATTCAAGAAAGTACAGTTACAGGGTCGTGGCTTAGAGACGTCTGAGATAACCAAAAAACAACATATCTATCAGCAAAATGAAACAAGAAACTACTTTCTAGGCCTCAGACCGCTGTCGCTACAAGGACTCAGAACGAAACTATCCAGCCTGCCTCCTGCTAGGCTCGTAAATCATCAATGATGAATTTCGAGCACCCTACGTGCCGAGTTGAACTATTGCTGGAAAATCCGACTGTTGCGTTCTTTCCAAATCCGCAGGTGCACCAAAATGATCACTGTGTCATAGTCTCTTCCCAGCTCCTTTGGTGCCATTTTCCTTTGCCTTCAACCACCAGTCTTCATTGCTTCGTTAGGTATCGCCTGGGAAAATTAGCTCCGGTCCATTCTCTGAAATTGATCTAGACAGGTGTGTGAATCGATAGTGAACGAACAGGTGATTACAGCATGGTCTTTCTTGCAACAGAAACATAGTGCTGCTAAAAAGTGCTACTCCCTGAAAAATGAAAAAGCATCTAGTTTCCAACAAACCATATCTATAGCATTATAGTTCATGTAATCTCTAGAGATAACAAACCATATCAGCATATCAAATTAGAGAACAGTTAATTAAGAACACTCATGATTAATACATTAAATGATTCGGTCTAGTGACACAGCAAGTATCGTCTACTGAGGTCTACAAAGAATATTTTGCTTTCCTTAAAGTATAAATAATCATGAAATTAATTTAGAGAGTACGAAGAACCAAGATCAAACACTATACTACATATATGATACGGAAAAGATACCTGTAGCTATGAGGTGGTCTTCCTTGCAAAAGAATGTAGTGCTACTTCTTGACAAAGGAAAAAAGGAGCAGCTACTTTTAGCTTCAGGACATACTTGTTATCAGTTGTTTTACCTACAGTAAAATAGTAGTCCATGATCAATATAAACATATGTATTATGAGTGAATATCAAGCAGGATCATATAAATCATATAAATGAAACAAAAGGCAGCGATGAATCACGTACTTTGATCATATCAATGCCTCCGAATAGACAATATTCTTGGTACTTTTTCCCAGTGAGTCAACATCCTTGTTTGGCTTAGCAAGTATTCTTGTCGTTTGCCTTGATATCCCTCTGGACAAAGCGACATATAGTTGACCATGAGAGAACACAGGCTCGGGAAGGTAGATGCCAATATTTGGAATGGTCTGACCCTGAGATTTATTAATTGTCATAGCAAAACTAAGACGGATTGGAAATTGATTTCTCTTAAATTTGAAGGAAAGTACATCATCTTCAGACGGATATAAAGGAATTCTTGGAAGGAATACACGTTTTCCAGCATGTTGTCCTCCAATAATTTCAGCATCGATAGCGTTATCTTGAAATGCTTTAATAATTAGTCTTGTGCCATTGCACAATCCATTGGATGGATCTAAATTTCGAAGCAAGATCACCGGACAATTGATCTTTAACTTGAGAACATGCGGAGGTAGGCCATTAGGTGTCAAAGAATTCAGGAATTCAGGTTGGTAGTGATTTTGTGTATCATCCACCGCTGAATCAAAGCTGTAGTAGACCTTTTCTTCTCCAGGAAATCTTTTTATAAGCATTGTATTTATTTTATCCACATATTCATTTTTAGTGGAAATAATGGCACGCTCACTTATATAGGACGGAAATCTTCCAGTCTGGTCAAGTGAAGGAAAGATATCATCGATCAATTTGCTAACAGAGGTTATTGAGTCTGTGTAACCTATAACTATTTCTTCACGTAGGCGTACATAATCTTCACCAATTGATTCTTCGGTACCATTCCCAATTCTCAGGAGAAAATTAGAGAACCATGGATCAGACTGTGCTCTCATATTGCGTTGTAGTTTTATTTGTTTTATATCATCCCATAGATATGATTTTTCCAGACAAGCATTAACAATTTGTGCCCTGGTGCCACGCCTCACTACAGGAAGGACTTGTCTGAAATCACCTCCAAACACTATTACCTTCCCTCCAAACTGTGACCTACAACCAGTAATATCTTGTAGGGATCTATCAAGTGCCTCGACAGCCTGTCGTTTCGTCATGGCTACTTCGTCCCAAATTATTAAAGATGCCCTTCTTAGTAGTTCTGTTGTCCCACTCTGCTTACTAAAGTTGCACAGAGTATCATCTTGAACACTTATTGGTATTTTAAATCTTGAATGGGCAGTCCTACCACCAGGCATTATAGAAGCCGCAATACCAGATGTTGCTGTTGCGATGGCTATAAGTCCCATGGAACGCACCTTAGCCAATAAAGCTTTATAAAGATATGTCTTTCCTGTACCTCCTGGACCGTCGACGAAGAATACCTTAATCTTTTTACATAAAACATGGTCCAATATTTCATCAAAAGCAAGCCTTTGTTCATCGTTTAACGTTGCATGCAACTTCAAATCTTCTTCATCAACAACGATAGATATCTCTTCAGTTAGTTCCTTCCAACCTAAGCATTTCATATCATCATTATTCAATAAATCTGGAAGATCAAAGCTCATGATGTCCTTTCCCATAGAATATAGCAGATCTCCAATATCTTTAAGCACCATTTGCTCAGCTACCTCACTGTTTATGCCCGCCATACGAAAATCATCAGACATGGATTCTAAGTGTTTGTCCCATAGTGCACGAACATTCGTTACCTCGCAGAAGGCCAAAAATGTAGAAAAAAGGCGTCTAAGGGCATAAGGCATTTGAAATGTTGCGGCCTCTGTAAGACATTCAGAAATACTATCATCCGTTTCAATGAGACCCCTTCTCTCAGCAGCTTCTCTAAATGTAGAGAACATGACACCTTCAACAGTACGTAAATCATGAAAAGATGTAGCCCCTCTCACGTGGTTTAGCAATATTCTCAAGTAGTAGCGCTCCCCTTCTGCAGGGTGAGCAGCCACAAGTCTACCTATTTGAATTCTTTTTGACCGCTGTTTCCACGTCTTGTTCTTTTGCCATATATAAAATTCAGGAAACTCTTTATATGTGAAATTTCTAGCATAACTATCAATAGAGTTCATTCTGAAGTACTCTGTAAGCATTGTCTTTGAAGATGATTCTTTATTAATAACATTGTCCAAACTTTCTGAATATTTATAGCGCACAGTATGCATATTTGGCAAATGTACCTGTAATTGTAGAACAGGAGGATACATCTCACTGAGATTGAAAGAATAAATCCTCCATACTGCTTCTGGGGGTGATATAAACCTGGCATCTCTATACTCCCGAATTTCATCAATAATTCTATCTCCTGCGGCTTCTACAATAAAAGAGGCACGGTCATGGCCTTTATAGATATACTTAAATAGATATTTAACAGCCTTGATGCTAGAGCAAACTTCAATATTAATATGACAATTATATCGCATAAGTAGGTATGGATTGTATGGCACAACCCATCTATTATCCAGAACAGATCCTCTGATGCGCACTTGACGACCATCATGCCGACGTCTATAAATTGGATATGAGTCTTTTCCTTGCAATGTGGTCTCTGAGAACTCCCGGGGATAATGGTATTTACATTCTCCATTTTGCATGCAGGGATTTCTAGCATTGAGAACACCACATGGTCCATGCATCATGTGTTTAATAACCAAATCATGCAGCACAGGATACCTATCTTTGTCAGGAATTTCAGCTGATATAATTTGGTCATACTGATCTGGGTTATTTATTTTGTAATTTGACTTCAGAATTATTAAGAAATGTGCATGAGGTAGTCCTCTTTTTTGAAATTCAATCACATGGACGTGAGCAACAATTTCACCAAAGAAATTCTTTTTAAATATAAGATTCTTAAGATCTTCTAATTTTGCTTTGAAGACTCGTGCAACCAAGTCTGGACGATCTTGTGATGATTGGCCTGGTGCGAGCTCTTTTGTTATCTCTTCCCAGCTTGGATTGCATGTCATGGTAAGAAACAAATCTGGCTTCCCAAACCGTCGTACCAAAGCCATGGCATTCAGATATCTTCTACGCATATCACGTGGACCACCAATGAAAGAAGGAGGGAGCACTATGCTCTTCCCAATCATACATGCACGTGTCTCACCAGCAACAACACTATCGACCAGTCCTTGATACAAATCTGCTCGTATAAGATTCTGGTTTGCCGGCTTTAGGTAGAATGCCAATCTTATTGATTCAATCTTAATGTACATATCAAAAATGTACTGTTGAGTTAGTCGTTTTCCAAAAAGTAAGGCATTAAATTCTCTAGCTCGAACTTGTAGTTTAAAACAATAATATTCCCTTGGTGAAACAGAGGAACCAGAGTTATACTCTAGCCCTATACAACGAAAAAATGTTTTAGTTAGACAAATAAATTTTAAAAATATAATATAAGTGACTATTACATGATTATACGGTACAACCTACCTTCTTCATCGAGCTCATCTTCTTGATTTCTAATACTAATATTAACAGCAACATTTGCTCTCGCTTTTGGTATGTTCAAGTTCCAGCCAACTTCCCCTCTTGGAAAACGAAGTGGGTACGATAGTGGGTCATAAAAACCATGGTATGCCTTTATGTATTGTGGATCATCTGATTTACCACATACCATTATACTCCTATCAAAGTGACCATGAGGATTATTTCCTTCTACCCAGATTGCCGCTACTTGTGATGCAACAGGTGCATTATATACTCGTTGATCTAGTGAAATATCTGTGTTGAGCTCAATTTGATACTCATCAAGGTTTGATACTGAACCAAGACTTCGAAATATTTGGGCGTAAGGGTTAGATTCAAGTATGCGCGCCCATTTCTCGATGAGAACTCTGTAAAGATTAGGAGAATGACGAAATCTATGTTGAAAATCCGCATCTGTGTCATAAAAATATAACTATAGATGTTTGGGACTACCTTCTACCGGAACCAGTTGGTCAATTTTGACCTTGGGCATGGAAAGTATAAACTCCGGACCTCTTACTATAATATCGTTGGTCCAAGATAACACCAAGAGAGGTAAAAGAGAAGTGGGAATTGAAGTACCGTATATTGTCATGAAAGTACTTCGCATCAGGATCTTGACTTGTGTATAGTCTGCGCACTTCATCAGGAACATGTGGAGTTACTAATTTGATCTTGCCACCCATACAACAGAATGTCGGTTTCTCGTACTGGAACCGTTTTGCACTACAATATGCACAATTAGGTACTGGCTCCAAAACATGATGTGAACTTGGTATATTCCGATATATATGATCGCCTGGATCAACTTGTTTTTTACAAACTACATGGTTTATATCTCGATATGATAAATAATCACAACCTGACAATTGTTATCAAAAAGTAAGAAATCACTACGTCAGAATGATGATAGTATTTTGCATTCTTCTTATATGGAGAACAAATATTAATATTTACCTCGCCCACTAAATATGCAACTCTCATCGTCTTCATAATTATCCTCGATCAAACCGTCAGCTTGCTCAGAATCATCTACGAATCATTTTCTGTGTTAGTAAAAAGACGCAGAGGAGAAAAAAAGTAGATCGATACAATGCAGTACTTCATGTACATACAGAAATAGATGGTTTACACCTTAAAAACTTCATTACCTTCAATAGGAAAAAGACCCTTTGGCACATAGATGGTGCTTTCATGGCTTTCATGCTCTTTGACGGTAGCATAGTCTGGTACTTGTAGAGGAACATATCTGTCAAAGTCAAGTAAGTTAGCGCTGTCCTTTTTCGCGGAACTGCAAGACGCCACATTAGATAATCCTTTTCCAGTGAACTTGCTCATCATGTCCATGTATGTGTTTGTCCTCTTACATCGTCCGGTATTTTCTGATGCACAAACATAGTCACGTGTTTCCTCTACGGTAGTATTACAACCTGCTCCGGTAGATAATTTTCTTTTCTTGCATTCGCTGCACCTATCTTGAAACGTAGATTTTCCCTTATTTTGAGCAGTACTTGATGATTTATTACATGATCTAGATATGTCAGATGGATTGGTCACGATCTGACTTCCGATAATTGGACCGATCACGTCATCCTCAAGGATGTTAACAGATGGGGACACACTTAAACTTCTAACCATACCAACTGCGTTCAGATGAAAAAATATCAGAATAGAAGATACTGATAATCATCCACGTTGCTATCTGGAATCTAAACATATATATTATCTGAGGGCATGTCATTAAAATAAATACATTGCTACCGGCATCTTGTTATTTTTTAATTATATATATTTCAAGTTAATAAATAAGATAACATCTTGAATTGAACTGATATATACCTTCGGTGCTTCTGTTGGCAAAGTTTGTTCTATGCATGTAGCCATCAATAATTGTATTAGCTTGGCTTACTTCAGGTTGCACACCACAACTACCTGGAGCACGATTTTTCCTTCTCCGTTTGTATTCTCGATTCCTTTGAAGGTAGGCATCACGTTGTTCTTGAGTCATCCTCGTATATCTTTCCCGATCACGATAACGCTTATGCTCAGAAGCATCTGTTGGTATAACACCTTTATGTCCAACTGAAGGAGTACTTGATTGGATGGATGCACCAGATGGATACATTCTCTGTTTAGCCCCATTAATCAGAAGATCTACAAACAAAAAAGATTTGTTAATGATACCCAAGTTCGCAGTGAACAATCTTATTTCGAATTAGGTGATTGTAAATATTAAAGAGATACCTTGCTTTCCATTTGATGATCTCCGTGAGTCAGACGCATTTGTGATATCTTGAAACGGGGTCCGTCGTTGTATTTTGGTGGATCTTATTTTATGATTATCTGAGTTCCCCCTCTTTTCCTTCCTAGATAATTGTCCGTACATGATTCCACTAAGGCACTGTATTATATGATTTACATACTTAGAAAACGCAGCATAATAGATATCATATTTTACAAACACGTGGATGTACAAACACACGAAGCTTAAGTCCTCTCTAAAGATTCAACAAAAAAAAAATCCATAAATCCATTATATGTCAATGTCATTATCAACTTATACTTGTCATTTTTATAGTGGATATTCAACTGTCCACATGAAGATGGTTCACTTGGAAGATAGAAATGACCATTTTGATTTTTAAAATAGTCATAACATGTGTACAGCGGTCCATTAGAAATTAGAATAGACCAAAAAAACAACAAGAGGCTTTGTACACATAACCACAAACACTTGATGGGTACAAATAGCCTGTAACTTACTCTTCTCTGAAGTAACACATTACCTCTTCAAACTGGGAGTGTGTTGGGTCAAGGATGATGTGCTCAACGCGTGGTAGCACCGGCAACCCACTCACGGAGAGGCTAAAAGCAGGAATTTCACTACAGTAGCAACGGTAGAACCAAAGCCAGAGACAACCAGGGATGGACCGACTGCAGAAGTCAGGGGGCGGAAACGTGAGCAAGAAAGTGGTGAGTCAAGGCGCTGTCAGCTGGTGGAGAGGAAGCGTACGGTAGGAACTTTCAGGGGCGGTGGTGGTGTCGGCGAGAATCTCGATCGGCAGCAATAGATGATGAGGGAGGAGTGAGTCGCGGTGGCTTGAGTTAGGCCGATTTGGACCGGAAGTGGCGCAGTGACGGACTTGACGGACGGTTGGAACCTGGCGAATCGCTTGTATACGGAATTTGGTCATGCCGGGCGGTGGAAGTTGAGAGAAGTGGCAAGGAGATGAAGGCGGGCGGTGGAACTGGAAGCTGCGAGAGATTTTTTACCGAGATTCCAGGAGCTTCTGTTAGGCGCGTAGGAAAAAACCAAACCGAGAGCGCGCGCGCAGGGAAAAATCAAACCGAGAGCGCGCGCTGGCTGGCAGCGAATCCCAAAGATCTCGGCCGTTGGATTTGATCCTGCATGAATCTAACGGTAGATCGACATCATAGTGATTTAAATCAACGGTTAGTATTGGTTCCAGGATGCCACGATGAGAGAGGAAGGGGATGCAGATTCAAACATTCAAAATTGGTACACTATAGAGGAGTATAGATATAGATATATGGCAAAGAACTGTTTGTGTGACGTGAGAAATACAACTGAATATTGGATCAGAAGACGAGAAATACTACTCATTAGAGCCCAGATTGAGATTGGAACACGGAAAAGGCCAAACAGCTCGGCGGCTCGATCGGCTCCTCCTTTTCACTCGCTTCGTGCTTATCTGATCGACAATAACTGACTGAGTCACTGACTGACTTACTGGGTTCTAGAACTATCAAAGACAAGCGTTCGGAGGCGCCAATTTCATTTCAGCTCATAAGCAGGTTACATCTTCCATGTCCGGCTGGATGTACCGTTCGATCTTATCGGCGGTCAACTCGTCGGGGGCGGACGACGCCAGAGCCTCCAACCAGCTTCTCTCACTGACAGGAAGCGTGGATCCCAGCTTCTCTCGCTGGTGCTGCCACCACTCGGTGCCTCCACCTCCATCAGTATTCACTAGCTAGTCTAGTTCCCTCTGCTCCTGTAACGATTCTGTCTAGCACGTGACGGCGCAACATCGCGACGCGCGTCGACCGCGAGCAAACACACGAACGAACCAAAAAAAAAAAGAGAGAGAAGGCCGGATGCATCAAACTCATTTTCACGTTGAAAACTCATTTCTTGTGTTGTTTGGGGCAGCCCTTTTCTATTTATGAGAGGGGGCAGTCTTGAAAAAGGGGAGTTTGAATCCATACCCAAACCCAAGTTGGATAGAAGGAAGGACTCTTTCATTCTTCCACTTGGAAACTATTGTTCTAGTTTGTCTTTTTAAACCTCTCTTTTCACTTTTAATTTAGAGCTTTAATTCTCTCTCGCAAATGCCCAAACCAAGTGACGTAGGATATGATCCAATCATTTCACTTACCCATGACATATTCATGGATCATTCCCCTTCCGGTCCGGTGAACCTTCTAGACCCTTCTAGAACCTCTCCGATGAAAACATCAAAATCATTCCCGAACTCCGGAATCGGACTTTCCTTATATAAATCTTATTGTCCGGACCATTCCGAATCTTCTCGTGAAATCCCGGATCCCATCCGAGACTCCGAACAACATTAGGTATCCCTACTTACATTCCATATCTAGTAAACAACATCGAATCCTTAAGTGTGTCTCCCTACGGTTCGTGAATTATGCGGACATGACCAAGACACTTCTCCGATCAATAACCAATAGAGGAATCTGGAAATTCATATGGCTTCCACATATTTTTACGATTACTTTGCGATCGAATGAACCACTTACATACGATACCAATTTCCTTTTGTCTCGCGATAGTTTACTTATCCGAGGTTTGATCGTCGGTATCTTTGCATACCTAGTTCAACCTCGTTACTGATAAGTACTCTGTTCTCGTTCCCGTTATATGAGCCAAAACGCGAGATGGCTGAATACGGAATGCTTCGTATTTTTTAAGTAGTAGAGATAGAGATCTTGTTCAAACCGCCAGGAACAGATTACGACAAGAAAGGTTTAGGGAAAAAACCATAGACATGTTCCTCTATCTAAGAGCACCCACAATGCAAGAACGCTTAGTTAGGCACTTAGGTCATTAAAATAATTCCAATAAAAAAATAAGTACAGAAGCGCTCGGCATAAATAGGAACATAAATCTCTTTTTTCTGCAATTCAAATAGGAGCACAAATTTAATGTCTTTAAATCTTCATTTGTGCAACATGTGCTATTTAGGGACATTTCAACGAAGAAGCAACTGAACACGGAACATATATTATTCTGAAGTGACCCACCACTGCAATCTTATCATATCTTCTTCTTAATGATGCGAGCTCAAATGGATACTTGAAGATAGGCAGTTATACGTCCTAGTTGTATCATAAATCCGCAACCAGGGTGGTGAGAGCGAAACCGAATCAGGCCGTAATGTCCAGTGTCACATCGTACTGCGTCATTTTCGGTTCTACAAACTTCAAAAAGAAAAAAAAAAGACCGGTTCTAGAAACCACGAGTAGCTCCCTGCATCAGTGCGCGCGGCTTTCCTTTTCTTGGAAAAACGTCAAGAAATTCAGTGGACGTCACCTCGTCATCATCTCGCCAAACCGAAAATCGAAGATAAGATGTTGCGTACCGAACTGTTGTAAGGACGCAATGGCTTTGCGTTTTCAGCTTTGCGCATCATCACACGGCTACTCTGTTTCGGTGTTTCTAGGGACTACTGCAGGATATGCAGGGGCGGAGACAGGGAGGGGCGAGCAGGGGCAGCGCCCCTCCTATGATTTAGATTTTGTAACTAAAATTATTCATCAAAGTACTATTTGTATGATGTTTTATCTATTTCAGCCTTCCCTAATTAAACTTATAACACTAGTACGCTCTAATTGTCCCTCTCAACGATAAATTCTGGCTCCGCCCCTGAGGATATGGGTTCAGTGTCACAGGTCATATATGGTTTGCAGTCCGAGTTTCATCATGCATGTTAATGGAACGAAGCTCTCCGTCCCCGTTAGACAAACATGTAGTACTCCTTCCGATCCATATTAATTGACTTTGACTTATCAAAATTTAAATAAATCTATATAGAGTGTACCAAATAGTGTCTGATTCATTGAAATCTAGACAAATTTGAGTCAATTAATATGGGCCGGGGGGGAGTAGTAGTATTAGGATGCAACTGGGTAGGCTGCTCTTGCTTACAACGACATCTTAACTCAACCCTAAGCAATACACTAGCTTCTCTACCTGTCACTGACTGCGCATGCATGTGAAGAGCTCTCAACGGTGTTTGTCTGACTGTTATACTCTTATCTCCAATTCTCCACTCTCCACCATGGAGGGGACAATGAACGGTGGCGGCACCTTTACTACTAAGTCCAGCAAAGGTTGGACCATGGTGATTGTATACAGGCTAGCAACGGACCCAGTTCAGTAGAGCCCAAACTAAGATTGGACCACGGATCAAGCCAAAAACAGCTAGGAGGCTCGATCGATCGGCACCTCCTTTCACTCGCTTCGTGCTTATCTGATCCACAATATCTGACTGACTCACTGACTGGCTGGATTCTAGAACTATCAATGTGGTTGGGACTCCTTTTTTTAGAACAAAGACAAGCGTCGGAGACGCCAACTTCATTTCACCTCATAAGCAGGTTACATCATATAGCCACGAATCTGAATCCTGAATCGCTAGAACTATATAGGGCAAGAACTATTTGTGTGACCTGAGAAATACTCTTTCAAAATAGTACGTAGGTTCACTTAGAGTGAATCTACGTACTAAAAGTAGTCTAGATACATTTGTTTCACAATAAAATATCTTATATTTTAAAACGAAGGAAGTTCAACTCAATATATGCTCTCGAAAAAAAGGCAAAAGTTTGTCTTATTTATTAATTAAGAAGAACATGTCCAGTTAATTAGGAAAAAATCAGACGAGAAACATACAACAATTTTATGTGTACTATTGGATATATCCGCCGGATATCCAATGAGTACGGGTACTCGCCAGGTATAGGTATGAGTAAAGTTTTATACCCATGGGTAAGATATGAGTAAGCTTTTGTACACGTTGACTACACAGATATATGTATGGTATTGCTCTATCCTATCCAAATCCTGCCCATTGTCATATTTAAGTATATTTCAACGAAGAAGCGACTGATCACGTAATATTATTTCGAAGTGAGACACTGCAATCTTATCATATCTTCTTAATCATGCGAGCAATGATTATTCATCATTATTATCGGGTGATTGGACAGGTTGAGGGCACCTCATGTCAACTATGCTTTCAGTGATAAGAAATTCCAAAGGGCTTTTCGAAACGCATTAATTTCTTAGCATTTTTATTTATAAGTACTAGTACACGTTAAACCGTTCAACTTCAGCGAAAAAGTAGAGAACAGACAAGAATACTAGTACTGTAAATTCCTCACAAGGCGTGAGGCCTCACCGTGACAGCTCAAATTCATACTTGAAGATACGCAGTGATACGTCACACCGTATCATAAATCCGCAACCAGGGCGAGAGCGAAACCGAATCAGGTCGTAATCTCAAGTGTCAAGTCAGTTTGAATGTTCGGGATTCTGAGCCAATCTTTAATGAATGATGATGTTTTGCAAAACCACTTCCAACCCGTAATGTCACGGCTTTTATTACAATACTTGTTACTTGACTCACCCGAAAGAAATATGCGCCACCTACAAAATCCTACTTCAAACCATCAAAGAAGACGCAAAGCTTTGGGTCACCGCGGATGCCAAATTCTTGAGTGTTGTATTTTTGGAAGAGTAATCCCTTTTGTATTTTGGACACTCCTTTTTTTTTATCATGTCATGACTCTCTCCTTATTTAATATATGAGGCAAATCTTTTACCTCCGTTCAAACAAAAAAAAGTGTAAGTCCTACTGCATCATTTTCGGTTCTAGAAACCGCGAGTGGCTCCCTCAAGTACGTAGGCCGCGCGCGCCTTTTCTTTTCTTGCGGCAACGTCAAGATTCAGTGGACCTCGTCGTCATCGCCGAACCAAACCAAAAATCGAAGATAAGATGCTGCATACCAAACTGTTCTAAGGACGCAGTGGCTTTGCGCATCATCACACGGCTTATTACTCTGCTTATGTCACGGGTCATGTATGGTTTGCCGTCCGAGTTTCATCTGTTTGTTTTAGGCAGGTAACGTGACTTGGATCTCGTCACGATTTCGTGTTAATATAGTTGGCACAATGCCAGGAGTACATGATGGTCTTTGTGAATAATACATGGGCCAAAATATAAAACAGGCTAAATACAATTAACACTCTCCCTTAATCTGAACCTGTCGAGAGGTTTAGATTACGCTTAAATTCATCTAGCTTTTTAACTGGGAGTGCTTTGGTGAAGCCATCTGCAACTTGATCTTTGCTTGAAATAAACCTGATGTCTAGAAGATTTTTAGCAACTCTTTCTCTAACAAAGTGAAAGTCAATCTCAATGTGCTTGGTTCTGGCATGAAACACTGGATTTGCAGACAGAAAAGTAGCACCCAAATTATCACACCAAAGACATGGTTTCTCTTTAAGTTTGATGCCAAGTTCAGTAAGAAGAGCTTCAACCCATATTAGTTCAGCTGTAGCATTTCCCAAGGCCTTGTATTCTGCCTCAGTGGAAGATCGAGACACCGTGTCCTGTTTCCTAACACTCCAGGAGACCAAATTTGGTCCAATAAATATGGCAAAATCACCGGTGGAGCGCCTGTCATCAAGAGAGCCTGCCCAATCTGCATCAGAGAAGGCACTGAGAAATGTGGAGGAAGACTTGGAGAAAGAGATTCCAGTCTTCAGAGTATCTTTTATGTATCTGAGTATACGTTTAACTGCTGTCCAATGTTATGTAGTTGGAGCATGAAGAAAATGACAGACCTTATTTACATCAAAGGATAATTCTGGACGTGTCAGAGTAAGATACTGTAAGCCTCCAACAATGCTCCGATAATGAGTACTGTCATCACTGCCTAAGGGTGTACCATCTGTAAGTGACAACTGCTCTGTGGAAGACAGGGGTGTAGGAGCAGGTTTACAACCATGCATGCCTACCTTGGCAAGTAGTTCAGAAGCATATTTCTCCTGTGTCAAGATCAAACCATCTTGTATTTTCTTGACTTCAATACCAAGGAAAAAATGTAAGTCACCTAAGTCTTTGATGGCAAAGTTCTTGGAGCAAAACAGTGATAGCATGATCAGAGGAACTAGTCACTATGATATCATCAACATAAATAAGCATGTATATGATAACACCCGAGCAGTTGTAGAGGAATAGTGAGGTATCAGCCTTTGAGGGTGTGAAACCAAGATCACAAAGCTTGGAACTTAACCTGGAATACCATGCTCGAGGTGCTTGCTTGAGTCCATAAAGAGCCTTATCAAGTTTGCAAAAATGATGTGGAGCGGAAGGATTTTCAAAACCAGGAGGTTGTCTCATATAAACTTTCTCTTCCAGAACACCATGAAGAAACGCGTTCTTGACATCTAGCTGCCGTAGACTCCATCCACGAGAAACAGAGATAGACAAAACAATCCTGATAGTAGCAATTTTAACAACAGGACTGAAAGTATCCTCGTAATCAATACCATACCTTTGTTTGAAACCTTTTGTAACTAGTCTTACTTTGTATCTATCTATAGATCCATCTGCCTTTTTCTTTATTCGATAAACCCATTTATAGTCAATCAGATTTTTGTTGCTGCTCGGAGGTACAAGATGCCATGTTTTGTTTTCAATCAATGCATTGTATTCTTCCTCCATAGCCTTATTACGAACATTATTACGAACCAAACAGAAAAAAAAGAACGGCCGCGTAGCCTGATTTGGATGCATTTGAACGCCGTGTGTCGATCGAGAGAGAGAGAGGAGACGATATATGGGTCTGGTCCCTCCACGTCGTGGCGCGCAGAAAGTTCGAGCGTCTTCAAAACCCGGCCACGAAAACCAGACAAAAAAGGATCTTTCAAAACAAAAACAAAAAAAATCCGGAAAAAGGATCTCTCTGAAACCTACTATACCAGAATTCCAATGTTCACGAATTTGCACAGCTTTAAGATACAATATCTTGGCCAAAAACCGCCAAGAACACAGATTAAGTCAAGAAAGGTTTATATATATAGGAGATAAAAAAACCAACCATGCATGTTCCTCTAATCCTCGCGGTTGTCGACCGGAATATTCGCGTTACGACGTTGTAGGCTGCAGTGGCCGACTATACAAAGAAAGGTGGCATATATATGGATGAGTTGTAGACGAAGAGAAATCCATGCAGGTCACACAGAGGAGCTAACCATATTTTTTACTTGTCATTTTGATTTTTCTTTTGTCATACTCTATGCAAAGAATACAAAAAAAAAGAGGGTCAAGGAATTTCCTAACAAAAAAGTCAAGAAACGTCGTAGTGGGAGTTACGTCCCGGCATAAATAGCAACATAAATTTTATGTCTTTATTTTTGCAACATGTGCTACTATTTAGGGAGATTTCAACGAAGAAGCAACTGAACACGTAACATATATTATTCCCAAGTGGGCTACGACCGCAATAATCTTATCATATCTTCTTTTTAATGATGCGAGCAATGATTATTCATCATCATTATTATCCGGGGATTGGACAGGTTGATGGCACCTCATGTCAACTATTGCTTTCAGTGTTATCACAAAAAAAAAAACTATTGCTTTCAGTGATAAGAAATTCCAGAGTTCTTTTTGAAACACATTAATTTCTTAGCATTTTTATTTATAAGTACTATGCTACACGTTAAGCATTTCAACTTTAACAAAATAAAAGTACTTCCTCCGTTCCAATAAATATACGATGTTTTAGGTTCGTAAAGAAAATAAATTTAGACTTTTTTTAGTATGTAGTTTCATCCGAAAATTGAATGAACCTAATTAATAAACGAAATCACATCTTATATTTTAAAACGGAGTGAGGGAGTAGAGAACCGACAAGAATACTACCGTAGAATCCTCACAAGGGCGTGAGGCCTCACGGGTGCAGTGGATCCATGACAGCTCAAACGGATACTGCTTGAAGATAGGCAGTTATATATACGTGGTATAGGAGTATCATAAATCCGCAAGCAGGGTGGGAGCGAAACCGAATCAGGCCGTAATCTCCCCAGTGTCACGTCGTACTATTTTTCTCTGTTCTAAAATAGATGTATGGGATTTGTCAAAATTTAAATGAATTTAGACACTATTTAGTATAGAGTGCGCGCGTGTGAAGGGTACATCATTTTCGGTTCTGGAAACCGCGAGTGGCGCGCGCCTTACCTTTTCTTGCGGCATCGATCGGCAACGTCAAGAAATTCAGTGGACGTCGCGTCGTCGTCATCACCAAACCAAAAATCGAAGATAAGATGTCGCGTACCAAACTGTTGTAAAGGACGCAGTGGCTTTGCGCGCGCATCATCGCACGGCCGGGTTGCTCTTCGGTCTTTTCAGAGGTCTACTGCAGGATGTGTGGGTTCAGTGTTTAAGGTTTCAGGCCACTGGGTAGCTAGCATGCTCATGTGATTACAAACAATATCTTAACTCAATCCTAAACAATACAGTTTGCTTGATTGCTACTCTTTATCCGCCATCGAGGGGACATGAGCGGTAGCGACACCAAAGGCTGGACCATCGTGATTATATATATATATATATACAGGCTAGCAACGGGACCTAGTTCATTAGAGGCCAGACTGAGAATTAATGGACCATGGAACGGGCCCGACACAGCTAGGCAGCTCGATCGGCATCGCCATCGCCACTTCCGTTCACTTGCTTCATGCTTATCTGATCCACAATATCTGACTGCGTGACTGACTGTCTGGCTGGATTCTAGAACTATCAAGGTGGCTAGGACTCCTTTTTAGAACAAAGACAAGCGCCCGAGCCGCCCAATTTCATTTCAGCTCATAAGCAGGTACAGTGCAAATCCCTGCGAATCTGAATTCTGAATCGCTGGAACTATATAGGGCAAAGAACTGTTTGTGTGACCTGACAAATACAACTGAATATTGGATCAGAAGACGAGAAATACTACTCATTAGAGCCCAGATTGAGATTGGAACACGGAAAAGGCCAAACAGCTCGGCGGCTCGATCGATCGGCTCCTCCTTTCACTCGCTTCGTGCTTATCTGATCGACAATAACCGACTGAGTCACTGACTGACTTACTGGGTTCTAGAACTATCAATGTGGTTGGGACTCTTTTTTGAAACAAAGACAAGCGTCGGAGGCGCCAATTTCGTTTCGGCTCATAAGCAGGTTACATCATACAGTGCAAAGCCCTGCCAATCTGAATTCTGGATCGCTAGAACTATATACGGCAAGAACTATTTGTGTGACCTGAGAAACACTCTTTCAAAATATAAGGTGTTTAGCTTCTAGACTACTTTTAGTATATAGGTTCGTTTAGGTTTGAAGTGAATCTACACACTAAAACAAGTTTAGATACATTTTCTTCACAAATTTAAAACATCTTATATTTCAAAACGGAGAAAGTACAACTCAATATATGCTCTCGAAAAAAGGCAAAAGTTTGCTTTATTCATTAATTAAGAAGAAACGTGTCCAGTTAATTAGCAAAAAATCAGACGAGAAACATACAACAATAGCAGCACAGGACCACACCCACTCTCGCGACCTCGCCATAGGGCCCAAGCCCACATTAGGCCTGGAACAGACAGAACCAAACCACAAACACCACGCCATGATCATGCCATTGGCGCGACCAATGCAGCAAAAACGCCCACCCCACGACACAAACCAAAGGGTCAGATAGAAAGCCGTGACTGCTATGGAAAGAACAGTCTCGGTGTCTCTTCCACACCACCGAACTGGCTACTTTCTCCCTCGACGTTAATAGCCATCCAATCAAGATTTACTTGAATCGTCTTGTTGCTTGCATTGCACAAATCTCATCGTATGTCTAGATCGGAGTATGTTCTTAGAGGTGACTTAAAAATAATTATGTATCGGTCCCATGGGGAATAAAAAAAACAAATAGTGCTTATTGCAATCAAACATAAAAAAACTATTGTACGAAACTGGAAAGAAAAACTAGAGTAGACAATACTTATATTTCCGATAGTTTTGCATGATCGAGCGCCGTCTTGCCATCTAGTTTACTTGACATGTAAAGTCTTGCATACTCTTCTACGTTTGTTGTCTTGTATAACACCTTCTCTTCCATAGTGCCCAGAATCGGTGAAATTACTCCATCTAAATTTGGGACGTGAAATGCTGATATGGATAGTCGTTCCTTGTGGGCATTTATAGTAACCCTGTGCTCAATGCTCTTGTACCTCCCGTTCGTCATAATCTACAACCATTAAGCAAATGAAATTTAGAAGCATTTCAAATTCCACATTCATCTAGAGGTGGAAAGAGTTGATGAGTAAATATTTTCCATGCATTGTTTTTCTGACTACACATCCTTCGGCTATTGAAATTAGACAAACATCTAATTCCTCGGGTGTAAGGAGTTTGAGGAGTACATATATTTATGGCACTGTTTAGGAAAAACTTTTACTATACACCCTTCAACGATGGCTTGGGTCTAGAATGCACCCGTTAAACCTAGAAGATTTAATGAGTCCAATTATGGATACGGAGACTGTGAATATGTGTTTTCTTCCTATTTCATATAACCTTAGATTGAGCTTTGGTATGATAGCCATTACAAAGATCATACCTCAAGGAGGTCACCCACATTCACCAATAGTGCATCACGACGTGGTTTGGGATCCACGCACCATTCCATCTAATTTGTAGACCTTGAACTGGATTAACTTCTAGCAGGATAGTAAGAAAAGATCCATCAGAATGCGGTGAGAACCCTAATACTTTTTCGGGTGTCGAGGGGCATTGAGGGTAGTAGCTCATCCGTAAAATCTGAACCACATTTTTGTCTGCCACCAATTCAGGATCAACGTCTAGTGTTTTCGCAATGAAGGTGGCAACAGAATCAGCAACTTTCATCAATTCAGAAGAATATTCTTCAATGGAGTTTCTGGATCATAGAAACAATAGCATTTGCGTTAATGTTAGATGTAGTTATTCACACCATCAACCTTAAAAATCAGTTGCTAAGTAATTATTCTAAAAATATTCCCATGGAAGAAAATAGATATTCTCATTTCCTCTGTTTTGTTTTATGGAGTCGAGAAAACTTCTTAGTAGTTAATATGAATCAGAAGAAACTTCTTAGTTAGTTTATTCTCAGTAGACTTAGACGTATACTTTCCCTTATTTTCGAAGAATTCGTGTCCACTTATATAATGTTAGTGGAATTTGTCAATTCAAGTCTAATTCTGCTCTACCAAAGAGAAACTCCAACCTGGAGAAAAAAGAAAAAGTGCACCTCTAACCTGAATGTATGAGGCTGGCTAGGCCAGTAACTCATGTCACGGGCCTGAGGTGGCTGGGTGTAGACGCCCAACAGGTCACCCCAGTCAAGCTTTTGATCATGGGATTGAACATATGCTTGGCCATAACCTTGAAGATCTCCTGGGCGTTGCGCGTACACACGCTTGACCTCGAGAGGGAGCTGAAAGAATTTTTCAGTGTCACGCTTTACACCCGCGATGACCTCATCTGGCACTCCATGATTTACCAGCTGCCAATCACAAGTTTTTCAGTGTCACGCTTTACACCCGCGATGACCTCATCCAGATATTTTGTACGTGCTGGCGTAGATAAATCATGTTTTCCTCCCAAAAAAAGAAGAAGATAAATGATGCTTAACTGTTAGGAATAGTAATCCTGATAGGACACGGAACGGTGTCGTGTGCGTGTGTGTTCCGAGTAGGACTAGTGGTCCAACACCTATTCGTATTGACGTTGCGTCTTGCCGGGTATATATACACCCATATAGTAGCCCTGTAAGACAACCGTGAGATTCAATACAAACAATGGGACGAGAGGGCCTGTAGCCATCAACATTGTTTTTCCTAGTCACGAGGCCGTGGAGTTGGTGCTAGCTGATTGTGCATGTACGTAGGCTGCCGCTTATTGCAAAATAGCTTTGGCTTGTTTTACTCGTGTGTCAGGTCGTCTCGCGGAAAGTCTTCGTCATCGATCGTCGTCGGACCGTACTCGGCGGCGTGGGCTGGGCCAACAATTGGTATCGAGCCTCGCGGAGGATCTCCTAGTAACGGAGGTCATGGCGGACAAGGAGCTAGGCGAGTACTCCCGGTGCGGGTGCATCGGTGTCGTCGCGATACCAGCGGTATGATCGCGGCAACTACATGGCGTGGAAAGCGGATGGAGTGGGCCATGGAGACGACATCGGGAGGCTGTCGATCCCGTGACGAGTTCAAGAAGGGCGCGCAAGTACGCAGGGACCGACAGCACTCACGGCCATCGGCTCGTGGTGCCGTGGACGTGATGCGACACGATCTCGAAGGATTACGCAAAGAAGGCGTGGGAGACACTCAAGGCGTTGAATCTTGAGCACGGAGCGTCCATGCGACCTACAAACCTTGCGGAAGAAATACGAGAACGTAGATGGAAGGAGATGAGGCCTGGGCGCTTTTGCCTCGAGGGTAGCCACAATTGTCAGCGGGATTCGCGCAAGGTGAGAAGCTGGAAGATATCTCGGTCGTGTCGTTTCTGGCGCCGCGCGCGGTACATATCTGTGGTGTCGGCAATCGAGCAATGCGTTGATCTCACCACCCTCACGATGGATGACCTGGTTGGGCGGTTCAAAGGCGCAGCGGCGGATGAAGATCACCTACGGCGAAACAAGATGAGCACCTCATGCTTACACGTGCCCGATGGCGGCAATGGTCGCCAAGGAGAGGGCGATAAGGAATCAGCGATGGCGATGGTTCGGTCCCGGCGAAGAAGTCGGACAGCAAGCCGAAGAAGCCAAAGAATAAATTCGACAAGAAGAATCTTCGCTGCCATAAGTGCAATCAGCTCGGGCACTTCAAATCGGAGTGTCCTAACCGTTCAAAAGAGAAGACTCTCATGGCGAAGGAAGGAGATGATATACCGATGATGCTCATGCTCGAAGCTTGCGAGTTAATGACCACCAAGGAATCAACTCCTCAGGAGTCTGCTACGGAGATCGTCACGCTCGTGGAAGAGAAGGTCTTCCTGCGGAGGATGCAGACGGCTCACGACGTTTGGTACCTCGACACAGGCGCTAGCAACCACATGACCGGCGACAAGGCTCAGTTTTCTGAGTTGAACCTCACGGTTGGAGGCTCCGTCCGATTCGGCGATGGGTCGAAGGTGGAGATTGCGGGGCGACCGCCCCTGTTTGAGTTGAAGGATGGAGGTCACAAGGTACTCACTGACATGTACTATATTCCCAAGCTTAAGACCAACATTATCAGTCTTGGTCAGCTCGCGGAGCGTGGATGCAAGATCGTGTTGGAGGATGAGTTCCTGTGGGGATATGACCGCCAAAGAGAGCTCATAATGAAGGTGGAGAGGTCGAAGAATAGACTCTACATCCTCAATCTCAATTGGGCGGATCCAGTATGTTTGATGACAAGCATGGAAGACTCGGAGTGGAAGTGGCATGCTCGCTACGGACATCTAAATTTCCAAGCTCTACGACAACTTGGACAGAAGGAGATGGTACGTGGCTTACCGTGTGTTGATCATGTTGAGCAGGTGTGCGACAGTTGTCTCATTGGGAAGCAAAGGTGAGCCCCGTTTCCAAGGGAGGGACAATATCGAGCAAGTAAGGTTCTTGAGTTGGTGCATGGAGACTTATGCGGACCAATCACGGCGACCCCTTGAGAACAAGTACTTTTGCTCATCGTCGGCGACTTGATAGATACATGTGGGTTGTGTTCTTTGAAGAGTAAGGATCAAGCTTTGCAAGCGTTCAGGATTGTGAAGATGGCAACCGAGGTGGAGTCGAGGCAAAGTTGAAGGCCCTCCGTGCCGATCGGGGTGGGGAGTTCAAATCCAATGAATTCAAGGCGTTTTGAAGCTCATGGGATCGGCGGTATCTCACCGCCATATTCACCAGCAAAAGCGGTGTTGTGGAAAGAAGGAACCAAAGTGGTGGCCGCACGTAGCATGATGAAGAGCAAAGGCATGCCGAGCAGGTTTTGGGGTGAGGCGGTTAGTACGATGTCTATTTGAGCAGGCGCCAACTAAGAGTGTAGTTGGTATGGCGCGTCTGAAGCATGAAATGCAGGCGCAAGCCCTCGGTTGATCATCTTCGCACTTTCGGTGCGTGGCGCATGTGAAGGCGGTGACCGGGCATACTAGCAAGTTGGCGGATCGAAGTACTCCAATGGTCATGATCGGCTATGAATACGGTTCGGCGTATCGCGTACAATCCGGTGAAAAACAGGTGGTGGTGGTGACACACGGCGTCGTCTTGAGGAGGACAAATCATGGAATTGGGGCTGCGGAACCGGTACAATCAATTTCGATGAAATATTTACGTAGTCTGATGATTCACATGCAGATGATCAAGAAACAGCGTCCGTGGCGTTACGGATTTAGGCTGGTTCGGAAGATGGAGAATGAAGTGAGCAGCGGCGCTACGCTGGAGAGGTATCTCCGCGTGGGAGTCCGACGAGCAGCAGCTCACGCGCTGCACGGAGACTCGACGTCGCCATCCGATCCGCAGCGGACGAGCCTGGCGCCAAGTGGCCCATCACTGCACACTCCCATCCGGGAGGGGCTAGCGGTAGTCGAAGTGGGCGAGCGGCGATGTCACGTCACCAACATGCGATACACGGCGAACTGCAGGAAATTCATGACGCTGAAACAAGTACTACGTCAGCTTCCACGTCTCCTCCAAGTGCAGGAAGAAAGGCGGCCACCTACTCGAAAAAATTCCGAAGTGTCTTGGAGTTGTATCCGGAGACCCTTACAGTGGCGTGCGAGGAAGGACAAGGTCGGTGTTTACTCACCGGAGCCGGCGATTCGAGGATGCTAATACGGAGGAGTGTTGGCGTCGGGCTATGGATGAGGAGTTGGGGTCGATCCGCGACAACGATACATGGGAGCTTGTCGATCTACCCAACAATCACAAGGCCATAGGGCTCAAGTGGGTGTATAAGATCAAGAAGGATGCCGAAGGGAAGTTGGTGAAACACAAAGCTCGGCTAGTGTCCAAGGGATACGTGCAAGAGCAAGGTCTTCGAAGAAGTGTTTGCTCCCGTTGCAAGGATGGAATCGGTGAGATTACTTATCGCTCTCGCAGCTCAAGAATCTTGGAAATTGCATCACATGGATGTGAAATCTGCGTTTTTGAATGGGGAGTTAGAAGAAGAAGTTTATGTGAAGCAACCACCGGGATACATCAAAGAGGGAGAAGAACACAAGGTTTTGAAGCTACACAAGGCGTTGTACGGGCTACGGCAAGCCCCTCGGGCGTGGAACATCAAGCTTGATCGTACATTGATCTCTCTCGGATTCGAGAAGAGCCCTGGAGCATGCGATGTATAAGCGAGGTAAAGGAAGGGATCATCTACTAGTTGGCATCTATGTTGATGATCTATTGATAACTGAGGCGGATGAGAAGGAGATTGCAAAGTTCAAGCTACGGATGAAGGAGTTATTCAAGATGAGTGATCTAGGCTTGTTGAGCTACTACCTTGGGATCGAGGTACATCAAAAGTGGGTAAGATCACGCTATGCCAAGAGGCATATGCAAAGAAGATACTCGAGAAGTGTGGCATGGAAGAATGCAATCCAACTCATGTTCGATAGAACCTCGTCTTAAATCGAGCAAAAGGAGTGAAGCACTGCGGTTGATGCAACGGAGTATAGGAGGCGTTGTCGGAAGTTTGAGGTATCTCATCAACACAAGACCGACTTGGCCTATTCCGTTGGCTATGTGAGTCGCTTCATGGAAGCACCCACAATGGAGCATTGGACAGCCGTGAAACATATACTCGGGTATATCAAAGGTACTACAAACTTTGGTATTGTCTACTCGAAAGAAGGAGGAGGTGAAGCTACTTGGCTACGTGATAGCGACATGGCGGAGATATTGACGAGTAAGAGTACCTCGTGGCATATTTCTTGGGAAGAAGCATAGTAAGTTGGCTATCACAAAAGCAAAAGGTGGTGTACAGTCATCCTGAAGTGAGTATATTATGGCTGCAACTGCAGCGTGTCAAGGTGTGTGGCTAAGAAGTCTACTTGGTGATCTCACCAATCGGGAGGCGGAACAAGTGGTGCTCAATATTGATAACAAGTCTGCAATTTCATTGTGCAAGAATCCGGTGCATCATGACAGGAGTAAGCACATTGATATGAAGTATCACTACATACGGCAGTGTGTAGAGGAGAGCAAGATTGAAGTCAACTATGTTTGCACCAATGATCAGCTTGCGGATATCCTAACTAAATCTTTGGGACGAGTGAAGTTTGCGGAGATGCGAGGAAGGATCGGCGTCCAAGCTGTGAAGTTAGGCACATCGTGCTTAGGGGGGTGATTGTTAGGAATAGTAATCCCGATAGGACACGGAACGGTGTCGTGTGCGTGTGTGTTCCGAGTAGGACTAGTGGTCCAACACCTATTCGTATTGACGTTGCGTCTTGCCGGGTATATATACACCCATATAGTAGCCTTGTAAGACAACCGTGTGAGATTCAATACAAACAACAGGACCGAGAGGGCCCTGTAGCCATCACATTGTTTTTCCTAAATGCGTGTCGTGGAGTTGGTCTAGCTGATTGTGCGTATGCGTGCTTATTGCAAAATAGCTTTGGCTTGTTTGCTACGTGTGTGCAGGTCGTCGTCTCGCCGGAAAGTCTTCATCATCGATCGTCGTCGGACCGTACTCGACGGCGTAGTGGGGCTGGGCCAACATTAACTTCATGGAAGACATTGAACAAGATTGTAAATCACCGTCACGTTTATTAGTACGACTACATGAAAGAATCCCCACTCCTGGCAGACAAGCTTGAGCTTCGTGGCCTCTGCTTCTCCGGTCTCGGGGCTCAGAAGCTTGCCGAGGTCGATCACCGGAACATCATCGGAGCGCTCAACGAGAATGGGGTGCGCGTCGATGTCCGGCTGGATGTACCGTTCGATCTTATCGGCGGTCAGCTCGTCGGGGGTGGACGACGCCAGAGCCTGGACGTTCCTGACAGGAAGCGTGGATCCCAGCTTCAACCAGCTTCTCTCGCTGCCGCTGCCACCACTCGGTGCCTCCACGTCCATCAGTATTCACTAGCTAGTCTAGTTCCCTCTGCTTGCCTGTAATAGTTCTATGATTCACGCTACTATTATACTAGACGAAAAAGCGCGCTTCGCCGCGCCGTCTACGTAGCATCTGAGTTTGTTGTGGTAAATGTGGTGGTTTTGCACATGTGTTCCACCATGTTTCTGTCGGTTGTAACATGTATTTTAAGTATGCTCATAAGCTGAAAGTACTATTGTGAAATATGGAGAGAAGGGGTCTCTAGAACGGTGGGTGTTGGGTGCTGACGGTGTACCCTTGATATTTGGCTCCTATTCTCCCAATATCTCCTAAAAAAGCACATTCATTGCTAGCAAGTTCCCTCATCCACAACAATTATATAATACCTTATAAAGATGAGGATATAATATTATGTTCAAGAAAAGTTAATAATATTACTTAGTATGGGCCAAATGAACATTATATCATCGCCTATGGTTTCAGATACTTTGAATGTTCAACGTCCAAAAGCTAGTTGGTTAAATACTGGTAACAAGGATTCAAATAGCAAACACATCACACACATGTCATCATATGTAAGAGGACCGTAGTGAAGGATAATAAGTTAACAACATATGGTCTACAAAATACATAGAAGATGGCCTAGGAGTGGCAATACCGTACTACTTGAGATTGGCCAACTGGCTGCATCTTTGTCCCTATTACAGAAGGCAGTGTAGACTCAACATTACAACAACAAATTTCAAAGGAAAATAATCAAAAATATCCTTTTTCCATGGTGGAACTCTACAATAAAATTCATGAGAACCCAACAATATTGTGCACTACCGAACCTGAATCATGGTAGAAAGATGGTGTCCCCCGAATTCAAAATCATGCCCATATGCTATGAGTTCTAAGGAGGTCACCCAATGTTTTTCATTTTTGTTGGCAGAAAAGCAGGATAGCTTCACTACAATGCAAGCCAGCCATGCTGATGTTTCCTGAAAAAACATCGCAAGCCAGTCAAACTTTCATCTAAACTGATTGCAAAGCAGAGTAATGTCATTTAGATGGACACTTCCACAGTTCTCAGTCCTTAAAGAGCTCTGTAAAGGTCATTAGAACTAAAACTGAATGAAGAAAAAAGTTGCAATATCTAGAGCAGGTTGGTCTAATAATGCATATTGTTGGCTAATAATTCTCTTGTAGCCATGGAAGCAACTCCACATATGTATTTTGAAAATTATCTTTACCTTATCCTTCATCAAGAACAGGTTAGAGGATATTATAACATGAAAATGTTAGCTGGTGCAAGGTATAATTAATGGTTAGTTAGTAATTACTCCAAAATCTTAGCTTAGTTATAAAATTATCCCAGGATGAGAAAATATTACTTATAAGCTGAAGATTGTAGGCTAAAAACAAAATGGTTAGCTGCATATGAAGATGATCATTAATACATGAGAACCTTTAAGTGGACTACTGTATGCAATGCAAGCAGGAAAATAACATGTCCCTCATACCCTACAAGTATTTTAAAACATGTGTTGACAAATAAATTCTCTGCCGTTGGATGCCTGAATGATCCAAACAGATATGTATGCACTATAATTAGTGTGATTCAGTGATGAGCTTCCCCTGCTTGACGCTAATAAATTATTAATCAGCATACCATCATCAGTCATATTAAGCATCGTCAATCAATTAGCATATATTATCATATGTATATGTGTAACAGCTACAGGAGAAATGTCACCAAATTTTCAGATGATACAGATCAACGACAATTAAGCTGTTATTCACCACGTAACATGATTTTTTCCATAGGTAGCAATGTGGAAGAGCTGACATCAATGCAAGGTTTTGACACATGTAGTTGCTGA
The DNA here is from genome assembly GCA_030063025.1 of Avena longiglumis. Classification (NCBI taxonomy): domain Eukaryota; kingdom Viridiplantae; phylum Streptophyta; class Magnoliopsida; order Poales; family Poaceae; genus Avena; species Avena longiglumis. The sequence continues at coordinate 50,850,370 of CP125974.1, read as the reverse complement.
AGCACAATATTGACAACTATTCTTAACCCATATATAAAGTAAATAATTCAACCTAACATCTAATGTATCTGCTAGGTTCAGCACGATGGCATGATGCCGAGGCAAAGGAAAATAATTGCCTGATTTCCGGAGCGCACAAATTAGTAGACAGCTAGGCAAAAATATAATCTAATTGTCTCAATACACAAAAAATGCAAGATAAATTTGTGGGAACATACAAGTAAGCCGATAAGCAAAGAAGATACGATAGCTTCCATGAAGCATCATGCATCAGGTGTGAGGTAGTACACACAAAGCACATAACGAATAATTGAGTAACAAAACATTGTTGTTCGAGAAGTTTAGCAGCTGAGCATTGTTGTTCTGATGTAATGTGTAACAAACCTGCACGAAAGCTCTATTTTTGCATGAATTCATCGAAGCCCTGAAGCACTCCTTCACTTCCAAATATTGCTGGTTTAGACTACGTTAATTTAACATGGTCAAGTCCTCTTACTTTCAGGACTACCGAGTTGTTAATTATCGTAACATTATCGAGCTTATAAAGGATGGGCAAGCAAGCTACTGAGCAAAAAATTGGGTTAAGCAGCCCTAGTTCAAGTAGACGAACTAAAACCTTATCTTCTGATTTGTAATACCAAGGAGTAACAGTTGGAAGTACATCTTATAAAAGAGTACTAATATGTACCTCTTTTGAAATAAAACTCACAACAAAAATAGCTTTTATCTTGCTGGCTACAATTCTATTTGGCTTGATCAAACATCGTGGTTGTCGCCAACAAATAACAGGCATTCCCCAAAAAAATTATTCAACAAATATTAGAGGATATCAGTCTCGAGTGAGCCATGCAGTTATCTATTAGTATTAATGCCAATCAGCCACTCAAGACCAAATAAAATAGTTAGTCTTTCACTAGGAACTTTCTAATCTTGGTTTGGATTGAGTAAAATCTAGCTTTGGGTGATACCAACTCCATCCCTGGTTTGATCATATAAGCACTCAAATTTCCTGTCTTTACATGTGAATATGTCATGTGTTTGATAACAACAATCATGAACTCACTTGTAGGTGCCACATATACCTTTCCCTTGAATACACCGGCATGATGCAGGTCCGAATTAGATCAGCTGAGCTGACGGTCTTCTGTGTTAAGTAAGTTGTTCTAGAATGGTCCTAGCACTATTGATAAAAAATTCTTCAGATTTAATCGAGGTAAATTTTAGTTGAAAAAAATCTACTAAGTCATAAATATCTTATGTTCATTTAAGGATTAGTTTCTCCAAACATTCCAAGCTATAGATGTTTAAGCCAAAAATAGACAAATAATTTATGTTGTTGCATAGAAGGACCAACACGAGGAACCCCTCGGGAGCTTGTTGTGTTGCTGGTAACGCACCCATTCAAGGATCCGAGGTTTCCGAGCTCAAATGCGACATAACAAATAGCAAGGTTATAACAATACTCTTGTAAACAACCTCTTTTTTAGTGTTCTTTTCCTGTCAACCACACCAACGAAGACTAAAAGGTTTACGTGTTTCTTGTCAAGGACAAGGTACATACTTTGAAGAGAAAATCTAGAAGAGAATTTCGTATCATCAAGAAAGGAGTAGCAACCTCGGCATGGAGGTTGCTAGGTTTGGAGTGGAGCTGCTAAGTGGAGAGCCCTATCACTGGATTGATCCAGTCAACACCATGGACTTGCCGCTACTCCCACTTCATGAAAACTTGAACAATGCATGAAGTTGGCACCAGCTTCTTTATGTTTGTTCCACTGCCAGCAAACTGGCAGTCTGCTCCCCTCATTATTTACTCATCTGAGGGCATCGGTAAGAGCTCTGCGACAAGCAAGTAAACTTATTTGTTAGGAAATCTTTGTCAGGTAGGTTATTTCTAGCAGGAATTTGTGTATGCTTATTTTTCTCTCTAACATGCACCAGATAAGTAGAAGAGTTTGAACTAAGTATAACAAACAAAAACACCTGCTAGCTGCATCGGTCTATCTCACACTCACCCTCTTACTTTCTTCCCAATGGAGCACTGTTCCCTTTATTTCTGACTACAACGAAGCATATCCATGAGAGACTGGAAGAGAAGGATGCCACACAAAACTACAGAGTTGAGATTTCTTCAAATGAATCTTATTATGTAAAAGCTGAGAAAGGGATGTAAGTGAAAGGTGACTTCAGATTCTATAAAACTGATCTTTTGTGAAGAAAAAACATGCTTACCTTACATAGGCTTTTCAATAACTTTAGAAAATGTGTGTAGTATATAGAGGTTTTAGTAGATGAATGATTTGAATGGATCACCTCGTATATAAAGCGTGACTATCGACGAACTAACCAACATAATATGAAGAACCCTTACTTGTTGGTGACCGACTCCTTCTGCGATCTAAACAGGCAATGAAACCCAATTCAAACATCGGGCAGCTTCCGCAAGCATGAAACCACCACATAAGTCATATCTGCAAGAATCTTCTCTAGTCACACTCCCTAGACGGGCCAAAGCGCAAACCTTGTGACAGTCCTACACACAGACGCATCAAGATCATAACGTCGATATTTTTAGTATGTGACACTGCTTTAGTATATGCTATACTTGAGTTACTATTAGTAAAGAAGAGACACCACCTGAATATAATTGGACTAAGATATAGGAAACTAACTTGGCCATTCATTGAAGGAATATAATTGGATAGAGAAGGAAAATATAGAGAGCTGACAAATATTATAAATACAAAATAAAGTAAGAAAGAATAAACATTGTTACCTTATCAAGTCTCTGAAATTTGATAGATATCAAACATTTCATCAAACTTCTGAGGAATCTAGCAAGGTTGAATCAACAAATTTAATATAAATGCGCAGAGTGTAAGACATCAGTTACTAAATTTATTAGAATGTAACTTAGGAGTATGTCAATGTCAGGTTGATGCCCTTTCCAAGCGTCATTATATTTAGCATGAACATGGAAGACAAGTAAAATTAAATTACCAGATTAAGAAAGTATCAGAGAGAGAGCACCTGTTGTGGGATCAAGCTTGCACAACATTGATGGCGTGCTTGAGGGAAAAAAAAGCAGGAGCCATAAGTGGTGCATGGTGACACAGATGCTGTCACTGATAGATTTAATGTTGCTAGCTCTGAAACAAACATTGGTGTCAAGATCTCAAATCAACTATGTTTCTATATAGACAGGGAACCTAAGTGTACAATTTAGTACAGAAAACCTAAGCACGGAATCTAGGACTCCATTTAGTAGCTCAGAAATCACAAAGGCTTATAAGAGTTGAGCGAACTTGTATATAAGATACTCTGTTCTCCTAAAATGAAAATGCATGACAGTAAAATATTCATACCTTTGGCGTACATTGGAAGCTACAAGAATAGTGTTCGAAAATTCAGCAGACCAATAAGCAATTGTAATATTCTGCTTTCACATGGTTAAAAAAGAAATGTTCAGCTAATAAATCTGCAGGTCACATGGTAAAAGAGAGACGTTCAGTTAACAAATTTTGTCAATGATAGAACGAACTGTAAAAAAATAAGGTTCACATTTGGGGAGGAAACGAAAGAGATGGTATTCCAGATATCTACGACGGTGGTCTGGTACCTGTCCTTAGTCGTGCCCAGGAAGGGGCTTCGCCCTCACGCCTTGAAGAGAGCATCGTCGTCGCGGGGAAATCTGCTCCCTTGTCCAACGTCAGATGGAGGTCCTTGACGCCGGTGCAGACGCTAGGGCTGGCAGTGGAGGTCCTCGACGTCGGTGCAGATGGGGCGGCAGGGGCAGTCCTCGACGGTGGTGTATACACAGGGGGCGGCGAGGACAGTCCTCAATGCTGATGTATAGGTCAGGGTGGGGACGAAAGTGGTTGTGGCGGGCGGCGAGGAGGAAGAGGAGGCGGCGCTGCGATGGAGGAAAGGAGAGGAGCGACGGGAGCAAAGGAAAAGGATCTCCTCGGCCAAAGCCACCCGACGGGAGAGAGCAGAGGGATCGAGAGGGTGGGCGGTGGGCGGTGGGTGCTGGGCGCATGAGCGGTGGGCCGCCGGTTCGGTGGAGTTGCTCGCTGGTTATAAGGTAATCGGTTTTTTCTGTGTCACTGACATGTGGTGGTCACGTGGCAAATATGCAAATTTGAGATAAAAAGTGTGGCAAATGTGAAAAAATTCCGACGTAACCTATAGAGTAATAAGAACGTTTTTTTTGCGGGTAATTATATAAGAACGTTAACGATGCAACTTGCTAGTCTCTTTTTGTTGGATTCGATCCAACCGAATGGTAGCGTTGGTTAAACTGCCACAAGAATGATGCCAATTGTCCTTGCCGGAAGGTCCTTCGATCGCTGCGTTTGGACGTACCGATGCTGTGAAATGGCCGGCAGCTAATGGCCGAATTTTTAGAGGTATATAGAATCTCTACTATTCTTTAAAGGCAAACCCGACAATATGGTGGTACGTCGGCTTTCTTTCTCCGTATAGAAAAAACCCGACAGAAAAAATCGCTTGCAAAAAAATCGGCACAACAAAACAAGCTCTCTTCACGTTCCGCACCTGGAAAATTGCATCTTCACCCGTCCGCCTCCTCTCTGACACGTACATGTAATCAAGAAAACCGTCGGCCGCAGAGTCGCCCCTCGCCCCACACCCCACGCCTCCCCTCTATCTCAAAGATTCCTCACCACGACGCACAGTTGCCGTCCCTCACTACGCCGCCTCCACCGCCGGCTTCTCGCTACTCGCGGTGGCTTCCGTGTCCACAGCCACGCCGCCTTTCCGTCTTCATCTTACGTGGTGGAAGTCTAGGTACTACTGGAACCCTTGCGGTTCATCCACCCCCCGCCGGTCCTCGTTTGGGCGTAGGATAATTGGAGAGGGAGGCGTGGGACAGCCTACAGCCTATGGGGAGAGAGAGACCGGCATGTGGCGCAAGCGGAGTGGGAGCAACATTGCAGCAGGCGAGGCGAGCGTCGGAAGGATTGCGGTGGGCATGGTGAACCAGCGTCGGCTGCCCTCTAGCTTCGCCTCCATCCAATGCCACCCTCCCTTGGACCCCATCTCACGGTAAGATGAGAGATTGATCCCTTCCATCCATGCCTATGAACACCTGCAACTTGTCTGACGTATGGCCTCAACCTATTGCGGTTCAAAATTTGTTATGAGATAGGCTTCAATTCAGGAAAGAGTAGTAAGAAATCAGCACTGACACCTTCAAGATGTATAAAAAAAATACTTTACATGGTTGATCAATGTTGTTGAGTGACGCATGTCAGTGCTTTACATTTTCCAGTCCACAATACTGTCGTGTTTTATAAGCATTGAATTAAGTCTCTTTATAACTTTAATTTTTAATGCTAAATTTTTACAGTGATGGTAGACATATATTCCATGAAATTTATTGTTTCATTCCATTTCTACGAAGCCTTACCATGAAATTTATTCGTGATAAATATGCTAGCTGGGCAGATTCAGTTCTAAATTGAGTCAGTTTTAGCAGAGTTGTGCTCTAGACAAAATAATTCATGTACTCACATCAATGAGATGGACAAGCTGCTTCTCTTGGGACCACTCCTCCGGAGATCAGATCCTGAATCACCACGATGACAAGATGTAGTCTCCATGGTGAGAATTGATGATCTGTTTCTTCTAGTCTAGAAAAAGTCTACTGTCAATCTTTATTTCCAAAAAATAGTGGTTGCACTAGCGTTTGTGAAATAGCTATGCAACTAGGATACACTGTTCTAAAAAATGAATTTTGTGTCTCACGGTTACTTTGCTAAGAACGTTCCTCTGTGGGTGTAAATTGATTCTGGGAGTGAGCCAAAAGATAATGACTTTAGTGATTATGAGTTTGATGTGAGCAAGGCTTAGCCATTGTAAATAGCAAAGTTTCTCGGCCCTTATAATTTCTATTTCCAGTCCGAAGTTATTCCAAACTCTGCCTGCAGTGATATTAGAAGGGTCTATGATATTGAGTTTAAAGTGGCGCGTTGATCCAGTATGATAGTGACTATGTGAGTGATTTTTTCTGATGAGTATGTATAGCATGCTCATGATCAAGTGTCAGTACTTATTACTCGTCATAGGCTTGCCTACGGTATTTTATTTATTTATATCAGTACATGAGACTAAATTGTTATTTCAAATTATAGAACACCAATCAGGAAACCATCATGATGATCAGCATCCAGCTGGTATGGTGCCATTTCTAATGTAAACTAACAACTGCTCATTTTATATCGCTTGCTGCTGCAATATAATCTTCTTAAACCCACAATAGATCAGTTTAAAACACAATCAATTAGCGTTAAAGTTCTAACTGGTGTGGGCCTGTATGCACTGGCGGACCCTCTTGGGGACCATACCAGGCCATGGCCCGGTCTTCAGTGGCAGGCTTAGAAATTTCACAATGGGTATTCATAGTAAAAAAATTGAAGGGAAAAACAACAAAAAAGGTTCTAGAGTAGCACTTGAACTTTTGATCAATTGGCTTATACGCATTTGTCCTAACCAACTACTCCTATGCATAATTGTGATATAATTTCAATCAGTTTTCTATACAAGCAGACTGAAATATAAGGCACACCATATAGTTTAAAAGTTTAGGCAATTTTTTTGGGTATTCAGCTGAATACCCTTGATACAAGCTGGGCCCGCCCCTGCCGGTCTTGTAAAACTAAAAATCTAAATTAATGAGGTATCTTGGTCCTAATTCTCAGTAGTAGTTGAATCATTAGTTCGTTCTGTCCTGTCGGCCCGTCCTTCTATGGCTTTCACAGTCCGCCACTGCCTGTATGATACCTTTGAATTTTATTTTGCTTATTTTGTCACATTGGTTTTATATTCATTGATTGCTTGCTTTTTTGTCATTAAGTGCTTTGTATGTTTGTAGAGCATGTAGACCCTATTAGATTTTCAAGAGAACGAAGTTATGAAATCACGTTAATGTGACATATGTAGTAGGGGTATCTAGATAAGTAAATGCTCCCAGATGACAAGATATTTGCAAAGTCTGTAATGGAAAGTTCAAAAGTTAGAATTCTCAGTTTACTTATTTTTCCATAAGTGCTTGCAATGTGAAATGCTTAACTTAATTTTACTTTCCTTTCAGTTATCAAACAAATGGGGGTCCGCTGTTCAGGATTCTTGTCTTATTTCATTTTAATAAAAAAGCTAAGAAACACCATATCCTCAGCCATTCCCCTGGAATTCTACTTGATCACCATGCTCCCTTTGAATGATCTTGATGATGAAAATGTTGATTATGTTTGCTATTTGTACCTAATGTTTTTTCCTAGAGTTAATTAGTAATATGTAAATAGTCACAAGGCCAAAGGTGATTTTCTCTCTCATGCTGCTTTCATGTGCCTACACCATGGTTTTCAAAAATCAATGTGGTAGAGAAGTTTGTAGATAAATGCAGATTACGCATCATTAAATTATCTCTATATAAGAAGTATTGACACACCAATTTTTTCCACTGGTTTGTTCCTAATGTTAGCACTTGTGGTTCTTATGCACTTTTGTTCTCTGGACATTGGATGCATTGGCGTGCATTATAATAATCTATTGATAATTGGGTACTCCCTCCGATCCATAATAAGTGTCGGTGATTTAGTATTGTCCGACACTTATTTTGGATTAGAGGGAGTATTACAAATAGATGAACTCAAGCTTTCTTGTTTCTTTATCATGTGTTATATTCCAATGGTGACATTCTTGTGCTAGCATTTTTCCTCTGATAAGAGAGGAACATGAGTTCAAGCATCTGGACTGTGATCTGCAACTCGGTAGGCAGATAATAGATCCAATATTAGTGGAGCTAAAAGTTAGTTGGGTCTGATACCTTTGATTAAAAAGCAATGCAAAGTTCAACCGGAAAAAAAGATGTCTAGAGTGTGTAAGTTCTGACTTTGTGAAAATCTTGTATAGTTAAGAATATTTTCAGGAATTAGTTCCAATAGGTTAACACAATGGTTTTTTGTGAGTAATTGATTGCACAAGTTCCAGATCAGTAAGCATTATTTTATGGTATTCTATTTCTACCATGAAGTGTGTTATGTGCTTCTGTTTTTTTAGATTCCATACAATTCCTTCACAAGGTCATGTCATATTTCTTTTATCTCACTTCTACATGTTGATTTGTTGCAAAATAGTTTATTAACAAACCTATAGTGATTTACAGTTGTAAGCAGAGGTATTCCATTTCTACCATGGAGTGTGCTACGTGCTTCTGTTTTTTTTTCAGATTCCGTACCAATCCTTCACAAGGTCATGGCATATTTCTTTTATCTTAGTTCTCCATGTTGATTTACTGTAAAACAGTTTATTAACTAACCTATAGTAGTGATGAACTATTGTTTACAGAGTTCACTAAGTGAAGGCGATATTAGACATCTATCTAAACTAAATAGTGTAAACACCCTTCAGTCTAAGGTAATAATTTTTTATGTTTTGTACAATGGTGCTTTCATTTTATTTGGTTGTGTAGATGTGCCCCTTGATAAATGCATTGAAATTTAAATCATCAAGAAAAATTTAATTATGTCTTGGGATGCCTACTCACTTTCTTCAGAATGCAATTGCATCTGATAAAAAGCCTCCTTTTGGAACGAATAGGATAGGATGGCCTAATATGTGTGGTTTAATTATTTATTTATTACGCCAAGCTTAAATTATTCCATAATCAGAGCTCAAAGCTGAACTCCGCCTGCTTATTTAACTCGTGTCTTCATACAGTGTTGCAAAGCTATTATACTACCTTTTGGTTCTTGTAGTGATATACTTACTACCACTTCCAAATGCTTTTCTTTGGGATCTCGTATCTTTCCAAACATGTTACTCTTCTCACTTCTTTTAATACCCTACTTAATTATGATCTCTGGGGCATTTTCTAATTTAACATCTGTGCTTTTCACTTCCTCCTCGGGACACATGATTAATGTTTCATCATACAACTAATTAACTGCAGTTCGTAATTTAAATTAGGTTTCGGGACCTAAACTAACCATGAACCCAAGTTTAGGTGGGGTGAAAAGGAGTGGGCATGAAGTATCGTTGAACCTATCAACTGGAAGTTCCTAGGTGATGCGTTCAATTACATGTGCATTCAGGTGAGCAAATTATCGCATCCCGACTTATCTAACTTTAAATCTGGTATTTATACTGCCACTTGATGATCGGGTGAAGTTAAATCTAGAAATGGTTATTGATAAACTGGTTCAAGTGGTTTGGTTTCTCATTGTGAGTCTGATTGGTTTAAGTTGTTATGGGTTACACCTGGTAATAGTTTGTGTCTTCTGAGAAATCGGTTGGGTTTGGTTAGGTGTGGGCTCAAATAATCCTGTCCCTAACAGTTGCAAAACTATGGGTCTAGACCCAGTTCTTAGTATGGGTTTGTCTCCCTCTGACTCTGAGCAGCAAACTTACAAGCGCCTCACTTATTATGGTCGAGATGACCATGGTATGCTCACGTATGCATATCATATATCATGTACATCATGAAATCATCACGACATCATCATGGCGTATGTATACATTTCATGTACCGTATAGAGTCTGAAGTTGTGCTAAATCAATCCATATCGTGTACGATACGCGCCCTACGCCGACGGTCGCCAACATTGGCCGCCACCGAGTCCAGCAGAAAATAATCGCCATGCCACGATCTGGTGACATACGAGAGTTTGATATATGCCCTTGCTTGAATGATTCTTCACGTGGGAAGTACCTACCGTCGAGCATTGCAAGTTTATATGAGAAATATGCAGTGTTATGAATATTGCATCACTGTCATGCCAAGTCATTCACCCATTTGAACAAAAGTTTTCAACCCATTTCAGTAAACAGTTTCAACCCACGATGGGCTCGGTTTAGTTTGTTTTGGGTGTAAAATAGACCAGGTTTGGTTTTGGTTGGGCTGAAGTCATTATCAAATGGGTTTGGTTTTGGTTCGGTTTCCAAGCTTGACAACATTGGTTGGGTTGAGGTATGGTGTAGTTCTGAGACCATTCTCAAGGTTAGGTGAAGTAGAGAAGTCTCCACCATGAAGGTGTTGTTGTGCATGTTGGAAGAGGAGTATGATCTAATGCTTAAATGTGCACCCATGCCCGCCTTGACGGACAAGACGATGCTGAAGAAGAAGGACAACACTGTGTATGAGCTCGAGCAGATTCTGGTCTAAGGCAAGATTAATGCGGTAAAACAAGACACTGGTTCGTGAGGTGTGTAGTATCGTGGAGGAGCAAGATGTACTAGGTATGCGATCTTTATTTGGTCGAATTTGTCGATCTTATCATGTCTCTGCTTTTGTAGCATTGCTCTGAAGCATTTGCGAAGTTCCAAGGGAAAATAAGTAAGAAAAATACATGATGTAAGTATTGGGATATTAAAGTATATAGCTATATCACTTGAGAATTGTTCAGCGATTTGTACGATATTGTTTTATTAAAGGATGGCTTTAACCTCATATACATCTTCTCCCATGGTTATGTACCTCTTGGCTATGTACACAAGGATGTGTTCTTCCAGTACACGTTGTTTATCAAATACTACAGCAGGAAACTACTCAGTGTTCTATTTTAACTAACTGATTTTTGTTCTCATATATGCCTAAATCTATTCTCAAACCAGATGCTTTATGACTTGTGGTTCACTGCATGTCACCTAAATCATAAATCTTTTCATATGAGTACTAATTAAGGTGTATTTGTCTCCATGTATGATCATTTTTTGTTATGCATTCATCCTAGATTTTTAGGTGTGTTCAGGTCTACTTTTTTATTTAGCGAGAGATGCATCTGCATGGACAGATCAGATAAACTACACTTGCACAGAATTCTTCTATGGTTCTAAATTATTTTGGCATGCATGTAGTTTATGAGTTTTCTTATTTGGGGGCAATTAATCAAACCTCAAATTCGACTGAATCTTTGCAAATAACTAATTGTATATATGTATGTAGTTTCGAACTATTTGGAGGAGAAAAACTTGTGTAAGGATTTTGGCTATTCTAGAATGCTTCTTGTTTCTATGATCCATCCCTCATATTAGAACCGAGTGTATTGTAATTTCCACAATCTTCAGAGAATACCTGATGTAAATACTGCTACATGAGAGCCCTCTCAAAGGTTTTGAGAATTGTCTTTGCTCACATGCACTTTGAAGTTTGAACTACTAAAACAAGATATCCAAAAGAAAAAGCCAAGATTCTTTGAACTTCAACATTTGAATTTTTCTAACCGTTTTAGCTTTCCCAACTCGCCCTGCATAGAGAATTCGTCGGATCATACTTGTGTAATTCACTTGGGGTAGTTTCGGTACCTTTTGCCCTACATCTCTAGGCTGAGTGCTGCAGCGCCCACGAAAAAGTGGATGGGTTCTTCCTTTCTTTTGGATAAAATAAGGTTGTACTCGAGATGAATTCAGCATTAGAGGATGCCACTACAAAATAATCTAAGTGCTCTTTTCATGATGGGTCTAACATAAGTCTGGTTATTTGTTTATCTTTGAAACTAGGTCTGATGTTTTTGGTTGATAATGAATTTAGAAATGTTCTCTAAAAACTTTGTAGCTGAGAGGACTAATGTCTTTGAGAAGCAAGAAGTTTTGATTCATGTTCTCTGATCTTGACAGAACATATATTCCAAATCTGTTTGTCTTGGATAATGTCTTAACATAGCATAACGTTATTCTGTAATGAGCATTTACATAATCCTATTTAGAATATAAGTTAATTTTTTCAAAGGAGAGGAACAAAATATTTACGAGAGGTGGTAAAGTTTGAGGGACATGTCAAACCTAAAGCAAAAAATAGCGAAAACACAAAGAAAAGAAAAAGTAGCGGATACCTGAAGGCATAAGCACAACTCAGGAAGCTAGAGTTCGCTCCTTGATGTCCTCAAACAGAAGGCAGAGTTTACTCCTTGATGTCCTCATACCTAAAGCAAGGCTAAAACTCTGAGTAAGAGTAAGATGATATATTGTTCCGTAGCAACGCACGTGCATTTAACTAGTGTTTCTACATGTATGTTGCATGCAGGCATCTCTTAAGAAAAAAAAACTGTTTTGCTAATTCTAAGTTGACACGGATGTTCCCATGTACAACTGGGTTTTTCTTAAGTACAATTTCAGTTTAGTGAAAAGTACAACTCGTTCTTAAAAAAACTCAGATATAAACAGAACCACAGAAAAACCATCAAACATGTAGCATACTAGTAATAGGAGAAGAATTTCGGAACACGTGCGTAACATCACACAAAAATATGTACTGTTTCAGATAAAAAAGTAACAGATGGTGCTTAGCAGTGATTTGGAAATAATTAATTATCAGGTGAATGAGGAATAGAAAAAACTAATTATATTTCTATGACCATTGGATGCGTGGCGGACCAGGACCCCTCGCCGATGGGAGTTCTCCTTGTTTTGTTTAGATTGTTTTTAGTATCTGTCCTGAAGTCAGAATAAAGTCCTCTCTATCATATCCTTGCTCCGGTGGTGCGTATAGCATCGATGAAGGGCACATGGAGTCGTGTGTCTGGCGGATATCTTGGGATCCTGTCGTTTTTCATATTCATTGGTGTGGTTTGAAGTCAATTTCTTTCGATCTATATTTGTCATCTTCGACGATGGTTGTTGCTCTGGTGCCCTGGTCCTTTGGGTTCTTAGCACGACGACTTCTCGTTCGTGTACTACAACAAGTTTTTCCCGGCTCTGGTGATGGAGATATGAGGACGGCGGTGCGCCTTCAGCTCGTGCTAGTGAATATAGTCGTCACTAGGTGGTCCAATGACCTATCTATAATTTCCTTACTTTTGAGACTTTATAGTGTTGTTAATGATTATTAATAGATAGGTGAAATTTCACAAAAATAATAATATTGCAAACATACATCCCCCGAAGGTTTAATGGGAACGACAAAGTTTTTTTTTCCCAATAAGAGGAGATATGCTTGAAGATAGAAAAAAAAAGGTGTGTCTAGTTCTGGTGATGCCATGCATCTCAGTTGCAAGTGCTACAAATATTATTTGCAATTAATCTCGGTTACAACCCCACTTGCAACTGAAAATCCAACTTGTAACTCACATGTCAAACGAATCATGCTGCAAATCCAATGGAGTAGGACCTGACTGAGCTCTAGCTTAATTTTCAGTCGACCGAGAATTAGCAAAACCGAATTACAAGAAATGCTAGCACCACAAGCAGTCACATAGCATGACCCACCCCACTCGAAACCTTGAGGGACTACTCGATCTAACCCACCAAATCCTCGCCTTCCACTCTCGACATGTCTCCTTCCTGCAACTAGACACCCCACCGAAACCTTGAGGAACTACTTGATATAACCCACCAGAGCATACTATATTCCACTCTCAGCATGTCTACTCGATCTTCCTGCAACTAGCCATGGCATCAACGACTTGGACTCAACGACGCCTGGAATGACCAAGTAGAGAAGCAATCATTATATCCTGGACAATTTTGCATGATGGAGGACCTGTTGCCATGTAGTTTATGTGACATATAAAGTCTTGAGTACTCCTCCACATTTGTTCTCTTGTGTAACCGATAGGGTTGCAAGTGGAGTTTACGTGACATATAAAGTTTTCAGTACTCTTCTACATATTCGAGAAATTTTTGCAAGATCAAGGGTTGCAACTGAGATTTTACGGTTGCAAATGAGACTGTAACTTACTTTTTTGGTTGAAAGTGGTAAATGAGTTCCTTTTTCAGTTACAAGTGGAGCATCTACTGAAATTTTCTCGAGTTGCAAGTGGAGTTGTAACTGAGTTTTTTATGTATCGGAGAAATCATTAGTGTTGTTTAAAAATGATATTAACTCAATAAATAGATATATTTTGTACATTATGTTAGGCCCATACGTGACTTAATTACAGTAATTGGATGGAAAATAATTTATTTCTTTAAAGAATGCTAAACAGTTTCAGGTTCTCTTCTACATAGCATTCATAGGTCTTTCTTTGGTGGAGCAATAGGAATTTCTACCGCATATTTTTTTGCAACACCAGAGCATGCATGGAAAATATAAACATGAAACAAAAAAGTTCCAATCCGTTTTGGGAGCCGAGAGCAATTTTTCTATTGGCCCTACAAAGAAATTTATGGAAAGTTATTACACAGAAACCTTCCTAGCTATTTCCTCTATTTCAAAATATAAGCTTTTTAGCAATTAAAATTTGAACTTGAACTGCTAAAAAGGCTTATATTTTGGAGCAACGATAGTAGATCATAAGAGAATTGACCTAATGTACTTGAAGATGCAATCATTCCTGATAGATCAAATATATAAACCAAATGGTACGATCTGCCAGGGTCTTAGATACTTGAAGCAACAACTAAACTCACAATATAATTCCACACCGGAAATTCGAAATGATAATTATACATAAACTATGGTCGAGATGACCATGGTATGCTCACGTATTCGAAATGATAATTATACATAAACTCTGAGCAGCAAACTTACAAGCGCCTCACTTATTATGGTCGAGATGACCATGGTATGCTCACGTATGCATATCATATATCATGTACATCATGAAATCATCACGACATCATCATGGCGTATGTATACATGTCATGTACCGTATAGAGTCTGAAGTTGTGCTAAATCAATCCATATCGTGTACGATACGCGCCCTACGCCGACGGTCGCCAACCCGCTGGCCGCCGCCACCGAGTCCAGGCAGAAAATAATCGCCATGCCACGATCTGGCTGACATACGAGAGTTTGATATATGCCCTTGCTTCAGAATGATTCTTCACGTGGGAAGTACCTACCGTCGAGCATTGCAAGTTTATATGAGAAATATGCAGTGTTATGAATATTGCATCACTGCTCGCGGCCAAGTCATTCACCCATTTGAACAAAAAGTTTTCAACCCATTTCAGTAAACAGTTTCAACCCACAGATGGGCAGTCGGTTTAGTTTGTTTTGGGTGTAAAATAGACCAGGTTTGGTTTTGGTTGGGCTGAAGTCATTATCAAATGGGTTTGGTTTTGGTTCGGTTTCCAAGCTTGACAACATTGGTTGGGTTGAGGTATGGTGTAGTTCTGAGACCATTCTCAAGGTTAGGTGAAGTAGAAGTCTCCACCATGAAGGTGTTGTTGTGCATGTTGGAAGAGGAGTATGATCTAATGCTTAAATGTGCACCCATGCCCGCCTTGACGGACAAGACGATGCTGAAGAAGAAGGACAACACTGTGTATGAGCTCGAGCAGATTCTGGTCTAAGGCAAGATTAATGCGGTAAAACAAGACCTTTGGTTCGTGAGGTGTGTAGTATCGTGGAGGAGCAAGATGTACTAGGTATGCGATCTTTATTTGGTCGAATTTGTCGATCTTATCATGTCTCTGCTTTTTGTAGCATTGCTCTGAAGCATTTGCGAAGTTCCAAGGAAAATAAGTAAGAAAAATACATGATGTAAGTATTGGGATATTAAAGTATATAGCTATATCACTTGAGAATTGTTCAGCGATTTGTCGATATTGTTTTATTAAAGGATGGCTTTAACCTCATATACATCTTCTCCCATGGTTATGTACCTCTTGGCTATGTACACAAGGATGTGTTCTTCCAAAGACACGTTGTTTATCAAATACTACAGCAGGAAACTACTCAGTGTTCTATTTTAACTAACTGATTTTTGTTCTCATATATGCCTAAATCTATTCTCAAACCAGATGCTTTATGACTTGTGGTTCACTGCATGTCAGCTAAATCTGTTAAATCTTTTCATATGAGTACTAATTAAGGTGTATTTGTCTCCATGTATGATCAATTTTTGTTATGCATTCATCCTAGATTTTTAGGTGTGTTCAGGTCTACTTTTTTTATTTAGCGAGAGATGCATCCGCATGATGGATCAGATAAACTACACTTGCACAGAATTCTTCTATGGTTCTAAATTATTTTGGCATGCATGTAGTTTATGAGTTTTCTTATTTGGGGGCAATTAATCAAACCTCAAATTCGACTGAATCTTTGCAAATAACTAATTGTATATATGTATGTAGTTTCGAACTATTTGGAGGAGAAAACTTGTGTAAGGATTTTGGCTATTCTAGAATGCTTCTTGTTTCTATGATCCATCCCTCATATTAGAACCGAGTGCGATTGTAATTTCCACAATCTTGAGAGAATACGATGTAAATCTACATGAGAGCCCTCTCAAAGGTTTTGAGAATTGTCTTTGCTCACATGCACTTTGAAGTTTGAACTACTAAAACAAGATATCCAAAAGAAAAGCCAAGATTCTTTGAACTTCAACATTTGAATTTTTCTAACTGCTTTTAGCTTTCCCAACTCGCCTCATAGAGAATTCTCGGATCATACTTGTGTAATTCACTTGGGGTAGTTTCGGTACCTTTTGCCCTACATCTCTAGGCTGAGTCTGCGCCTACGAAAAAGTGGATGGGTTCTTCCTTTCTTTTGGATAAAATAAGGTTGTACTCGAGATGAATTCAGCATTAGAGGATGCCACTACAAAATAATCTAAGTGCTCTTTTCATGATGGGTCTAACATAAGTCTGGTTATTTGTTTATCTTTGAAACTAGGTCCGATGTTTTTGGTTGATAATGAATTTAGAAATGTTCTCTAAAAACTTTGTAGCTGAGAGGACTAATGTCTTTGAGAAGCAAGAAGTTTTGATTCATGTTCTCGATCTTGACACAACATATATTCCAAATCTGTTTGTCTTGGATAATGTCTTAACATAGCATAACGTTATTCTGTAATGAGCATTTACATAATCCTATTTAGAATATAAGTTAATTTTTTCAAAGGAGAGGAACAAAATATTTACGAGAGGTGGTAAAGTTTGAGGGACATGCCAAACCTAAAGCAAAAAATAGCGAAAACACAAAGAAAAGAAAAAGTAGCGGATACCTGAAGGCATAAGCACAACTCAGGAAGCTAGAGTTCGCTCCTTGATGTCCTCAAACAGAAGGCAGAGTTTACTCCTTGATGTCCTCATACCTAAAGCAAGGCTAAAACTCTGAGTAAGAGTAAGATGATATATTGTTCCGTAGCAACGCACGTGCATTTAACTAGTGTTTCTACATGTATGTTGCATGCAGGCATCTCTTAAGAAAAAAAAACTGTTTTGCTAATTCTAAGTTGACACGGATGTTCCCATGTACAACTGGGTTTTTCTTAAGTACAATTTCAGTTTAGTGAAAAGTACAACTCGTTCTTAAAAAAACTCAGATATAAACAGAACCACAGAAAAACCATCAAACATGTAGCATACTAGTAATAGGAGAAGAATTTCGGAACACGTGCGTAACATCACACAAAAATATGTACTGTTTCAGATAAAAAAGTAACAGATGGTGCTTAGCAGTGATTTGGAAATAATTAATTATCAGGTGAATGAGGAATAGAAAAAACTAATTATATTTCTATGACCATTGGATGCGTGGCGGACCAGGACCCCTCGCCGATGGGAGTTCTCCTTGTTTTGTTTAGATTGTTTTTAGTATCTGTCCTGAAGTCAGAATAAAGTCCTCTCTATCATATCCTTGCTCCGGTGGTGCGTATAGCATCGATGAAGGGCACATGGAGTCGTGTGTCTGGCGGATATCTTGGGATCCTGTCGTTTTTCATATTCATTGGTGTGGTTTGAAGTCAATTTCTTTCGATCTATATTTGTCATCTTCGACGATGGTTGTTGCTCTGGTGCCCTGGTCCTTTGGGTTCTTAGCACGACGACTTCTCGTTCGTGTACTACAACAAGTTTTTCCCGGCTCTGGTGATGGAGATATGAGGACGGCGGTGCGCCTTCAGCTCGTGCTAGTGAATATAGTCGTCACTAGGTGGTCCAATGACCTATCTATAATTTCCTTACTTTTGAGACTTTATAGTGTTGTTAATGATTATTAATAGATAGGTGAAATTTCACAAAAATAATAATATTGCAAACATACATCCCCCCGAAGGTTTAATGGGAACGACAAAGTTTTTTTTCCCAATAAGAGGAGATATGCTTGAAGATAGAAAAAAAAAGGTGTGTCTAGTTCTGGTGATGCCATGCATCTCAGTTGCAAGTGCTACAAATATTATTTGCAATTAATCTCGGTTACAACCCCACTTGCAACTGAAAATCCAACTTGTAACTCACATGTCAAACGAATCATGCTGCAAATCCAATGGAGTAGGACCTGACTGAGCTCTAGCTTAATTTTCAGTCGACCGAGAATTAGCAAAACCTAATTACAAGAAATGCTAGCACCACAAGCAGTCACATAGCATGACCCACCCCACTCGAAACCTTGAGGGACTACTCGATCTAACCCACCAAATCCTACTGCCTTCCACTCTCGACATGTCTCCTTCCCTGCAACTAGACACCCCACTCGAAACCTTGAGGAACTACTTGATATAACCCACCAGAGCATACTATATTCCACTCTCAGCATGTCTACTCGATCTTCCCTGCAACTAGCCATGGCATCAACGACTTGGACTCAACGACGTCTGGAATGACGAAGTAGAGAAGCAATCATTATATCCTGGACAATTTTGCATGATGGAGGACCCTGTTGCCATGTAGTTTATGTGACATATAAAGTCTTGAGTACTCCTCCACATTTGTTCTCTTGTGTAACCGATAGGGTTGCAAGTGGAGTTTACGTGACATATAAAGTTTTCAGTACTCTTCTACATATTCGAGAAATTTTTGCAAGATCAAGGGTTGCAACTGAGATTTTACGGTTGCAAATGAGACTGTAACTTACTTTTTTGGTTGAAAGTGGTAAATGAGTTCCTTTTTCAGTTACAAGTGGAGCATCTACTGAAATTTTCTCGAGTTGCAAGTGGAGTTGTAACTGAGTTTTTTATGTATCGGAGAAATCATTAGTGTTGTTTAAAAATGATATTAACTCAATAAATAGATATATTTTGTACATTATGTTAGGCCCATACGTGACTTAATTACAGTAATTGGATGGAAAATAATTTATTTCTTTAAAGAATGCTAAACAGTTTCAGGTTCTCTTCTACATAGCATTCATAGGTCTTTCTTTGGTGGAGCAATAGGAATTTCTACCGCATATTTTTTTGCAACACCAGAGCATGCATGGAAAATATAAACATGAAACAAAAAAAGTTCCAATCCGTTTTGGGAGCCGAGAGCAATTTTTCTATTGTCCCTACAAAGAAATTTATGGAAAGTTATTACACAGAAACCTTCCTAGCTATTTCCTCTATTTCAAAATATAAGCTTTTTAGCAATTAAAATTTGAACTTGAACTGCTAAAAAGGCTTATATTTTGGAACGGCGGTAGTAGATCATAAGAGAATTGACCTAATGTACTTGAAGATGCAATCATTCCTGATAGATCAAATATATAAACCAAATGGTACGATCTGCCAGGGTCTTAGATACTTGAAGCAACAACTAAACTCACAATATAATTCCACACCGGAAATTCGAAATGATAATTATACATAAACTATGGTCGAGATGACCATGGTATGCTCACGTATTCGAAATGATAATTATACATAAACTCTGAGCAGCAAACTTACAAGCGCCTCACTTATTATGGTCGAGATGACCATGGTATGCTCACGTATGCATATCATATATCATGTACATCATGAAATCATCACGACATCATCATGGCGTATGTATACATGTCATGTACCGTATAGAGTCTGAAGTTGTGCTAAATCAATCCATATCGTGTACGATACGCGCCCTACGCCGACGGTCGCCAACCCGCTGGTCACCCAGTCGAGCAGAAAATAATCGCCATGCCACGATCTGGCTGACATACGAGAGTTTGATATATGCCCTTGCTTCAGAATGATTCTTCACGTGGGAAGTACCTACCGTCGAGCATTGCAAGTTTATATGAGAAATATGCAGTGTTATGAATATTGCATCACTGCTCGCGGCCAAGTCATTCACCCATTTGAACAAAAAGTTTTCAACCCATTTCAGTAATGCGTTTCAACCCACAGATGGGCAGTCGGTTTAGTTTGTTTTGGGTGTAAAATAGACCAGGTTTGGTTTTGGTTGGGCTGAAGTCATTATCAAATGGGTTTGGTTTTGGTTCGGTTTCCAAGCTTGACAACATTGGTTGGGTTGAGGTATGGTGTAGTTCTGAGACCATTCTCAAGGTTAGGTGAAGTAGAGAAGTCTCCACCATGAAGGTGTTGTTGTGCATGTTGGAAGAGGAGTATGATCTAATGCTTAAATGTGCACCCATGCCCGCCTTGACGGACAAGACGATGCTGAAGAAGAAGGACAACACTGTGTATGAGCTCGAGCAGATTCTGGTCTAAGGCAAGATTAATGCGGTAAAACAAGACACTGGTTCGTGAGGTGTGTAGTATCGTGGAGGAGCAAGATGTACTAGGTATGCGATCTTTATTTGGTCAGAATTTGTCAGATCTTATCATGTCTCTGTTTTTTGTAGCATTGCTCCTGAAGCATTTGCGAAGTTCCAAGGGAAAATAAGTAAGAAAAATACATGATGTAAGTATTGGGATATTAAAGTATATAGCTATATCACTTCGAGAATTGTTCAGCGTATTTGTCTGATATTGTTTTATTAAAGGATGGCTTTAACCTCATATACATCTTCTCCCATGGTTATGTACCTCTTGGCTATGTACACAAGGATGTGTTCTTCCAGTACACGTTGTTTATCAAATACTACAGCAGGAAACTACTCAGTGTTCTATTTTAACTAACTGATTTTTGTTCTCATATATGCCTAAATCTATTCTCAAACCAGATGCTTTATGACTTGTGGTTCAACGCATGTCAGCTAAATCATTAAATCTTTTCATATGAGTACTAATTAAGGTGTATTTGTCTCCATGTATGATCATTTTTGTTATGCATTCATCCTAGATTTTTAGGTGTGTTCAGGTCTACTTTTTATTTAGCGAGAGATGCATCTGCATGGACAGATCGATAAACTACACTTGCAATTCTTCTATGGTTCTAAATTATTTTGGCATGCATGTAGTTTATGAGTTTTCTTATTTGGGGCAATTAATCAAACCTCAAATTCTGAATCTTTGCAAATAACTAATTGTATATATGTATGTAGTTTGAACTATTTGGAGGAGAAAAACTTGTGTAAGGATTTTGGCTATTCTAGAATGCTTCTTGTTTCTATGATCCATCCTCATATTAGAACCGAGTGCAGTATTGTAATTTCCACAATCTTCAGAGAATACCTGATGTAAATACTGCTACATGAGAGCCCTCTCAAAGGTTTTGAGAATTGTCTTTGCTCACATGCACTTTGAAGTTTGAACTACTAAAACAAGATATCCAAAAGAAAAAGCCAAGATTCTTTGAACTTCAACATTTGAATTTTTCTAACCGTTTTAGCTTTCCCAACTCGCCCTGCATAGAGAATTCGTCGGATCATACTTGTGTAATTCACTTGGGGTAGTTTTTTACCTTTGCCCTACATCTCTAGGCTGAGTCTTTGCAGGCTACGAAAAAGTGGATGGGTTCTTCCTTTCTTTTGGATAAAATAAGGTTGTACTCGAGATGAATTCAGCATTAGAGGATGCCACTACAAAATAATCTAAGTGCTCTTTTCATGATGGGTCTAACATAAGTCTGGTTATTTGTTTATCTTTGAAACTAGGTCTGATGTTTTTGGTTGATAATGAATTTAGAAATGTTCTCTAAAAACTTTGTAGCTGAGAGGACTAATGTCTTTGAGAAGCAAGAAGTTTTGATTCATGTTCTCTGATCTTGACACAACATATATTCCAAATCTGTTTGTCTTGGATAATGTCTTAACATAGCATAACGTTATTCTGTAATGAGCATTTACATAATCCTATTTAGAATATAAGTTAATTTTTTCAAAGGAGAGGAACAAAATATTTACGAGAGGTGGTAAAGTTTGAGGGACATGCCAAACCTAAAGCAAAAAATAGCGAAAACACAAAGAAAAGAAAAAGTAGCGGATACCTGAAGGCATAAGCACAACTCAGGAAGCTAGAGTTCGCTCCTTGATGTCCTCAAGCAGGCGAGTTTACTCCTTGATGTCCTCATACCTAAAGCAAGGCTAAAACTCTGAATAAGAGTAAGATGATATATTGTTCCGTAGCAACGCGTGCATTTAACTAGTGTTTCTACATGTATGTTGCATGCAGGCATCTCTTAAGAAAAAAAAACTGTTTTGCTAATTCTAAGTTGACACGGATGTTCCCATGTACAACTGGGTTTTTCTTAAGTACAATTTCAGTTTAGTGAAAAGTACAACTCGTTCTTAAAAAAACTCAGATATAAACAGAACCACAGAAAAACCATCAAACATGTAGCATACTAGTAATAGGAGAAGAATTTCGGAACACGTGCGTAACATCACACAAAAATATGTACTGTTTCAGATAAAAAAGTAACAGATGGTGCTTAGCAGTGATTTGGAAATAATTAATTATCAGGTGAATGAGGAATAGAAAAAACTAATTATATTTCTATGACCATTGGATGCGTGGCGGACCAGGACCCCTCGCCGATGGGAGTTCTCCTTGTTTTGTTTAGATTGTTTTAGTATCCATCACAAGTCGAATAAAGTCCTCTCTATCATATCCTTGCTCCGGTGCGAGTATAGCATCGATGAAGGGCACATGGAGTCGTGTGTGGCGGATATCTTGGGATCTGTCGTTTTTCATATTCATTGGTGTGGTTTGAAGTCAATTTCTTCGATCTATATTTGTCATCTTGACGATGGTTGTTGCTCTGGTGCCCTGGTCCTTTGGGTTCTTAGCACACGACTTCTCGCTCGTACTACTACAACAAGTTTTTCCCGGCTCTGGTGATGGAGATATGAGGACGGCGGTGCGCCTTCAGCTCGTGCTAGTGAATATAGTCGTCACTAGGTGGTCCAATGACCTATCTATAATTTCCTTACTTTTGAGACTTTATAGTGTTGTTAATGATTATTAATAGATAGGTGAAATTTCACAAAAATAATAATATTGCAAACATACATCCCCCCGAAGGTTTAATGGGAACGACAAAGTTTTTTTTCCCAATAAGAGGAGATATGCTTGAAGATAGAAAAAAAAGGTGTGTCTAGTTCTGGTGATGCCATGCATCTCAGTTGCAAGTGCTACAAATATTATTTGCAATTAATCTCGGTTACAACCCCACTTGCAACTGAAAATCCAACTTGTAACTCACATGTCAAACGAATCATGCTGCAAATCCAATGGAGTAGGACCTGACTGAGCTCTAGCTTAATTTTTCATCGAGAATTAGCAAAACCTAATTACAAGAAATGCTAGCACCACAAGCAGTCACATAGCATGACCCACCCCACGAAACCTTGAGGGACTACTCGATCTAACCCACCAAATCCTCGCCTTCCACTCTCGACATGTCTCCTTCCCTGCAACTAGACACCCCACTCGAAACCTTGAGGAACTACTTGATATAACCCACCAGAGCATACTATATTCCACTCTCAGCATGTCTACTCGATCTTCCCTGCAACTAGCCATGGCATCAACGACTTGGACTCAACGACGTCTGGAATGACGAAGTAGAGAAGCAATCATTATATCCTGGACAATTTTGCATGATGGAGGACCCTGTTGCCATGTAGTTTATGTGACATATAAAGTCTTGAGTACTCCTCCACATTTGTTCTCTTGTGTAACCGATAGGGTTGCAAGTGGAGTTTACGTGACATATAAAGTTTTCAGTACTCTTCTACATATTCGAGAAATTTTTGCAAGATCAAGGGTTGCAACTGAGATTTTACGGTTGCAAATGAGACTGTAACTTACTTTTTTGGTTGAAAGTGGTAAATGAGTTCCTTTTTCAGTTACAAGTGGAGCATCTACTGAAATTTTCTCGAGTTGCAAGTGGAGTTGTAACTGAGTTTTTTATGTATCGGAGAAATCATTAGTGTTGTTTAAAAATGATATTAACTCAATAAATAGATATATTTTGTACATTATGTTAGGCCCATACGTGACTTAATTACAGTAATTGGATGGAAAATAATTTATTTCTTTAAAGAATGCTAAACAGTTTCAGGTTCTCTTCTACATAGCATTCATAGGTCTTTCTTTGGTGGAGCAATAGGAATTTCTACCGCATATTTTTTTGCAACACCAGAGCATGCATGGAAAATATAAACATGAAACAAAAAAAGTTCCAATCCGTTTTGGGAGCCGAGAGCAATTTTTCTATTGTCCCTACAAAGAAATTTATGGAAAGTTATTACACAAACCTTCCTAGCTATTTCCTCTATTTCAAAATATAAGCTTTTTAGCAATTAAAATTTGAACTTGAACTGCTAAAAAGGCTTATATTTTGGAACGGCGGTAGTAGATCATAAGAGAATTGACCTAATGTACTTGAAGATGCAATCATTCCTGATAGATCAAATATATAAACCAAATGGTACGATCTGCCAGGGTCTTAGATACTTGAAGCAACAACTAAACTCACAATATAATTCCACACCGGAAATTCGAAATGATAATTATACATAAACTATGGTCGAGATGACCATGGTATGCTCACGTATTCGAAATGATAATTATACATAAACTCTGAGCAGCAAACTTACAAGCGCCTCACTTATTATGGTCGAGATGACCATGGTATGCTCACGTATGCATATCATATATCATGTACATCATGAAATCATCACGACATCATCATGGCGTATGTATACATGTCATGTACCGTATAGAGTCTGAAGTTGTGCTAAATCAATCCATATCGTGTACGATACGCGCCCTACGCCGACGGTCGCCAACCCGCTGGCCGCCGCCACCGAGTCCAGGCAGAAAATAATCGCCATGCCACGATCTGGCTGACATACGAGAGTTTGATATATGCCCTTGCTTCAGAATGATTCTTCACGTGGGAAGTACCTACCGTCGAGCATTGCAAGTTTATATGAGAAATATGCAGTGTTATGAATATTGCATCACTGCTCGCGGCCAAGTCATTCACCCATTTGAACAAAAAGTTTTCAACCCATTTCAGTAAACAGTTTCAACCCACAGATGGGCAGTCGGTTTAGTTTGTTTTGGGTGTAAAATAGACCAGGTTTGGTTTTGGTTGGGCTGAAGTCATTATCAAATGGGTTTGGTTTTGGTTCGGTTTCCAAGCTTGACAACATTGGTTGGGTTGAGGTATGGTGTAGTTCTGAGACCATTCTCAAGGTTAGGTGAAGTAGAGAAGTCTCCACCATGAAGGTGTTGTTGTGCATGTTGGAAGAGGAGTATGATCTAATGCTTAAATGTGCACCCATGCCCGCCTTGACGGACAAGACGATGCTGAAGAAGAAGGACAACACTGTGTATGAGCTCGAGCAGATTCTGGTCTAAGGCAAGATTAATGCGGTAAAACAAGACACTGGTTCGTGAGGTGTGTAGTATCGTGGAGGAGCAAGATGTACTAGGTATGCGATCTTTATTTGGTCAGAATTTGTCAGATCTTATCATGTCTCTGTTTTTTGTAGCATTGCTCCTGAAGCATTTGCGAAGTTCCAAGGGAAAATAAGTAAGAAAAATACATGATGTAAGTATTGGGATATTAAAGTATATAGCTATATCACTTCGAGAATTGTTCAGCGTATTTGTCTGATATTGTTTTATTAAAGGATGGCTTTAACCTCATATACATCTTCTCCCATGGTTATGTACCTCTTGGCTATGTACACAAGGATGTGTTCTTCCAGTACACGTTGTTTATCAAATACTACAGCAGGAAACTACTCAGTGTTCTATTTTAACTAACTGATTTTTGTTCTCATATATGCCTAAATCTATTCTCAAACCAGATGCTTTATGACTTGTGGTTCACTGCATGTCAGCTAAATCTGTTAAATCTTTTCATATGAGTACTAATTAAGGTGTATTTGTCTCCATGTATGATCATTTTTTGTTATGCATTCATCCTAGATTTTTAGGTGTGTTCAGGTCTACTTTTTTATTTAGCGAGAGATGCATCTGCATGGACAGATCAGATAAACTACACTTGCACAGAATTCTTCTATGGTTCTAAATTATTTTGGCATGCATGTAGTTTATGAGTTTTCTTATTTGGGGGCAATTAATCAAACCTCAAATTCGACTGAATCTTTGCAAATAACTAATTGTATATATGTATGTAGTTTCTGAACTATTTGGAGGAGAAAAACTTGTGTAAGGATTTTTGGCTATTCTAGAATGCTTCTTGTTTCTATGATCCATCCCTCATATTAGAACCGAGTGCAGTATTGTAATTTCCACAATCTTCAGAGAATACCTGATGTAAATACTGCTACATGAGAGCCCTCTCAAAGGTTTTGAGAATTGTCTTTGCTCACATGCACTTTGAAGTTTGAACTACTAAAACAAGATATCCAAAAGAAAAAGCCAAGATTCTTTGAACTTCAACATTTGAATTTTTCTAACCGTTTTAGCTTTCCCAACTCGCCCTGCATAGAGAATTCGTCGGATCATACTTGTGTAATTCACTTGGGGTAGTTTCGGTACCTTTTGCCCTACATCTCTAGGCTGAGTGATGCAGCGCCCACGAAAAAGTGGATGGGTTCTTCCTTTCTTTTGGATAAAATAAGGTTGTACTCGAGATGAATTCAGCATTAGAGGATGCCACTACAAAATAATCTAAGTGCTCTTTTCATGATGGGTCTAACATAAGTCTGGTTATTTGTTTATCTTTGAAACTAGGTCTGATGTTTTTGGTTGATAATGAATTTAGAAATGTTCTCTAAAAACTTTGTAGCTGAGAGGACTAATGTCTTTGAGAAGCAAGAAGTTTTGATTCATGTTCTCTGATCTTGACACAACATATATTCCAAATCTGTTTGTCTTGGATAATGTCTTAACATAGCATAACGTTATTCTGTAATGAGCATTTACATAATCCTATTTAGAATATAAGTTAATTTTTTCAAAGGAGAGGAACAAAATATTTACGAGAGGTGGTAAAGTTTGAGGGACATGCCAAACCTAAAGCAAAAAATAGCGAAAACACAAAGAAAAGAAAAAGTAGCGGATACCTGAAGGCATAAGCACAACTCAGGAAGCTAGAGTTCGCTCCTTGATGTCCTCAAACAGAAGGCAGAGTTTACTCCTTGATGTCCTCATACCTAAAGCAAGGCTAAAACTCTGAGTAAGAGTAAGATGATATATTGTTCCGTAGCAACGCACGTGCATTTAACTAGTGTTTCTACATGTATGTTGCATGCAGGCATCTCTTAAGAAAAAAAAACTGTTTTGCTAATTCTAAGTTGACACGGATGTTCCCATGTACAACTGGGTTTTTCTTAAGTACAATTTCAGTTTAGTGAAAAGTACAACTCGTTCTTAAAAAAACTCAGATATAAACAGAACCACAGAAAAACCATCAAACATGTAGCATACTAGTAATAGGAGAAGAATTTGAACACGCGTAACATCACACAAAAATATGTACTGTTTCAGATAAAAAGTAACAGATGGTGCTTAGCAGTGATTTGGAAATAATTAATTATCGGTGAATGAGGAATAGAAAAACTAATTATATTTCTATGACCATTGGATGCGTGACCAGGACCCTCGCCGATGGGAGTTCTCCTTGTTTTGTTTAGATTGTTTTAGTATCTGTCCTGAAGTCGAATAAAGTCCTCTCTATCATATCCTTGCTCGTGGTGCGTATAGCATCGATGAAGGGCACATGGAGTCGTGTCGGCGGATATCTTGGGATCCTGTCGTTTTTCATATTCATTGGTGTGGTTTGAAGTCAATTTCTTTCGATCTATATTTGTCATCTTCGACGATGGTTGTTGCTCTGGTGCCCTGGTCCTTTGGGTTCTTAGCACGACTTCTCGTTCGGTACTACAACAAGTTTTTCCGGCTCGGTGATGGAGATATGAGGACGGTGCGCCTTCAGCTCGTGCTAGTGAATATAGTCGTCACTAGGTGGTCCAATGACCTATCTATAATTTCCTTACTTTTGAGACTTTATAGTGTTGTTAATGATTATTAATAGATAGGTGAAATTTCACAAAATAATAATATTGCAAACATACATCCCAAGGTTTAATGGGAACGACAAAGTTTTTTTCCCAATAAGAGGAGATATGCTTGAAGATAGAAAAAAAGGTGTGTCTAGTTCTGGTGATGCCATGCATCTCAGTTGCAAGTGCTACAAATATTATTTGCAATTAATCTCGTTACAACCCCACTTGCAACTGAAAATCCAACTTGTAACTCACATGTCAAACGAATCATGCTGCAAATCCAATGGAGTAGGACCTGAGCTCTAGCTTAATTTTCAGTCGACCGAGAATTAGCAAAACCTAATTACAAGAAATGCTAGCACCACAAGCAGTCACATAGCATGACCCACCCCACTCGAAACCTTGAGGGACTACTCGATCTAACCCACCAAATCCCTGCTTCCACTCTCGACATGTCTCCTTCCTGCAACTAGACACCCCACTCGAAACCTTGAGGAACTACTTGATATAACCCACCGAGCATACTATATTCCACTCTCAGCATGTCTACTCGATCTTCCCTGCAACTAGCCATGGCATCAACGACTTGGACTCAACGTCTGAATGACGAGTAGAGAAGCAATCATTATATCCTGGACAATTTTGCATGATGGAGGACCCTGTTGCCATGTAGTTTATGTGACATATAAAGTCTTGAGTACTCCTCCACATTTGTTCTCTTGTGTAACCGATAGGGTTGCAAGTGGAGTTTACGTGACATATAAAGTTTTCAGTACTCTTCTACATATTCGAGAAATTTTTGCAAGATCAAGGGTTGCAACTGAGATTTTATTTGCAAATGAGACTGTAACTTACTTTTTGGTTGAAAGTGGTAAATGAGTTCCTTTTTCAGTTACAAGTGGAGCATCTACTGAAATTTTCTCGAGTTGCAAGTGGAGTTGTAACTGAGTTTTTATGTATCGGAGAAATCATTAGTGTTGTTTAAAATGATATTAACTCAATAAATAGATATATTTTGTACATTATGTTAGGCCCATACGTGACTTAATTACAGTAATTGGATGGAAAATAATTTATTTCTTTAAAGAATGCTAAACAGTTTCAGGTTCTCTTCTACATAGCATTCATAGGTCTTTCTTTGGTGGAGCAATAGGAATTTCTACCGCATATTTTTTGCAACACCAGAGCATGCATGGAAAATATAAACATGAAACAAAAAAGTTCCAATCCGTTTTGGGAGCCGAGCAATTTTTCTATTGTCCCTACAAAGAAATTTATGGAAAGTTATTACACAGAAACCTTCCTAGCTATTTCCTCTATTTCAAAATATAAGCTTTTTAGCAATTAAAATTTGAACTTGAACTGCTAAAAAGGCTTATATTTTGGAACGGCGGTAGTAGATCATAAGAGAATTGACCTAATGTACTTGAAGATGCAATCATTCCTGATAGATCAAATATATAAACCAAATGGTACGATCTGCCAGGGTCTTAGATACTTGAAGCAACAACTAAACTCACAATATAATTCCACACCGGAAATTCGAAATGATAATTATACATAAACTACACTCAAACATAAATTTATAGAAACATTCTATATAAAAAAGGCTTATATTTTCATGTAAAAAAAGCTTTATATTTATTTATAACTTTGCACAATCCAGATTGCTCTTTCCATGTGGTTTATTTGACATATAAAGTCTTGCATACTCTTCTACTGTCATTGTCTTGTATAACACTTTCTCTCCTGTAGTGCCTAGAACCGGTGAAACTATGCCATCATACTTTGGGAGGTGAAATGCTGATATGGATAGTCGCTCCTTATGGGAATTTATTGTGACCCTGTGCTCAATGCTCTTGTACCTCCCATTCGTCATAATCTATGAACAATAAGCAAATGGAATTAGACAAAATGTCAAATTCTTCATTGATATAAATCTGAAAATATTTTGAAAAGTATTGTTTTCTAATCATAATGTCTAGAGAAAGCCTCCAACTCCCCACAACTGTCGCTCGGGATGGAGCCGTCTGAACTATTTTTTGGGGACCTTTGAACTATTTGTTTTTTTGAGGCACCTCTGAACTATTTGTTTTTTTTAAACCGAGACTATCATAATATGTATGTCCATCCTATAAGGCATCATAGTGGTAAACTTGATGATGTGTCATATTTGATAAATCAGTATATGAAGTAATTTTAATTTTTTGTAACCCCTATTATTTATTATCTCGCCTCAATCTGCCGTCTTTCTCTAGCCAAACAAGATAATGCTAGAAAGTAGAAACAAGTATAATCTATGAATATATCTGTATTACAAACTTAAATTGTATTTGCAAACAAAATAAAATCCTACCTCAAGAAAGTCACCAACATTCACCAATAACGCATCACCAAGCGGTTTCACCGGCATCCATGCACCATGTCTTCTAATTTGTAGACCTTGAACTGAATTTACTTCTAGCAGTATAGTTATAAAAGATCCATCGGAATGTGGTGAGAAACCTAGAACCTTGTCTGGCGTTGACGAGCATGGAGGGTAGTAGTTCATCCTTAGAAATTGCCCCACATTTTTGTCTGCCACCATTTCAGGACTGAAATCTTGTGTTTTGGCAATAAAGGTGACAATAGACTGTGAAAGCTTCATCAATTCGGTAGAGTATTCTTCAATGGAACTCCTGGACTCATATAAATATCCTTGTTAGTGTCATATATGAAGGTACACACCGGAATAATTTGAAGTTTTTATCACCCTATAATATAAAGTAAAAGATAAGTAGGGCGAGGACGGTGGTGCGTCTTCGGCTCGCGCTGGTGTCTGGTCATCGCTAGGTGGTCCAACGACCTATTTATAATTTTACAAAGTTTTGAGCTCTTTGTACTAATGATTATTAACAAAGTCGGTGGATTTTTTTTGCAAAAAAACCCTGTTTGATGGGGCATACCATCAAGCTAAAAAATTAGTTGCTAATTGTTCAAGATGAAGATATTACGACCAGTTGATCTATTATTTTTTGTGATGAAACATATATTTGTTTCCATCGTTTTCCTTTCCGGAGTTCAGGAAATTTCAAAATATTTATGTTTGATCTGCAAAAAATATTAAGATAGATCAAAGGTTGTTAAAGTTCCCTGCAAAAAAGTATCAAATGTAGATCAAATACTTAACTAAGTGAATGAAACTACACATGTGCAAGGTCTAATTTGGTCATATAAAATATATTATCCATAGCAATGGACAGACCGTTTGTAGTGTGCAAAGTAAACAAAGAAGAAGACATATGTACATATACACACACACTCTAACCTGAATGTAGCAGGTTGACTCGGCCAGTAGCTCATATCACGGCCCTCAGGGGGCTGCGTGAAGACCCCAAACAAGTCAGCCCAGTCAAGCTTTTGGTCGTCGGAGAAGATAAAGGCTTGTCCGTAGCCTTGGAGATCTCCTGGACGCTGCGCGTAAGCGTTCTTCACGTCGAGGGGAAGGTCGAAGAACTTGTGAAGGTCATGCTTTATGCCGTCGATGACCTCGTCCGGTATTCCATGATTCACAACCTGTAACGCGCGCCAAAGTTTGAATTTTTGTGAAGACTGAGGATCTAATCGAGATATTGTTTTCTTGTCATATGGGATATGTTAGATGATGGACTATGCATGGTGACACACTACCTGAAAGAAGCCCCACTCCTCGCAGGCGAACTTGAGCTTCTCGGCCTCCGCTTCCCCTGTCTCGGGGCTCAGGAGTTTGCCTAGGTCGATCACCGGAACCTCGTCCGAGTGCTCGGCGAGAACGGCGTGCGCGTTGATGTCCGGCTGGATGTACCGTCTGATCGCGTCGGCCGTGAGCTCGTCGGCGGCGGACGCAGCCAGGGCCTGCACGTTCCGGACTGGGAGCGATGACGCCACCTGCGACCACCTGCCCTCGCCGGCGCTGCCGCTGTAGGGAACCTCCATCTCCATGATCACTAGCTAGCTAGTTTCGCGTACGTGGTCTGCTAGACTTGCTTTCCTTCCCTTTGCTTACTGGATTCAGCCATGCATTCAGGCTTACTATAAATATGGCAGGTCGAGGGATTGTTAACGCTGCAACTAGCTGATCTAATTTGTTGGATTCGATCCATCCGAACTGAAGTGTTCAACTGACGACTGCAACTAGCTGATCTTATTTGTTGCATTCTGAACAGCGTTGCTAGCTGCATGAAAAGATGCCAATGGTTCCTCGAACAACCCGTCCGAAATGGTCGCACATCGTCCATTTGCTTTCGGCAAATTGGCCTGCGGATAACGGCCGAGTTGCATACGGACAGAATACCCTTGAACTGACACAGCCTGACTCAGTAGTGCGAAAACGATCAGTAAAATTTTCATTTTACTAGGACCTATGCCCTCCAGCTGTAGCTAAAACAACGAATGCTTCCTCTGTCATTTTGTTTAGGACAAACGCTTCCTCAGAGTATCTGCATTTTTTTCCAGGAAAACGATACAGATAACCCGGGGGATCGCGCGACTCGCGTCCCCCGGCTTCTCGATGCGACGCGTGTCCATCCTCACGATATAACTATAGGTAGGGTCCACCACGACGCTCCTTATCCACGCCTGGTTCTCCTCCTCCGCTTACCCCCATCGCTTAGCAGGGCCCATCACTCCACGCGCATCTTCTCTCACTGTCCGCCGCACGTCCTGGCCGTCGTTCTCCTCCCACCCAAGCGTCGCTGCCATAGATCCTCTCTTGCCGGGCGCCATCTCCCTATCTCCTGCAGCCACGACCTCTCTCGCCCGCCGTTGCGCATCCCGTCCACCGTTCTCCTCCCGCCCAAGCGATGCTGCCATAGATCCTAAAAAGGACCCCTGCTACAGCTCGCGCCGTCTTCGTATCTCCTACAGCCGCGACCTCTCTCACCGGCCGTCGCGCATCCCGGTCGCCGTTCTGCTCCTACTCGAGTGTCGCCGCCCAAGATCCTGAAAGGGCCCTGCTACAGATGCCCATCGGCGCTGCTACACGTGGCGGCTGGCGTTGCTACACGCGGCGTCGACGGTGTTACGACTGCCGCCGAGGTCGCTACATCGACGCGGCCGGCCAAGCTGATTTCAGCCGAGGTCGCTACACGCGGCAACGGACCTTGCGACACGCAGCCGCCAGGGTTGCTACACGCGGCCACCGCTCCTGCTACACGCAACCGTCGCCGCTGCTACCGACGGCGGGTGGCGCTTCTACAAGCGTCATTGCTGTTACACGCGGTCGCCCCGCCATACACGTCCGCCAGGGTTGCTACACGCGGCCGTCGCCCTTGCTACACGCGGCTGCCGGGCTGCTATGACGGTCGCCGCCCTTGCTACAGACGGCTCGCTGAGGTTTCTACACGAGGTCACGGCCGCGCTGTCACCTGATGCTCGATGCTGACGCCGCCGTCCTTGCTACACGCAGCCTCCGGTCCTGCTACTCTCATGTGTGTGGCGGTGCTACTAGCAAATGGCGACGGTGCTTCTGCGGCGACGCGATTTCTCCGACATCGGATGGGAGAGCGAGATGGGATAGGAGAGGGGCCTAGTTTTTTGTTCATTGGGAGAGAGAAGGTCAGAGAGAGGAGAACGCATGCGAGGGTCACAGACTCAATATTTAGTTGACCAGGCAAAAGGACACGTGTCGGACTGTCGACCCGGGGGATCGGGGGCAATTATCCCCCGGGGGACGCCTAGCACTGGCCTTTTTTCCAGCGTGTCCATTGACTCGTTAAGCGCGGCAGTTAAGCGCTAGTAGCTGCATCTGGGCCGGCCCATTATCTTCCGAGCATACGTGCTCGCTGTTTCCTAGCATACATTTCCTCCGCCACCTTTCTATTTCTTATTTTTCCTTTCTCTGGTTTAGTACTTGTTTTTATTTCTTTTCATTTTTCCTTTTTTATTTTTATATTTTGCTTCTAGATTTCTTCCTATTTTTTCCTTCATCTTATTTCTCGTGACACCGTACAAACACTTGTTTTCTTCTTCTTTTCTTATATGAAAACATACATATTCCAATATGAATGAAAAAAAAAATCCTTGTTTTATGAGCATTTCTTTCAATATGAGATAACGTTATTTTCATTATACGTGAATATCTATTTTTCACTACATGTGCTTATTTTTTATTCTTAAATTCTTAATTTTGAAAATATAAACTATTTTTTCTATGGTACATGAACATTTACTTTGAAATACATGAACCTTATTTTCAGATATGGGAGCATTAATTTTGACCCACGTGCACGAAAAGGTTCAAATAAAAGTTTGTTTCTTAGGAAGTCAGAAAAATGTTCACATGGTTAAAAATGTTCTCGACATTTGCAAAAAATGTTCACGACTTTAGAAATTCACGTTCCCTGATTTTTAAAAATGTTCACAGTTGTACAAAAAAAAATGTGCACGTGGTTAAAAAAAGGTTCTTGAGGTTTATAAAAAATGTTCATGAGTTCAAAATATTAGTTCCCGGGTTTTAAAAAAATGTCCACGGTGTTCGAAAAATATGTTCATCATGTTTGAGCTAAATGTTCATGGGTTCAAGAAAATATGTTGGATTATAAAAAATATTCATAGTGTTCAACAAAAAAATGTTCATGATGTTTAATTTAAATCCAGGGTTCAATAAATGCGTTCACAAATTAAAAAATAGTCACAGGCTGAAACTATAGTTATTTACACATTACAAACTGTTCGTCTAGTTTGAAAATTGTTCATGGCTACGAAAATAATACTTTTCAAAAAACATATATTGGTATAGTTTTGTAAATAAAATCTTGAATATTTTTTGAAGTATTTAGTATTGGTGGAACTAGAAAAATAAATTGAAAGTGTTCCAAATATAAATGAACCAAAAAAGGTAAGAAAAGAAGTGAGGATAATTATAGAAAACTGACTCAAATGACAAAAAAGAAAAATTTAAAGAAAAAAAGCTAGAATTGTCTTCTTATCTCCCGATATGTACTTGGTACTTGGGTGGGTCCACTTTGTTCAAACGTTTTCCTTTTTTTTTAGATTAAGATCCTCCTTTTATTAAGCAACAATGTTCATAGTTACAAAGGTAGGATCCGCCCACAATGGCAGTCGGTTTGCATAGTTCCAAAGCCTCTAGCCAAATTATGAACCTCTAAGCTGAACTCTCTATCTTCACATTTTTTTGAAAGGAATGCGGTAGGGAGGTCCATACAACGATTTTATTTTCTTAAATAATATGAACCAAAATCTGTCCATATGGACTTGAATCTGCGTAGTTGGGTTGTACATCCAATCCCCTAACCAAGTGAGCAAGACTCACTTCTTCTCTGCTTTCATAGTTGATTGACGTTGTAGAAAATCGTGTCTTCTTCTCTCAATCTCCTTCAGGACAATAGCATATGAGGTTGAAGTTCCTTCTCGTATGGCACAAGCGACAATTGGATAATCTACATACAGTGTAACCTTTTGGATTTGGAGATCAGCCGCCTGCACCAAACCAAAAGCTTCTAGAATCGCTGGATCATAAATAAGTTCACCAAGTTTGAAGCCAATCCATACACGGTTGAAAACACTTGTTTGAAGAGAGATCAATCAGAACTTAGAAATATGGACATAAATTACCTCTCCCTCAATAGGTTGTGGTGTTATTGTGGGTGTTCTCTTTCTCTCTCACAATGCCAGCAACGATGACTTCTCAGTTGCTCACTCTCTCATACAGTCACCAAAGGTGGGTAAAGTTTTCTTTTCACTCCTATCATGGGGCACCTTAACTGTTTTATTAGAACCTCCATCAACAGTTGAAACATGTTGGACTTCATGGGATCATACACACACACAACAAATTTGTTACCAATAACACCCTTTCCTAGTCATTTTCTCTTACGCTTTTCAGCACCGATATAAAATTTTGTTTCTCCACAAGACATGCTTCTTCCTGTATTTCAAACCAAAATAAGTAATATGCGTATATTTAAAAATTGCATGAACGGAATTTTAGACATGCATGTCAAGATAAGTTATTACCATAATATTGAACCTTGATCCTTCACGATCGGGAGGGCCAATTGAACCTTGATCAGCCTTCACGATCGGGAGGGCCAATTGATTTGGGTAGTCGTCATCTCGTTGATAGGTCAAATATGAACATGCCGCAGGCACGACGACATGTGCTAGCAGCCGGCAAACATGGTCAACATTCGGAAGTTGGCGCCCTCGGCGACATGGGCAGGTACCAGGCAGGCGGGAGTAATCAGACCGATGACGACCAGTTCGAACAAGTCTATTTTGGATGAAAGGATATATAGGGCAACACAATTTCAGGCGGGCTAGTTGTTGTGTTCGATCTTCAACTTATGACACCGCATATCGACAACTGTTGTGTGTGCCTATTCTACAAATCAAATTTGGGGGTGCTATGTGCTCGATAGGGGTACCATGGCTATGCTGGATGGTGTAGCATGGTACCAAATCGACCAAGATGGAGGGCTATAGAAGACAAGACAAGTCAAGTCTCGAGTACATGGAAATTTGACACATGGATGACTTGAGCGCGTGGTGATCAAGCTTTTTTTTTTTTGGAGAAAAAGCAACTTTCTTATTTACACCCACATTTCGTAAGGATAAACTTTCAATACAAAGCTACACATGTAAAGAATCCACCAACGAAGCGAATGAACGTACACAAAATGGCTACCTAAACCTCTAATGTTATCGTCATGAAATAAGAGAACACGGTCATCATCGAGGCAAGAATAACGAAAAAAGAGACCGTTTCACGTATCAGAATCCCGGACGAGCATGGTGGAGAACCAGATGACCAGGTCGTCGGCGAGCTGGTCACCGCCGGCGTGCTTCCCGCCGCCACTGGCCTGTTAGCATCGGGCACGACGTGCACCCGGCAGAGCGGGCACGTGCGCTTGCACAGCGTGAGCCACCGGTCGACGCAGTCGCGGTGGAACGCGTGCCGGCAAGGCTGCAGCCGCCGCGTGGCCTCGCCGGCGCGTATCTTCGACAGACACACGCAGCACTCGCCGCCGCCGTCCTCCAGCCTCTTCGCCTCCGACGTGGATGCCGGCATCTTGATGCACATCATCTTGGAGATGTAGGAGAGGAGGTAGCTCATGGTGGATGAACGGCAGCTGCAGGATTGAGAGAGAGATGGTGTTGGGTAGATGAGGAGGATATGTAGTGGGGCGGCGTTGCTGTCTGTGGGTGGTCAGGGGTCAGGTGATGGCGCGAGCGCTTTGTTGGTGAGGGTGGTTGCCACTATATATCGGAGTGTGTTGAGAGATCCCCGTTGGAAGGTGTACCTACACTTGAGCCTTATTTAGCACCAACCAAACCCTGGATAAAGCGAGTGGTTTGTGCACACAAGACATGATATGGGCGTACGTTCACGGCAGGGAACATGTCGTTCTCAGGGAAGAAACGCTGTGTAGAATGAACAAACATTAGCTGAGGTGTTCATTTCAGTTGCATGGTCCACACATTTTTAGGCATACACAATTCCGGTTTTTGTATTAAAATCATCATATTTTTCATGAAAAGACATACTCCGTGTTGCACGGTGCCTAGCGACGTGGAGGATCAGGGGCAATCCTCAGCGATAGGGTCCTGCCGGCGCGCTGGACTGCTCGATCTGGCTGACCGGCGTCGCCGGAATGGTGACGCCGCTGCGCCGCAAGCAAGGAGGATGTCGAACCGGATGAAAATGCCTGTAGGTTGTGTTTTTGAGACAACGTGCTATTATCATGCCACATTGCATGGATCATATTTTTGGTGCGTTTGTTTGTTTTGCATTGCATTGTTATGATCTTGCATTTGAATCTTGTTTGTGTTTGATCTTTCTATCACCCTGTACTCTACCTTCCTTGATACTTCTTTTACCTCTCTATTTTGTTTTTCCTACATGTGAGGATCCTTGCTAAGGTTCCCTTATTTTCAAATAATCTGGTTTCAATTGCAAAACCCTAAACTTGCTCTTGTATGAATGCCAATTTGAATTTATTTGGGCGCATCCTCTTTTTCTTATGCTAGTTCTCTCTTGGCCCATCTTAACCTTCCTCTGTGTTCAAAACCTCCTGAAAAGATAAGATTCAAAAGGGTTGGGTTAGAAACAAGTTTGAATCTATTATATACTAAAAGCAATATAAGGATGTTTTTCGAGCCACCAGGTTGATCCACATCAACCAAAAATATTATAACCATTAATTATAGAATTGACGGTTGAGATTTAATGTTAATGCGTAAAAAATCTTGTGTAACACGTACCAAATATGTCCTGGTCAGGTACTCACGTAGCCGCACAAGGAAGTACACGATAGTCCCGTGGGCAGGTTAGCGGGCCGGGTGCTGCTAGAAGTCCATTGATTCAAGGCCGTTCTGGAACAGAAAAAAGTCCGTTCTGAAACAGAAAGAAGTCCAAACGTTGGTTACAATCGACTAAAGGACTAAAGGCGTAAGAGCCGGAAATATGTCTACCGGTGCCGACGGAAATTCGGAGGGTAAGGACCAGCGAGATCCAAGACGACCAAGATCAGAAAGATGACGGTGCGCCGTCGGCTACAAATCTAAAAGCCTGCATGTCAATTCTGAGCTTTCCCTACATACTCGCCGCCGGATTGAAGCAGCTAGGAACACAACGTCATAGCAGGCGCTATACATGAGCCGGGAGTCAATATGCTATGCATGCCATCAGAACACAATCAAGAGTCAGAATCAACCAAGAATACTCAGAAATTCAACGGAGAGAGGACATCAGCTACCCAGGAGTATGATCGGAAATCTTGATCTATTTTTTTCTTTTTTGCTCTAGCTAAAGTGCAAGATCGTATCCAGAAATCCCATAAATCCTGACATTTTCCACGTTAACAAGGAGCTTTTTTCATGGGTTTGCTGCTCATCTTGAAAGTTGCCTATGCTGATATTTCACTACAGGACTGGGAAGCTACGCCGACGGCCAAACGTCGGGGCCGTCGGCGTAGCCATCGTTTAGGCCAGCCCCGCCAAGCAGCCGTCGGCGTAAAATTGCCCTCGGCATATTCTATGCTACGCCGACGGCTGCCCTCGGCGTAGCTATTTTTTATTTTATCTCATTAAACTTTGAAAAATCATAACTAAATCATTCTAATTCGGAAAAATACAAATAATATATCAAAATTTGCAGAAAAATAAGACCTATCTATCTACACTTAAATATTACACATTTATAAATAAAAATTAAGTAAAATATAAAACATTATATATAGTTTAAAACGGGCATAAAAAATTCAAAAACGATCGAAAAAATGCGAAACCTTCGCGTGGTGTTATATTATGTGACATAGTTAGAAGGAAAAATATTAAACTTGGTATATTAATTATGTTTTAAAGAAACCTTCACAAAATGAACTATCTCATTCGAGGTTTCTTGGCTTTCGGGTCAAATGACCAATGTTATGGCTAGAATCAAGACATAGTTTGTGATAATGTGCCCATATTGTGCATACACATGCATCATGGGATGGCGAACAATGTTGCAGGAGGAAGTTTTCCTTTTCGTCGCACCAAAAAGCCATTTCCCATTTTCCGAGCATAAAAAACGGACGGTTTTGTGAAGCAACCACCAAATGGCTAATTCAAAATACTACCACCACATTTTACAAAAATACTATACCACCTTATATGGACAATGTACCAACAGGGGATCCAAAACCTTTCCGTCCACCTTTGGTGAAA
The DNA here is from genome assembly GCA_030063025.1 of Avena longiglumis. NCBI lineage: Eukaryota > Viridiplantae > Streptophyta > Magnoliopsida > Poales > Poaceae > Avena > Avena longiglumis. The sequence goes on along the minus strand of CP125974.1, from coordinate 50,810,703 downwards.
AAGATAAATTCCTGCCGAATCGGCAGGAAGTGGGTCAGATATGAACTACAGGTACATGATCCGATGCTCATGTTTTTTTACAAAAATCATTTTTAGGTTCACAATATGCTATTTTATCAAAGATCTAATGAAATTTTACCGAGGCTCGGCCCCGAGCTAAGAATCTTTATGTCCATTGCTCGACAAAGTTTAACGATAGTTTAAAACGGCATAAAAATTGAAAAATGATCGAAACAATGTGAAACCTTCGCGTGGTGTCATATTATGTGACATATTTAGAAGGAAAAATAGCAAACTTGATATATTAATTATGTCTCAAAAAACCCTTCACAAAATGACCTATCTCATTCGAGGTTTCTTGGCTTTCGGGTCAAATGACCAATGTTATGGCTAGAATCAAGGCATAGTTTGTGATAATGTGTCCATATTGTGCATACACATGCATCATGGGATGGCGAACAATATTGCAGGAGGAAGTTTTCCTTTTCGTCGCACCAAAAAGCCATTTCTCATTTTCCGAGCATAAAAAACGGACGGTTTTGTGAAGCAACCACCAAATGGCTAATTCAAAATACTACCACCACATTTTACAAAAATACTATACCACCTTATATGGACAATGTCCCAACAGGGGATCCAAACCTTCCGTCCACCTTTGGTGAAAAGACAAATTCGCCGAATCTAGGAAGTGGTCGATATGAACTATGTACATGATCCGATGCTCATGTTTTTACAAAAATCATTTTAGGTTCACAATATGTTATTTTATCAAAGATCTAATGAAAGTTTAGCGAGGCTCGCCCCGAGCTAAGAATCTTTATGTCATGCTCGACAAAGTTTAACGATAGTTTAAAACGGGCATAAAAATTGAAAATGATCGAAACAATGCGAAACCTTCGTGGTGTCATATTATGTGACATATTTATAAGGAAAAATAGCAAACTTGATATATTGATTATGTCTCAAAAAACCCTTCACAAAATGACCTATCTCATTCGAGGTTTCTTGGCTTTCGGGTCAAATGACCAATGTTATGGCTAGAATCAAGGTATAGTTTGTGATAATGTGCCCATATTATGCATACACATGCATCATGGGATGACGAACAATGTTGCAGGAGGAAGTTTTCCTTTTAAATTCAAAAGGCCATTTTCTATTTTCCGAGTATAAAAAACGGACGGTTTTGTGAAGCAACCACCAAATGGCTAATTCAAAATACTACCACCACATTTTACAAAAATACTATACCACTTTATATGTACAATGTCCCAACAGGGGATCCAAAACCATTCCGTCCACCTTTGGTGAAAAAGACAAATTCCTGCCGAATCGGCAGGAAGTGGGTCAGATATGAACTACAGGTACATGATCCGATGCTCATGTTTTTTTACAAAAATCATTTTTAGGTTCACAATATGCTATTTTATCAAAGATCCAATGCAAGTTTTCCTTTTCATCGCACCAAAAAGGCATTTTTCATTATCCGAGCGCAAAAAGGGAATTTTCTAAAGCAACCACCAAATAGCTAATTCAAAAATGGAGGGTTTGTGATTAGTTGATATGGATATCATATTTGGATTCCTCTCATTTTTCTGATCAATTTAAACATATTATTTGTTGAATTTCGATTTACAGATTTAAAGATATTAATTATTCTATATTAAATAGAAAAATGCAAAAAAAATAAAATTATTATATTTTTATTTGTATTCAATAATATTTTTACTTATTCATTAATACTTACTTAAATAATTGTTTGTAATTTCAAAAAATACAAACATGTGACATGATGATATAAGAGTTAATAGGATTGATATCATAGTATTGACACCAATGTATGAATTACTTTGCGGAAACGGATTCTGAAGGAACGAGGATGTTAAGCGTGCTGAAGCTGGAGTAGTATTAGGATGGGTGACCTGCTGGGAAGTTTGACTAAGACTGGAATTTAATCAAATAGTAAGTATAATTAGTGTTAAAAATGTTCAAAGTAGGAGATTAACAAGTGAAACAATTCAAAGAATAAAAAAATTGAGAAAAAAAAATAAAAAAAATATTATTTTTCAAAAAAAAATCAAAAAAAAATATTTTTGCAACCAGTCGACAGGCTATGCCGACGGCCGCTACGCCGACGGCAAAGCCCTCGGCGTAGCATACGCCGACGGCATTTTGATACGCCGACGGCTTGAGTGTGCTCCGCCGAGGGAGATCTTTGCCGAGGAGGCTACGCCGAGGGCAGCCCTCGGCGTACCATACGCCGAGGGCATTTTGGCCTACGCCGACGGCCTTTTGCCCTCGGCGTAGCGCGCGTGTCCCGTAGTGTTTGACATGTGTCACGTGTCCTCACTTTTTAGATTTATTTTTCAAAGAAATCTGCACTTTTCGTGTTGAGCTCGGGGCTGAAGATACACTAAAAGACATGTAAACATACTCAAGCCGTATGATGATACACGTTCCGCACCTACTTCCAATTTGAGGTAAATAAGCAACCTGAACATTTGCATGAGCTATATTTTTTCTTATGCGTGCAATGCGTCAACAGTTAGATATTAGAGAAAAAAAATCAGGATTACTCCCTCTCCTTCCCACGAAATAGGTAGCGCATTAGTTTTGTCATGTGTACACCAAGAACTACCGCATGTTTGTAACTTCAAAATTAATATATATATAGCCCGAAAATAGTAGCTTTCCAATGCTAAATGTATCGATAGTGCCTCATGTAATCATATGCATGTATGGAAGGCTAACACCGGGAAAAGAGGGTTGGAACATCTAAGATCCTGTAATATCCGACGTTTTGTAATTCTAATATAACCTATTTTCTGAATGATAGAGTATTATCTAATTCATATGACTAGCCACTAGTGGAAAAAGGGCTATCCGTTCGCGACCCCTCAGTGCATTTGTCCCGGTTGCGCCACCAACCGGAACTACCGGGCACGGGGCCAGGGGACATGCGTCCCGGTTGGTAAGGGGGAATACGTCCCGGTTGGAGCCACCAACCGGGACTAAAGGTTTGGTCACAGCCACGTGGTGGAGACGACCTTTAGTCGGTTGCTTGCCCAACCGACTAAAGCACTTCGCCTCTATAAATGCATCAGCCCCTCCGCCTCCTCTGTTTTTCGAATGGTGGAAGGGTGAGGGGGTGTGCTAGTTTTTTCTCATGCATGTATTGAAGGTGTTTGTTGAAATGTTTGAGTGAATAATCCCGTTGAATTTCTCATAGAACAAAAATATAGAAGGTGTGCGACGCACTTGAGCTTTCTCCTCTTTATTTCCTCGATCGAGGTTAGCAATCTTATCTTTTCTAGGTCATTGATACAATTTATGTGTCGGTGAATTGGTTATTTCACTATTTATGATGTCCTGTTTTGAAAAACTTACTTATATGATGCAGATGAGCGGTCGAATGGATGTACAGTCGGTAGCGCCAGTCGGTATATCAAAGGCGTGATAAATTTATCGATGTGGCTACGGCAAACAAAGAGAATGGATTTATACGTTGTCCATGTGTTCAATGTCGGAACAACAAGGAGTACTCTTCCTCGAAAATCATTCGCCACCGATTATGAAAGGTTTCATGCCCAACTATAATTGCTGGACCAAGCACGGAAAAGAGGGGTTATGATGGAAGATGGTGAAGAAGATGATGATAACAACTATCATCATATGTTTCCTGAATCGGATACCGCAATGGAAGACAATGGAGAGGAAAGAGCTGAACGGGCATCGATGAGCCGATGAACTTGGTAGGGTCATTTCGATGCAAGAGAGACGGAAATGAAAATGAGAAGTTGAAGTTAGAGGGCATGTTAGAAGATCACAAGAAATTGTTATACCCAAATTGTGAAGATGGCAGCACAAAGCTCGGTACCACAATGGAATTGTTGCGATGGAAGGCGAGTGTGGTCTAACCGACTCCTCATTTGAAAAGATGCTGAAAATAATGAAGTCAAGTTTCCAAAACATAACGAACTTCCGAGAGTACCTCTGAAGCAAAGAAGACTCTCCTCCTCGGATTAGATGTGCAAAAGATACATGCATGCATTAATTGCATCCTCTACCGTAAGGAGTATGAGAATTTAGATAAATGCTCGGTATGCAATGCGTTATGTATAAGATCGATTTAGATGACCCTGGTGATGTTGAGGGAGAGCCCTCCCGGAAGAGGGTTCCTGCTAAGGTTATGTGGTATGCTCCTATAATACCAAGGTTGAAACGCATGTTCAAACAAAGAGCATGCCAGTTGTTGCGATGGCACAAAGAAGACCGTAAGAAAGGCGGAAAGTTGAGACACCCTGGCGATGGGTCACAATGGAGAAAATCGAGAGAGACTTCTCGGACTTTGTGTGACGCAAGGAACTTATGGTTTGGTCTAAGTACGGATGACATGAATCCTTTGGGAGCAGAGCTGCAGTCAAAGACCTGCCCGTGACTCTATGTATCTACAACCTGCCTCCTTGGTTGTGCATGAAGCGTAAGTTCATTATGATGCCAAGTGCTCATCCAAGGCCCAAGCAACCGGCAACGACATTGATGTGTACCTTAGGCGTAGCTGAAGAACTCTTACGGTTGTGGGCAAACCAGTGTACGTCGTGGATGAAAACAAACAGAGCCATTTGATCTACGAGGTTATTCAGTAACCATCAATGATTGGCTGCTCTTAGTAACCTTTCGTGATGCACAAACAAGGGATATAAGGCATGCACCCACTGTTTAGATAAGACCGAAGGTACATATTTGCATAAATGCAAGAAGGTTGTGTACTGACGATTAATCGATTTCTTCCGACCAATCATCCCGTAAGAAAGAAAGGCAAGCATTTCAAAGGTGAGGATCACCGAAGAAGCCTGAACTCCTATTTGGTGATGATGTATTTGGTATGGTCAAGGACATAGAAGTAATCTTTGGAAAGGGTCCCGGCGGTCAATCAGTTCCGAACGACGTCGCTACAGGACACGCACCCATGTGGAAGAAGAAATGTATATTTTGGGAGCTGCCATATTGGAAATTCCTGCGTGTCCGCTCTTCAATCGACGTGATGCACGTGACGAAGAATCTCTGCGTGAACCTGCTAGGATTCCTAGGCGTGTATGGGAAGACAAAAGATACACCTAAAGCAAGGGAGGACCAACAAATTATGAAAGACCCAAAGAACATGCATACACATAACAAGACGGATAAAGGGCGTCACTTAAGTCGTGCCAGCTATGCTCTTACCAAAGCAGAGAAGGAAATCTTTTTTAAAGTCCTTTACAGTATCAAGGTGCCATCGGGCTTCTCATCTAATATAAAGGGGATAATAAATATGGCAGAGAAAAAGTTCCAAAACCTGAAGTCTCATGACTGTGACGTGATTATGACGCAGTTGCTTCCGATTGCATTGAGGGGGCTTCTACCGGAAAATGTTCGAGTACCCATTGTGAAGCTGTGTTCATTCCTCAATGCAATATCTCAGAAGGTAATCAATCCAGATATTCTGCCAAGGTTACAGAAGGATGTGGTACAATGTCTTATTAGTTTTGAATTGGTGTTCCCACCATCCTTCTTCAATATTATGACGCATCTTCTGGTTCATCTAGTGGAAGAGATTGCCATTCTCGGTCCGGTATTTCTGCACAATATGTTCCCCTTTGAGAGGTTCATGGAGTCTTAAAGAAATATGTTCATAACCGTGCAGACCGTAAGGAAGCATCTAAAAGGGATATGGAACAGAGGAGGTCATTGAGTTTTGTGTTGACTTTATTCCTGACCTTAAGCCGATTGGTGTTTCTAACTCGCGGCATGAGGGAAGACTAAGTGGAAAAGGCACGCTGGGAAAGAAAGCAATGATATGTAGGGACGGGGATTCTTTCACTAAAGCACACTACACAGTTCTACATAATTCCACCTTGGCAGCTCCGTATATCGAGGAACACAAGAATATTGTACGCTCCAAAAACCCGGGGAAGCCTGAATCATGGATTACAGATGAACACATGAAGTCTATCGGTGGTTGGATGCGGACACATCTCTTGAATGACACCACTGTTGGAGATCAGCTATACTTGTTGGCGCCACCATCTTTTCTGTATTGAATTTCCAAGGGTAGAAATAAATGGGAATACATTCTACACGATCGCCCAAGATAAAAGAGCACCAACCAAAATAGTGGTGTCCGCTTTGATGCAATAGACGAGAATGGACAAAAGGACACATATTATGGTTACATAGAGGAGATATGGGAACTAGACTATGGAGTCTCTTTAAGGTCCCTTTGTTTCATTTGCAAATGGGTCAACCCGAATGGGGAAGGGTAAAGATAGACCGGTTATGGAATGACAACAGTGGATCTCAACAATATTGGTTATAGAGATGAACCATTCGTCCTAGCCAATGATGTGTCTCGTTTTCTATGTGAAGGACATGTCCTCCGGACAAAAAAGAAAAAAGAAAAATATGCAAACAAATACATCATATGATGAGCCAAAGCGTCACATAGTTCTTTCGGGGAAAAGAAACATCGTGGGAATCGAGGACAAGATGACATGTCGGAAGATTATAATAAGTTTGATGAAATTCCGCCTTCACAAAGGAAAATGACCCAAGCATTCCTAAGTAAAGAAGATGCTCCATGGTTACGTCTCAAGCGGTCATAAGGAATGACATATGCCAAGTTCATGCTCATATTATGTAATATCTTTCATGGTTTGTGGCCTTTAGTCCCGATTTTGTAGTCTCGGTTTTAATATTAATAAATGTCTTGAGTGTTAGTACTGCTTGTGGCTGGACCGGAGTGCCTCTATGACCAGCTTTGGAGATGCCGAGACTGATCCGACCAAGATCTCCTCAACTGTCGTAGTGGTGTCTGCTCTGAAAACCATCTTGCAGCTTGTAACTTCTCTAACTAGATCAATACACCGGAGCTAACTAATTTCACATATTAGGAGTGCCTCTATGACGCTTTCTGAGATGCCGAGGATCGATCCGGCATCTCCTCAAACTGGTGGCGATGGTGTCCTCGCTCGAAAACCATCTTGCAGCTTGTAACTTCTCTAACTAGATCAATACGCCTGAGCTAACTAATTTCACATATTAGAGGTGCCTCTATGACCGCTTTCGAGATGCCGGAGGATGGGCTCGTCGGCATCTCCCTAAACTGGCCGTAGTGGTGTCCTCGCTCTCTAAAACCATCTTGGACATGCCTCAAACTGGCCGGAGGATCGACTCACAAGGATGCCTACTTATAGTACAAGCAGCTCGGCATAATGTCGACACTCACGACATAATGTCGACACTCACTTATAATGTCGACACTCACCCCTATTAGTAGTCGACTCATCTTTAGTTCGGTTGGTGTCTCCAACCGGACTAAGGATTCATCTTTAGTCGGTTGGTGACACCATCCGGGACAAGGTATGCCGCACGACATAATGTCGACACTCACCCTATTATTAGTGTTGCTCGCCCACTGCAAGAATCCTTCAACATGTTGGTTTCTCCAACCGGGACTAAAGATGAACCCTGTAGCATCCCAATTGTCTAACAATTGTAATGCTACTTGGTCTAGTAATATAATGGCCACTTCATATATATAATTGCTGCATCATAATTATATGATGCTCATGTCATCATGCCACCTTGCATTTGAGCATCATATAAAACCCTTTTTGTTTTGGTTCTTCTCTCATATGCATCATTAATTGTATTTGCCTCTTGATATTGTATTTGGTTATTGATATATTGTTTAAATGCCCAAGATGAGTTGGGGGCATATCTTTTATTCCACTCCACCACCCTTTCTTTCACCACCTTATAATTCCACCATTCCATTATCCATGAGCTTGTATTCTATTTTCTTTTGGTATTTAATCTAGCTCATGGGAGATAGGATGGATCTACTTCTACAAATTCTTTTGCTTGGTTTTTATTCCACTTTTGGAAATGCATAAGAATAATGCCATGTTTATTATTTTGTTTTCACAAGGTTAGAACATGGCATTTAATGTTTTTGCATGGGCCATGCAAAGCACCACCATTCTTTCTCCTTTGGTTTCTCTTTGGTTTATGAGTGGATCCTTTCTTTGTGAGCTTCCTTTCTCTCTTATTCTAAACCCCCTCATCTTGATATTGTGTTTGGATCATGTTAAAACCTCACACCACCTCTTCTCTCATCTCACTCTCCTTATCCATCATCACATCCTCCACCCTTGCTTGATCTTAGTGGATCACCTAATCTAACCCTAACCCCCCCTCTCTTCTCACCCTCTCCTCCAACCATACCGAGCCTCCCCTTGCAGGTCCCACCTAGCCACCCTTCCCCCTGGCCGAGCTACCCTCCAACCCCAACCCTAGCACAAACCCTAACCCGAGCCTCTCCATCCTAACCTAGCTATTGTTGGAATTATGCCCTAGAGGCAATAATAAAGATGTTATTATTATAATTCTTGTTCATGATAAAGTTTATATTCCATGCTAGAATTGTATTAAGCGGAAACATTAATACTTGTGTGGTTTGTGAACAACACCGTGTCCCGATGCGCCTCTAAGGACTAGCTCATTGATCAATGATGGTTAAGGTTTCCTAACCATAGACATGAGTTGTCAATTGATAATGAGATCATATCATTGGGAGAATGATATGATGGAGACCCAAACTAAGCGAAGCAATTAGATCGCTTCATCGTGTTCATCTTTGCGAAGCTTTTCCTATGTCAAATATTGTATTCCTTAGACCATGAGATAATGCAACTCCTGGTACAGGAAAGCTTTGAGGTCATCAAACGTCATCCTATGAGAGGGTGATCATAAAGGTGTCTCTCGGTGATCGGAAAAGTATATGTTGGGTTGTATGTATCGAGATGGAATTTGTCCTCCCAAGTCGGAGAGATATACTGGCCCACTCGGTAATCGATATCAACACGCTTGCAAGCATGTGATTAAGGAGTTAATCACAAAGTGATATCGATTACGAACGAGTAAAGTACTTTGCGTGAACGAGATTGAACTAGGTATGACGATGCGATGATCGAATCTCGGGCAAGTAAAATATCGCGAGACGAAGGGAATATATATATATATGGGATTGATTGAACTGGCATCGTGGTTCATCCGATATGATCATCGATGAATGTGTGGAGTCAATATGGGTGCCTGCGTTGATTATTGATAGAAGATCATATGCGCATATTCTCGAACCCGCAGGTCACACACTTAACGATCTCTCGCTAGGATAGATTGGATAATTGGTTTATGAATTTTTGTTCGAGTCTCGATGGGATCCGGATATCACGAGAGGTTCCTAATGGTCAGAATAAGATTCATATAAGGCGGTGCGATTTTGGAGTTCGAATTGTTCCGGTTAATTATTGTAATGAAGCTTCTAGAACCTTCCGAAGGGGACCAACGTGGCCCCACCTTCCGGGAGGGGCATGGGCCTATGAGGAGTGTCCTGCCGCATTGGGCCAGGGCACAAGGCCCCATAGGGCCCAGCCGATTCTAGAGAGATTTGACCTCGTTTAAATCTCGGGATAGAATTTCTAGATAAGGGAGAGTTTAAATCGTTTAAACTAGAGATAGGATTTATAGATAAGGAGAGTTTAAATTGTTTAAACTAGAGATAGGCTTGGAGGAGGGTGGCTGGCCGCCTCTATATATAGAGGTGGTGCCTCCCCCTACTACAACTACTCCACACCTTCCTCCAAGCCCTAGCCTTGCTACCTTCCTCTCTCTCCCTCCGACCGCTTGTAGGCGAAGCCTGCAGCGAAATTCTCCACCATATACACCACGCCGTGTGTTGTAGATCCAATCTATCTCTCCACCATACCGCTGGTCCGAGGAGGAGGAGACGCCGAGGCCGTGACGTGTGCATCTCACGGAGGCACCGCCACTTGTGGTGCTAGATCGGATCGGATCGCGAGGAGGAGAAGCGAGCACGACTACATCACCCACGCCCGGTTTAACGTTCATTGTGCGAATCTTCAAGGGTATGAAGATCTAATCCAATCTCTCGTTGATTGCATCTCCTAGATTAGATCTTGGCTTTCCTCCTCGCATCATCCGTAGAAAATTTTGATTTACTATGCCGCGAAACCCTTCAAAGGGTATCGAGCCAGATCTATGCGTAGATGTGTTTCACGAGTAGAACGCAACATCGTTGTTGCGGGCGTTGATGTTTTCCTGTTGCAAGCCTCTTGTTTGTGTTCTTCTTATGACGCGGATAGTGAGATTGAAGCGCCCAGGCCAACCTTACGCGACGTCATTCGCGAGACCGCTCCGACTTGACGCGTGTGGCTTGTTCCACATGCGGCTGGATGTCGCTTTCTCTCACTATAGTTGTCATGGGATTAACACCGAGTTTGGCAACCATAATATCACCGTTGTGGCTTTCCGTAGGTAAGAATCGTTCTTAGCATCTACTCCCATAAGCCACGTAAAACATGCAACGACAAAGTAGAGGCCTAACTTGTTTTTGGTGGAGTGTTTTCCGTGATATGGTATGGCCCAAGATGTGATGTGTATATTGTATGCGATGATCATGTTTTGTAATGTTTCACGACTTGCATGTCGATGAGTACACAACCAGGAGCCATATGGTTGTCTTTATAATTATGTATGACCGTGTGTCAACTTCTTATACGCCATGTAATAGCTTTACTTTATCGCTAAGTAGTTAGCAATAGTTGTAGTTTCTATTCGTGGTGGAGGCAATCATGGTGGAGTGATGGAGATCATGCCGAACGCACAAGATGGAGATCATTGCGAGGATTGGCTATACCATGTCACATAAAAGTTATATGCATGTGATGTTTATCCTTTATGTATCTTATTATGCTTAGATCGCGACGGCATTATAAGATGATTCCTCACTTAAAGATCAAGATAAAACTATGTTCTCCCCAAGTATGCACGCTATGAAAGTTCGTCGTGTCCAAGCATCACGTGATGATCGGGGTGCTATAGACTCACATACAACGGGTGCAAGCCAGTTTTGCACACGCAGAAATACTTGGGTCTAGCTTGACGAGCCTAGCATGTATGTACATGGCCTCGAACACAACACAAGAACCGAAGGTTAAGCATGAGTCATATGAGTGATATGATCGACACTTTGTTGTCCACCATTGAAACCACATATCTTCTCGTGATGATCGGATTAGGTGTGGTGAATTTGGATCGTGTTCACTAAACAACTTGAGGGATGTTGAATTTAGTGGGAGTTCATCTAGTAATTTGATTAAATTGAACTATTTATCATGAACATAGTCTAAATTGTACTTGCAAATACTGTAGATCACATGGCCAAATCCAAATTCAACTTCAACGTTTTTGCTGAGAAAGAAAAGCTTAGGAACAATGGGTCTAACTTCACCAATTGGTTCCGCAATCTAAGAATCATTCTGTCTGGTGGACAAAAGGACTATGTCCTTGGTAAAGCGTTAGGTGACCCCCCTGCTTCAACTGCGCCGGCTGATGAGAAAGCTGTCTATCAGTCGGACAAATATGATTATGGTGTGATTAAGAGCACCATGTTGTTTGCTATGGAACCGGAGCTACAAAATCGTTTTGAAACCTATCCCGGGCCCTTTGAGATTCTCGAGGAGCTGAAAACCATGTTTCAGACTCAAGCCCGTTCTGAGAGATATGAGATCTCTGAGAAGTTCTTTAACTGCAAGATGGAGGAAGGAGTTCCATAGTGAGCACGCCATAAAGATGTCGGGCTACACTCAACGCCTTGAGCAATCGGAATGCACGATTTCAGAGGAGCTCAAGATTGACAGTTCTCGCAATCACCCTCCCGCCTACAAAAGTTTTGTAGTGACTCATAATCGATTGGTTCCATCGATACGATCACCGAGCTCTTCGCAAAGTCAAGGCTGCGGAAGTGGACATCAAGAAGGATAATCATGTGTTGATGGTCAACAAGCCCTCCTTTAAGAAAGGTAAGGAGCAAAGAAGCCTTCAAGAAGGGCGGCGAAGTTAATGCCCTCGCTGAGAAGAAGCTCAGTCCGGTCCCAAGCCGACACCGAGTGCTTCTATTGCAAGGACAAGGGTCATCGAAGCGCAATCGTCCAAGTACTTAGCGGACAAGAAGGCTGTCACCATCAAAGGTATATTTGATATACATGTTATTGATGTTTTCCTTACTAGCCCTCGTTGTAGTGCCCGGGTATTTGATACCGTTCGCTAATATTTGTAACTCAAACAGAGCTACGGAATAGATCGCTGCGAGGGATGAGGTGACGATGCGCTGGCAACGGATCAAGAGTTCATGTGATGGCAAGGCACGCTCTCCTTAGTTTTACCTTCGGATTAGTTTTAAACCTTAATAAATGTTATTATGTACTGCGTTGAGCATGAACATTATTTCGGATCGTGTTTATTGCAAGACGGTTATTCATTTAAATCGAGAATAATGGTTGTTCTATTTATATGAGTAACATCTTTTATGGTCATGCACCTACGGTGAATGGTTTATTTCTTCTAAATCTCGAAAGGGATGAAACACACATCCATAACATTGAGGCTAAGAGATGCAAAGTAGATAGTGATAATACTACTTATTTGTGGCAATCGCTGCTCAGGTCATATTGGAGTAAAGCGCATGAAGAAACTCCATTCGATGGACTTTAGAGTCTCTTGATTTTGAATCATTTGACACATGCGAACCATGCCTCATGGGCAAGATGATCAAAACCCCGTCTCCCAGATGATGGAGCGAGCAATGACTTGTTGGAAATCATACATACCGATGTATGCGACCGATGAGTGTTTCGACGCGCGGTGGATATCGCTATTTCCTCACTTTTACCGATGACTTAAGTAGATATGGGTATATCTATTTAATGAAACATAAATCTGAAACGTTTGAAAAGTTCAAAGAATTTCAGAATGAAGTGGAGAACCATCGTAACAGAAAGATTAAGTTTCTACGATCCGATCGTGGGGGCGAATATTTGAGTTATGATTTTCTAACGCATCTTAAAGCAAGTGGAATCGTTTCACAACTCCCGCCACCCGGAACACCACAGCGCAATGGTGTGTCTGAACGCCGGAATCGAACCCTATTAGATATGGTCCGATCGATGATGTCTCTTACTGATTTGCCGTTATCATTTTGGGGTTATGCATTAGAAACCGCATTCACTTTAAATAGGGCTCCATCTAAATCCGTTGAGACGACCTCGTATGAACTGTGGTTTGGTGCTAAACCTAAGTTGTCGTTTCTTAAAGTTTGGGGATGCGTTTACGCCAAGAAGTTGATGCCGATAAGCTCGAACCCAAAGCGGAGAAATGCGTCTTCATAGGATACCCTAAGGAAACCATTGGGTATACCTTCTATCACGTAATCAAGGCAAAGTGTTTGTCGAAGAACGGTTCCTTTCTTGAGAAGGAGTTTCTCTTGAAAGAAGTGAGTGGGAGGAAAGTAGAGCTAGACGAGGTTATTGAACCTTCTCTTGAATTGGAGAGTAGCGCAAAGACTGAAATTGTTCCAGGTCACCGCACCAACAATAGAGGAAGCTAATGACAAGGATCATGAAGCTTCGGACGACAAGCATCGAACGTCGCAGGTCGACAAGGTCACGTGCCCTCCCGAGTGGTACGGAAACCCCTCTTGACTGTCTTGTTGGTAGAAGACCGAACCTACGAACTATGAGGAAGCGATGATGAGCCGGACTCGAGAAATGGTGGAAGCCATGAACCGAATTGGGATCCATGAGCGAAAACCAAGTATGGACTTTGTGGACCCTCCTAGCGACCGAAAGGCCGTTGAGTGCAAATGGATATTCAAGAAGAAAACGGACGCGATGGTAATGTTACCGTTTATAGCACGCTTGTCGCAAAGGTTTTCGACAAGTTCAAGGTGTTGACTACGATGAGACTTTCTCCGTAGCGATGTTTAAGTCCATTCGGATTTTATTAGCAATTGCTATGTTTCATGATTATGAAATATGGCGATGGATGTCAAGACTGCTTTCCTCAATGGCAACATTGATGAAGAGTTGTATATGATGCAACCCAAGGTTTTGTCGATCCTAAGGATGCTAGTAAAGTATGCAAACTTCAGCTCCATTTATGGATCAAGCAAGCATCTCGAGTTGGAACCTTCGCTTTGATCAAGTGATCAAGAGCTTTGGATTTGTTCAATTGCTACGAATCTTGTATCTACAAGAAAGTGAGTGGGATCTCGTGACGCGGTACTATATGTGGATGACATATTGATTATTGGAAATGACATCAACATGCTTAACGATGTGAAGAGTTATTTGAACAAGTGTTTTTCAATGAAATACCTAGGTGAAGTTGCTTATATATTGGGCATCAAAATCTATAGAGATAGACAAAGACGCCTGATAGCTTTAAGCCAGAGTACATACCTAGACAAAGTTCTGAAAAGGTTCAGAATGGATAAGTCAAAGAAAGGTTCAAAGGCCTATGTTGTCGGTAAGATATTGAGCAAGGCTCGGTGTCCATTCCACGGTAAATGATAGGAAGCTATGAGCAAAGTGCCTTATGCCTCACCATAGGTTCCATCATGTATGCCATGCTGTGTACTAGACCGGTGTGTCCAATGCTCTTAGTTTGACGAGCAGATATCAAAGTGATCCAGAGTGGAACATCGGACACCGTGAAGAACATCCTAAAGTACCTAAATAGAACTAAAGAAATGTTCTTAGTCTATGGGGTGATGAACGACTTGTCGTAAAGGTTACGTCGACGCTAGTTTCGACAATCGACAAGGATGATTCTAAATCTCGCATGGATACGTGTATATTTTGAATGGAGGAGCTGAGTGGAGAAGTCGCAAGCAAAGCGTGATCGGGATCTACATGAGAGGCGGAATACATGGGCTGCCGCAGGCGCCAAGTGAAGGAGTTTGGATCGAAACTTCATCATCGAGCTTGGCGTGGTTCCAAGTGCATTGGACCACTGGAGATATTGTGTGACAACACCGGCGCCATAGCACTCGCTAAGGAACCAAGATATCATCCAAAGACCAAGCATATCAACTGCAAGTTTCATATAATCCGAGATTATATAGCGATGGAGATCTGAAGATTAGCAAAGTACATACGGATCCGAATGTCGCAGATCCATTGACTAAACCTCTTCCACGTGTAAAACATGATCAACACCTCAGTGCCATGGGTGTGAGATTGTTGCCAAATGTAAACTAGATTATTGACTCTAGTGCAAGTGGGAGACTTTTGGAATTATGCCCTAGAGGCAATAATAAAGATGTTATTATTATAATTCTTGTTCATGATAAAGTTTATATTCCATGCTAGAATTGTATTAAGCGGAAACATTAATACTTGTGTGGTTTGTGAACAACACCGTGTCCCCGGTACGCCTCTAAGGACTAGCTCATTGATCAATGATGGTTAAGGTTTCCTAACCATAGACATGAGTTGTCAATTGATAATGAGATCATATCATTGGGAGAATGATATGATGGATGACTCCAAACTAAGCAAAGCAATTAGATCATTTCATCGTGTTCATCTTTATGAAGCTTTTCCTATGTAAAATATTGTATTCCTTAGACCATGAGATAATGCAACTCCTGCACCGGAAGAAAGCTTTGAGGTCATCAAACGTCATCCTATGAGAGGGTGATCATAAAGGTGTCTCTCGGTGATCGGAAAGTATCATTGGGTTGTATGTATCGAGATGGAATTTGTCCTCCCAAGTCGGAGAGATATACTTGGGCCCACTCGTGTCGATATAAACACCGCTTGTAAGCATGTGGTTAAGGAGTTAATCACAAAGTGATATCGGATTACAACGAGTAAAGTACTTGCGTGAACGAGATTGAACTAGGTATGATCGCAAGACGATCGAATCTCGGCAAGTAAAATATCGCGAGACGAAGGAATATATATATGGGATTGATTGAATCCTGGCATCGTGGTTCATCCGATATGATCATCGATGAATGTGTGGAGTCAATATGGGTGCCTGCACCCGCTGTTGATTATTGATAAAAGATCATGTGCGATATTCTCGAACTCGCAGGTCACACACTTAACGATCTCGACGCTCGGATAGATTGGATAATTGGTTTATGAATTTTTGTTCGAGTCTCGGATGGGATCCGGATATCACGAGAGGTTCCGGAATGGTCCGGAGAATAAGATTCATATAAGGCGTGCAGTTTTGGAGTTGAATTGTTAGGGTTTAATCGGTATTGTCGGAAGCTTCTAGAACCTTCGGAAGGGACCAACGTGGCCCCACCTTCGGGAGGGGCATGGGACTATGAGGGAGTGTCCTGGCGCATTGGGCGGGGCACAAGGCCCCATAGGGCCCAGCCGATTCTAGAGAGATTTGACTCGTTTAAATCTCGGGATAGAATTTCTAGATAAGGAGAGTTTAAATCGTTTAAACTAGAGATAGGATTTCTAGATAAGGAGAGTTTAAATTATTTAAACTAGAGATAGATTGGAGGAGGGGCAGGCTGGCGCCCCTCTATATAGAGGGTGGTCGCCCCTCCTACTACAACTACTCCACACCTTCCTCCAAGCCCTAGCTGCCTTGCTACCTTACTCTCCCTCCATCGCTTGTAGGCGAAGCCTGCAGAGAAATTCTCCACCATATACACCACGCCGTGTTGTAGATCCAATCTATCTCTCCACCATACTGCTGGTCCGAGGAAGGAGGAGACGCCGAGTCTTTGCGTGTGCATCTCACGGAGGCACCGCCACTTGTGGTGCTAGATCGGATCGGATCGCGAGGAGGATAAGGCACGACTACATCACCCACGTTCCGGCTAACGTTCGATGTGCGAATCTTCAAGGGTATGAAGATCTAATCCAATCTCTCTCGTTGATTGCATCTCCTAGATTAGATCTTGGCTTTCCCTCTCTTCGCATCCGTAGAAAATTTTGATTTACTATGCCGCGAAACCCTTCAGCTATCTACTCCCTCCCTCTAACCCTAGCTCTAACCGAGCCTCCCTCTCCCTCTCTCCCTGTCGTGCGACCCCACCAGCCCGAGTCTGCCTTGCCTCCTGGCCCCTGCATGCTCCGTGCACCATGCCGAGCCCTCGCGCAGCAGACGTGAAGGAGGAGGAAAAGGTGGCCACCTTTATCCCTAACCCACTCCCCACGGCACCACCTCCATCCGGCTCGCCTTATCCTTCCCTTCCTCTCGCCTCACCAAACCACCCCCGGCCTCGCAACCACCTCCCTCCCCTCTACCTTTCTCTCCACCGGCCAGTGGGTCTCCTTTCCTCCTCCTCTTGCCTGTGGCGAGGAGCTGTGGTTGTCGAGGAAGGACGAGTACCCTCCCCTGCTTCGCCCTGGACCCGCCAGCGAGGAGGAGAAGCCCCAGGCGCGCCAGTACCGAGACGCCCCGACGAAAACCCTAGCCCGCCGTTCGCCTGCCTCGTCGACGCCCTGCTGCTCCCCAAGCCGATCTGACGCCAACGACCTCCCCGCGGTAAGCCCCTCCACCTCCTAGACAACGTCCGTGCCGCCGTACCGCCCTAGCCGCGCCAGGCGTTGCGTCGAACACCCTCTGGCCGGCTGCGCTCACGCGGCGTAGCGCCTCGCAGACGGCATGTCTAGCCCCCACCCACCTTGCTGTCACCAACCCTCACCTAGCCGCACTGGTTACCGTCTCCGCACGCGAGCCCAGGTCGCGGGATCGAATCCCCGCCTCGCTGCGCCGCGCACCGCGCGCGCAAGACGGTGGAGAAGATCCACAGTACCGCGGCGCCGTTTTACAGAAAACCCCCACCTTTTTATCCCGTCAACCCGCGCTCCCCTCCGACCCCACCTGCCAGCCGCTGTGTGCTTTTTACAGGAGAGCCCTCCGGTTTTCGTAACACCTAACCCGCACTCCATCGCGTCCCCGCTTGTCAGTCACTGCGGGATAGTCGCTGTCACGTGGGCCCGTAGCCACCGGACCCATCTGTCACCCTCTGTGGCTAGGTAGCGCCGCGGTGAGTAAAACCTTTTCTGCGCGCGTGGCCCCAATCCTTTTGACCCCACCCGTCAGTGTCTAGAGCTAGGACTTGCTGAGTAACAAAATGTGTTCTATTTGGCTGTTTAATTTAAATCTTTTTCAATTTGTTTTAAATTCAAAATTCAAATCTGTTTTAAATAACTTTTGAAATATAAATCCAAATAATACAAATAATATATGTTTTGAAATCAGAAAAATGTGAGGAATTTAAATATGCCCTCCAAAAATATATTTTGAACACTTAAAAGTTCAAGTTGATTAAAATTACAATAAAATGCTCTTTTGCCTTAATTAATTAATAACTTTAGTTTTATAACTCCAAATTTGACAAATAATATGTCTAAAATGATCAGATCGACGAGACCTTTCTGTTTATGCATTCCATGTTCTGCAAAGATGCATCATATAAATATAAAGATTACAGCAACTTATTGGAGTATAAAATGGGACCAAAACTCAATAAAATGTTTATTTCTTGTATTCTACTCCTCACCCATGCCATGCTACATTATTGCCATGCAAATTGTGCATCATTCATCATGGCATGATTGTTTGCTTGTCGCATTTTATTCTTATGCTTGTGCACTTCATTTATGTTGGCCCTTGTTTGTTTGGTTCTTCTTCGAATAGACGCTGAGCAGGGGATATATCAAGAAAACCAGGAGCACTACCCAGATCCTTCTCTCGCTTCAACTGAGCTGCCAGGAAAGCACTACCACATGCTTGCATACATATAGTACCTATTGCCTCTATCTTATTCTTGCATCATTGAGTCGCGATCGCATTAAACTGAATCCCAAGTATTGCATAGCCTTTAATTTTAAACCCCACCGAAGCTTGTTCCTCCATCCCATGAGCCATTACTACAGGAGTTGTTTGAGCCATGCGAGTTATAGAACAACATGTGTAGGGTATGTGAGTGTCTGATGGATAACGAGGTACCTATACAACTTAACCTGAGTAGTAATGGGATAACTAATGAAAGTGGCACCGGTGAGCAATATCTGCTATTTGGTTTTTCATGCTCACTTGTGTCCCGTAGGACCCCGAGTACTTGATTCCTGTTCCTTGAATATTCGCGCTATCCACATCCGGGAGGCTTATGGGACCCCACAGGCGAGCTTGATTCATTCTTATTTCTTGGGGCCACAAGTAGTTTGGGGCTTTATTACTATTCTGCACTTATGCCATGCTTTCTTGCTTAATTTAAATTGTGCGAGGTAATCGCACTTGTACTGTTTAGGTAAGCGAAGTGTTTTCGTGTCGACAAGCCAGTCACACTTCGGGTTCCCGATCGTTCTGACCATTGACGCAAACCTTGAGTCCGTCTCGAGCCGCCCAAACTTGCGGGTAGCTTAATGGGGTGGCCCTGAAATATTTCTGAATCTGTGATTGCTTTGTCGTGAATGCCTCATTGGGTTTTGATTTGGTTTTTCCGAGGTTGATCGTGTGTGTTGCTATTTGTGCACCCTAGGTAAAACTTTCAAAGCCGTGTCCGCGGTTATGGACGACTTGAGCAGTTTCTCGATCATAGACAAGTATAACTAAAGTACCGCTTTTAATTTGACTAAATAACCGACTAGTAAATAGTGCAACACTCATGGAATGGATAATAAACCGCCAGCGGATGGGGTGGTGTTCATTCCGCTTCCTCGTTGGTAGCGAGGAGGAGGATGGATCTAATATTCTTGTTATAGCTGTTGTCATTAATTCACGGACATCCGTCTATCTTTGGTTAGGCGGATGGTTTGGTATCTATAGAATTGTTAGGTATTATCTTTTCTTATGCGTCACCCAGGTTGTGTCCCCTTTAGAGGCATAAAGACTTGCTGAGTACCCCTAGGGTCTCACATGATAAATTATTTGATTCAGATGAACAGGTACACTCACGAGATGGATACTGGGTGGAGGAGACGGACGATGTGGACAATGATCATTCGGTGTAGAGATTCCGGGAACGGGGATCCGTGTGATCTGTGGGCGGGATGTGTTTATTTATGGGGCATCTTATGCCGATTTGCTTCTTATCCGTACTCGGAACTTGTTTGCCGCTTCCGCCTGATACTCTGATGTTTGATGTATGAGGAGATATCCTAAACTATTATATCTATCTAGGACATTTCGATCTTGTCGTATGGCGTTGCAATATTTCTATTTCTTTTAGATATCCTTGTCTATCTGTTGCATCCAAGTTGTTATCACAATCGGCCTTTTGGTTATCAACTGTTGGTACATTCCATACCGACAGGCTTTTGCAAACCGACACGATCTATCTGATTCGTTGTATACCGCCGCGATCGGTCTTACTCTTTGTTATCCGACGTTATCTTGTTTGGGGTGTTCGTTTCCGTAGTTACTAATCTTTAGGTTCACTACAAGGAATATGTCTATATATGACCCTCAATTTTCGTCACAGAATCGTCATAGTAGTCCGTTTATGACGATTCTATGACGATTTTGAGATCGTCGAAAGCTGGGCGTCGCAAATGAACTATAACGACGTTTTTGGTAAAATCGTCATAACCGTCTATGACGATATTGAATCGTCATAACGTCTATGACGATCCAATATCGTCATGGACCATCTAGCCAGGCCAGCTCAGATCCTACGTGGCTGATCCTACGTGGAAAAATTGTGACGAAATGAAATCGTCGTAATGTGAATTCAGCCCAGTCCAGTTCATTCATTTGTGGGCCGAGTCCAATAATTCAGAAAAAAAATCTGATCAATTCCGTTTAGCTACATGGATCGAGCCCATCATATGGGATTTTTTATTTCTAGGCTATGGCCTTTTCTACAATGAGTTTATTCTGTATTTTTTGAATTATTCACTGTTGGAATCTAATATTGTTTTGGCCACGGCCATTTTAAAGCCCAAACATTATTTGGGTCATTTCCTACGAGCCCAAATATCTTTCAGATTATTTCTTACGACCGAAGCAGTCAAGAACCCAAATCAAATGAATTCCAAATCAAATAAATTTTCGCAAATGACATCAAAAATTATAATAAATATTTCAATCAAGCCATATTACATAACCTGGAATGTAAAACAATGAGGCAATGCGATATTACAATCATTCATAGTTTAGACCATGCAAGATCATGTATAATAACTAGCTAAAAAACAGAACTGTCTACTCTACACTTTGCTGAGTATGTAATAAAATCTTCCTTTCTCCCAACTTCATCCTTGAACTCCTGTATAAGAGAGAAAATGATAGCCATCGATTCAGAATTAAGCATATCTTCTAACAATAACATAGAAAACTAGAAACACAATAAAGAACGGATTTACAAGAACCAAACTCTAAATCAACAAATTACAGTACCATAGGATTAGAAGATCACAAACTAATCAAGCATCGCAATGAAATATACACATGTAGTTCATCAAATGCACGACTTGGATAATACAAGTACCAGATAGCACACAAACTAGTACTACATCAGATATGACCAAACCGTATAGGGTGCATGGGAGAAGAAGGCAGCTGCATCATATTAGCTAGAGAACCAAACTACAGGGTGCATCATGTTAGCTAGGCCATCATATTATTGTTCCATATTATCATCACATAAGGGTCTCAAGACAATACTACCATGAGATGGTTTTACATTAAGCTTTTGCTTGTTCCCGCGTGAACAAGAATCTACATGCACAACTCGGCCCCAGCCAAGACGCGCAACCATGCAAAAAAGATCTGAATATTACTGATAAACTATTGGTGAACAATACAAGTAAAGCTTGATAGAGCATTAGAAACAGAAAATTATAGATGATTGAAAGCTAACTGGTTATGTTATGCAAAGGAATGCAGTAGCAGAAGCAGATCTGACGTATGATCAATCCAAAACAGTTGAGTTTTCCTTTTATAGAAGCCGACAAGGAGTTGAACAATTCTGCATTCATTCCTAAGCATCACTTGTTTGTAAATAAGCAAGATCAGTAACAAAAATTTACAACCTACACTTATAGCTTGGTAGTTTCCTTGTTGTCCTTGGTTATAGCCATATCCACCATACCCACCTTGATTATCATAGTACCCACCATATTGGTTGTATCCGCCTTGATTATCATACGGCCCACCATCTCAGAATTCTAATCTAGCAAACAAAATTAATGAGTATCAAATATCAGTAAACAAATAGTAGGGCATCAACAAATCAATGACTATACAAGGTGCATGTGACTAGGAATCAGTATACATGCATCCATGGCCATACTTAATAGGGGATGTCATTTCTCTTATTTGTTCATCTACATACATGCATCAGGATATACACAAAATTAGGAACTAATCAGTATCAAATCTTAGCTAAAGCTAGCAGTACAAGAGTGCTAGAATCGAGGTCATCGGCCATTCCTACAAATTATGGTACTAATAGCTCCTAAATATACCAATTGCTAGCTGTGCATAAATTGGCAATCATATGAGTTTTTTTGCAATCACGGATCCACAAATAGTAATAACAGAACACGATTGCTTGTAATAACAGGAATATAAAGCTTGTCTAATTTATTTTAGCTTAATATTCTACAGAGATATTTTCAATAAAGAGCATATATTAATATCATCCTACATGAGATAGATAGGTCAAAGTGCAAATGACTTGCCAACAAAGTTTAGATTGGTCAAGAACATCATGGTTATCACCATTGCTATTGACATGTCATAATAGTGCGTAAATAGAACCCAATGTTGAATTTGCAATTCTTGAGAGCTAGATGTGCATTAATAGCAATTAGGAACTTCACCTGTTGTTGTCATGACCTGGCTGCAAGAAGTTCTGGTAATTGGGGTGCCCTGCATAAGCTCCATAACCATACATGTTTGGGTCTTAAGATTGTGCATACCCACCAACATAAGCCTCAAAAACTTGTCCATAGCCACCATAGTAACCAGCAGCACCAGTAGCAGCCCCCCACTGGTTGGACTCCTGCTGAGGATGAAATTATCAAAGATCATAATGTTACCCACTTTAGGTACAAAGTACAACATTTACAGGATAGAAGTTCGGTATATGAGATAACTAACCTGAGACTATTTATTCGAAGGGTTCCGTCCCCATGAAAGCCTCACATTCTTCCCACCAATTAAGGTCCCTTGCAGTATTTGAAGAGCTTGCTTAGCAGAAGGCCTGAATATGCATTGACAAGAGTATCTTAGAAAAAAGTACTTGAGAAAACTTAAGGGATAAATAGTAAACTAAATAATCGAACTGTTCTCAAACTGGACAAAACCACATCTCTTCCCAACAGGTCCACAAAGGGCAATAGGGAGTAACTAAATTGGCTCAGCAAACAAGAAATAGTTAGGTCAATATACCATACATAGTGGTATTCAAGCAGGCCCAGACATTTCATATCCCTAGATTGTAGTAAGCATACATGCAATATTAGCATAACTAGATGTAGGGGTGCACAAACAGGACTCAACATAATCAGGTCTATGAACTCAATTGCACAAACATGACAAGAACGTAGCTCCCTAGCTATCTACCAAGATCCCTATCTAGCAAGTAGCAGATCAAGCCTGCCAACATATCAGGTATATGAACTAAACTGCACAGGCAAGACAAGAACCGTATACGTAATAAAATAAGAAGATAAAAAATTAAAATTCAAGCCTAAACCATGTAAGTAAAATCTAATGGCTTAGTAGACATGGACATCCAAATATATACACAACAGTAACCCGTAAGTGCATGAACCACCGACATTCCATAGATTAAAATAATCTCCTAAACTATAAAGCCTATATTATAACTATAATAACAACACAAATAATAATCAAAGGCCAGAATCGAGCAAGAAGACGGGGTGGGGGGGTGGGGATTGGGCGTAACTCACCACAAACAGAGACCAATAGCAATTAGCAAGCCGACAAAAATAGGGCGGTCATCCAAAGCTCCAATCTCCAAAGAAGACGTGTAATCGCAAAGCACGAAGGGTCATTAGAGAACAAAACCCAAAGCAAGAACCCCTATAAGAAACAAACATCAGACCAAAATCGGTCCCATAGGGAAGGAAAATTCAAAAAAGTATAAGCAAAAAAGAGAGAGAATGAGAGTGTAAATTCTCTTTTGTTCATTATTTTTCGCTCATTTAGTAGTCCAAAGTTCTTTACACCATATTTTCCATCATGGAGTACAACAATAGGGAATGATATACTTGAAAATAATTAGACAAAGTGTTTCTTTGATAGTTCAGGCCTGGATGTTCTTCTCGGTGGAGTCAGGCTTGAAATTGGACCTTTCTTGCAGTAGAGCACCAGCACCACTTGCTGCTTGGTATGTGCCGACCATCAAAAGATTGACATGAAGAGCAGGAATATCCTAAATAGAGAGAAACACCAAGAAAAAGAGGGAAGGGTAAAGCTCACCAGCCATTACCTACTCAAATAGCAAGATCAATTTGTGCCAAATCTTCCAATAGAACTCTTCTTGCTTCCGAATACACCTGTACCAAAAAAACAGAGGATGTAATGAGATGCACAACCAAATGAAACCATTTTCTCTAGAATTCATCATGTGGGTTGGCGTAAGCCAACAAAAATCCAATCTAAACCTTGGAGATTTTGGTGACATTCATGAAAATTTCTACTAGCAGAAAGCCGATCTGATACAGTGTATGTACCTCGGAGATTTTGGTGACGCGAGGGAGCACGCACGGTAGGTGAGCTGGGTCCGGTCCTGTCATTGCCACTGAGCGCCGTCTGGATCCTCATCGCGCTCATGGTCAAAGAGGGACAGATCTTGGGATCCTCTCCTTGTGGCGTCGTCGATCTGGGCGCCATTCCCGAGACGGATCTTGAAGATGTGGTCGAGGGCGAGGTGGACGTGTAGCCATGGCGGCCGAGCCGTCTGAGTCCCCGCCGCAAGGCGTCTCGTCGGGAGCGGCACTCGATCAAGGCTCCAAGGCCGCCCATCAAGATCTCCCGGAAGCGGAGCTCGACGCCTGGGAAAGGGCAAGAACGGGTCAACGTCATCCTGCAAGTTACTCGGAGCTAGGAGCGATGGATGGCGCGGAGTTCACCTTTGCCTTCTTGGCACCGAGGGGAGGAGGGCTGGTGGCCGACGGTGTGATCGAGAAGCCGGGAAGGAGGAGATGGCGAGGGATCGATCAAGGTGGAGGTACGCTGGGCTCGTGGGTGGGAGAGGAGAGGAGGAGGCGGCGGAGCTCGTGGGTGGGTCTGGCTGTGCGAGGAGTGGGGATCTGCCGTGGTGGGCATCGGAGCGAAGGAGGTGGGCATCGGAGGAAGGAGGTGGGCATCGAGCGGAAGGTGGTGGCGCAGAGAGGGAGGATAGGGCCTAGGGTTTCACTGTGGATGTGGAGTGAGGTAGGAGGTTGCGTTTGTAGTCCACCATGAGGCAATTTCTAGCCGCCAGTAGGCCTTGTCTACTTCGTGGCTGACCCAATCCCTAGTTTTTTTGCCATATGTGAGAAATAATTGACACGCAAGCGTAACACGTGATGTGGCTGCCACATCATTTAAATATTAGATGAATTAAAAGTTATGACGATATAAAATCGTCGTAATCCTTATAAATCAGGTCCTATGTTTTTGTGCCCGCGTTACGACGATTTCTTATAAGAAAGTTACGACGATTTTCTCGAAATCGTCATAATTTTGGGGGCTTTTGGCCTTTCTAAATGGCTTATGATAATTTTGTGTAAAATCGTCATAGATTTATGACGATTTCATCTAGGGTCACTAACAAAAGGTCATAAATCAACACATTTCTTGTAGTGGTTCATCTTGAGAAGAAGGTGTTGGGATACGTGTTCTACTTATTCATGTGCGGAGTAATGATTTGAGTGCGGGATGGAGTCGCGACCATACCACTACTTTTATCATTCGCTCTTGTATATTGAATTGGTAGAGTCACTAATCTCGATTCGTTAAGTGATTTTATGATCTATTGGTATTTTAATGCGAAATTTATGAATTTTTTTCTTTGATAGTTGTACCACACTCCTTTTCGATGCGATATGCTCAATATCTTCTCGGCGCTTCGAAATTTCCTGATATTTTAATATCATCTTAGTAAATTGTATCCTTCAATCTTGGTTAATTCCATCTTGGTACTATTTTGGATTATTATTATTCTCCATTATAGTACTGACTTGTGTTTTATATCAATCACGGATGGCACCACCACGCTGCTCGAGGAGGACATACAACTGAATCGGGGCGCGTTGTCAAGCATCGCCAATGCCTTGGCAAAGAATGCAAAGAACCAAAGCGTTTCAAGAAAGTGTCGAGGAATGAATGTGCTCCGCTACCTCCACCTCCCAAGCGAGGGGACATCAAAAGCTTCCTGAAGTTCAACCCACGCCAATTTGATTTGTCCGATCAACCACTTGATGCTGATGATTGGTTGCGTGAGATGTCAAGGCATGACGATCGCCGATGTTCTGAGCAAGAATGGGTAAAGTGTGCCACTCACCTTCAAGGGAGATGCAGCTCTACGGTGGGAGAATTACCGAAGGCAAACCGCATTGGTTTTCACCTACTTGGGACAGTTCACTGGAGCCTTCAAAGAGCAAGATTCAGAGAAATTGTCATGGAGAGGATGAAGGAAGTGTTTCAACCTCAAGGTGGCAATGATAATGTCAATACCTACATCAGAACTTCATGAACCTTTATCGTTATGGTGGCGATGAGATCTCGATGACAAGAAGAAGCAAAAGAGGTTACGCAAGGGCTCAATGCATCGATTAAATATGCAATCACACATGCAAGGCCGGTGTCTTTCCGAACTTCAAAGACATACGGCTCTGGAAGAAGCAAGTAGGCAAGTGTTTGAGGAGTCAAAGAAACACAACTGATGCAAGAAGCTCTTCACTATGTCAACTTCTAAGCCGTGTCCGGGTTCCTAACACCCCATCGCTCCCGGATCCACCAAGACCTTCAAGCTACGTGGCAAGGCCACCAAACTTCCTCACCTTGCTCCTGTGGGCTACAACCACCACTACCTCGAGCGCTGGCGGAGTCCTGCTACGTTGCTCCACGCCCACCGGTGCTTGTTACACTTGTGGAGACACGGCATCAAACTGAACTGTCCGATGAAAACAAAGCTCTTCCTCCACCACCTCCAAGATCCGCGCAAGCTCTCCTATGGTTCGTGCACCACCACCTCGGCTCTCAACATCAACACCAAGCCCAGTTCATCGATGTTCGTGCTAATCGTGTCAACGCTCAAGCCGAGCATGCACCGGAGTTGTGATGGGTATGCTATCCGTTAACTCGCCCCCGCACGAGTTTTGTTTGATTCGTGCATCGCATTCATTTGTTTCTCACAAGTTTGCAAATGAAAATGAGTTAGATATGGATCCTCTCCTTAAGCGGTTAATGGTCCTTTCTCCGAGCAACAATGGCGCTTCTAAAATCAGCCATGGCAATCAAATTGAGATTGGTGGCTCTTCGTTCTCGGCGTCCTTAATTGTTCGGGCAATTCGATATTGATGTCATCTTGGGCATGGATTGGTTGACAAAGAAATGCAAATGATTGATTGTGCTGAACGCCGGTTTCTAAAGATTCCTCAAGGCCATAGTCTATTCTCCGAGTCCGATTCCTGCTATCTAGCTTTTCTTTGGCGGCTCAATGATGATGCTATGGAAGCTATTCAGAGTGTTCCGGTGGTCCGTGAGTTCAGATGTCTTTCTGAAGAGTTGTCGGTATGCCTCCGGATCGTGAGGTTGAGTTTGTAATTGAGCTTGAACCTGGAACCGCTCCTATCTCCAAGCGGCCTTATAAAATGGGTCCTGCTGAGTTGGCTGAACTCAAACGTCAGCTTGATGAACAAGAGAAGTTGGGTTTCATTCAACACAGTACTTCTTCGTGGTGTAGCCCAACCCTCTTTGTGAAGAAGCGAGACATGACTAATAGACTTTGTGTTGACTATCGGGCTCTCAATGCTAAAACCATCAAGAATAAATATCCCCTTCCGCGGATTAATGATCTCTTGATCACTAGTCGAGCTGGTATTCTCAAATCTTGACTTGAGAAGTGGTTATCATCAAATCAAGATTCGCAAGGAAGATGTTCCTAAAACAGCTTTCACCACCCGCTATGGCCTGTATGAGTACACGGTCATGTCCTTCGGTCTCACCAACGCACCTGCCACCTTCTCGAGGCTTATGAACTCGGTTTTCATGGAGTATCTTGATAAGTTCGTTGTGGTCTATCCGGATGACATCCTAGTCTATTCTAAGTCAAAGGAAGAACATGAAGAACACCTTCTGTGTCCTAAACAAGCTTCGTGGAGAACCGCTGTATGCAAAGTTCTCCAAGTGTGAGTTTTGGCTGCCTCAAGTAACCTATCTTGGTCACGTCATTTCGCCAAGGGCATTGCGGTCAACCCGAAACCAGAAGACAATTGTTGAATGGCTTCCTCCGGTTAATGTCAAAGAAGTGCAGAGTTTCCTTGGTTTGGCTAGTTATTGCCGTCGCTTTGTTCAGAACTTTTCGAAGATAGCGAAGCCTCTTACCGATCTCCTCAAGAAAGGCAAGAAATACCTTTGGACTTCTGCATGTCAAGCAAGCTTTGAGACACTCAAAGAGAAGCTCACTTCCACACCAGTCTTGGTTCCTCCGGACACATCCAAGCCGTTCCAGATATTCTGTGACGCCTCTTTGCAAGGATTGGGTGCGGTCCTTATGCAAGAAAAACAAGTTGTTGCTTATGCCTCTCGACAGTTGAAGACGCATGAGATCAACTATCCTACACAAGACCTCGAACTCGCAGTAGTTGTTTTTTCTTTGAAATTATGGAGGCATTACTTGCTGGGCAACCGTTGTGAAATCTTTTCTGATCACAAGAGTCTGAAGTATATCTTCACTCAGCCTAATCTCAACCTTCGGCAGATGAGGTGGATTGAAGCAATCAGTGACTTCGATTTGACCATCAACTACACTCCGGGCAAAGCTAATGTCATGGCCGATGCTCTTAGCCGCAAAGCTTATGTCAACAACCTCATGATGGAAGAACAACAGCCTCTCTTGTGCGAGGAATTCCGTCAGCTCAACCTTGAAATTGTGGAACAAGGGTATCTCGAACCTTCCGCTACTCCTCTCTTGGAAGAAAAGGTTCGCCTCGCCTTGGTGATCCGCACACCAAAAAGATCATCTCCGACTTCAGCTCAAGTATAAGTCCTTCCACGTCGATGACCAAGGCACGCTTTTCTTTGAACACCGGATGTTTGTTCGAACTACCCGGGTTTGAGAGAGCAAGTTCTCAAGGAGGCGATGATTCTTTTCTATCCACCTGGCAGACAAAGATGTACATGGACTTGAAAACACAATATTGGTGGCGGGTTTGAAACGATATTGTGCCAAGTATGTCTCTTGAGTGTGATGTCCGCAGAGTTAAAGCTGTCCATCGAAACCTTGGTCTTCTACACCATTGAAACCCCGAATGGAAATGGGAGAAAGTAGAGATGGACTTCATCACTGGTTTTCCAAGGT
Source organism: Avena longiglumis (assembly GCA_030063025.1). Lineage (NCBI taxonomy): Eukaryota > Viridiplantae > Streptophyta > Magnoliopsida > Poales > Poaceae > Avena > Avena longiglumis. The sequence goes on along the minus strand of CP125974.1, from coordinate 50,781,278 downwards.
CGCAAGGGCAACAATGCAATCTTTGTTGTCATTGACAGTGCTTTCTAAAGTGGCTCACTTCTTCCCAGAAGGAAACAATTTACGCAATTCATTGGTCGAGCTCTATATCAATGTAATTGTCTCTCCGTATGGGTTTCGCTTGAGATCAGCCTGCACTGGGAGCATCTTCACTTCCAAGTTCGGGAAAGTTTCCAAAATGCTTTGGGAACAAAATTGAACTTCAAAGACAGCTTACCACCCTCACCGCAAGGACAAGTTGAAAGGATCAATCCGATCGGAGGATATGCTTCGTGCTTGCGTCATCTCTTTTGGCATGAAGTGGGAAGAATGTCTTCCTTATGCTGAATTCTCTTACAACAACAACTTCCAGAGAAGTCTAAAGATGGCACCATTTGAGGCTCTATATGGTCGGAAATGCAGAACTCCGATTGGTTGGTCGGGTGCAGGAGAAAGAATATTGTTTGGCCCTGACATTGTAACTCAAGCGGAGGAGAAGGTGCACATCATTCTTGAAAATCAAGATTGCTCAAAGTCGCCGAAGAGCAATTATGACAGAAGCACACGGACATGGAGTATGTCCCTGGTGATCTCAAGCACCTTCGTGTCACTCCCATGAGAGGCACGCACTGCTTTGGTATCAAAGGAAAGCTGGCTCCTAGATACATCGGTCCATTCAAAATTCGTGGAAGAAGAGGAGAAGTTGCTTATGCTCTTGAGCTCCGGAAAACTCAAGGTCCATCATGTTTTCCATCTCTCAACTCAAGAAGTGCTTCAAGGATCCCGGCAGGACCGTGGACCATGAGCTTATCAATCTCCAAGAAGACATATCTTATCAAGAACACCCCACAAAAATCCTTGAAGTCGCAGAAAGAAGGACTCTCAACAATTCCATCAAGTTCTGCAAGGTGCAGTGGTCGCACCATTCTGTTGATGAAGCCACTTGGGAACGTGAAGATGAGCTCCGTGCCAAGTATCCTACCCTCTTTGTGTCTTCTTATTCTTCCTAGAATCTCGGGGCGAGATTCCTGTTTAGTGGGGGAGAGTTGTAGCATCCCAATTGTCTAACAATTGTAATGCTACTTGGTCTAGTAATATAATGGCCACTTCATATATATAATTGTTGCATCATAATTATATCATGCTCATGTCATCATGCCACCTTGCATTTGAGCATCATATAAAACCCTTTTTGTTTTGGTTCTTCTCTCATATGCATCACTAATTGTATTTGCCTCTCGATATTGTATTTGGTTATTGATATATTGTTTAAATGCCCAAGTTGAGTTGGGGGCATATCTTTTATTCCACTCCACCACCTTTTCTTTCACCACCTTATAATTCCACCATTCCATTATCCATGAGCTTGTATTCTATTTTCTTTTGGTATTTAATCTAGCTCATGGGAGATAGGATGGATCTACTTCTACAAATTCTTTTGCTTGGTTTTTTTCCACTTTTGGAAATGCATAAGAATAATGCCATGTTTATTATTTTGTTTTCACAAGGTTAGAACATGGCATTTAATGTTTTTGCATGGGCCATGCAAAGCACCACCATTCTTTCTCCTTTGGTTTCTCTTTGGTTTATGAGTGGATCCTTTCTTTGTGAGCTTCTTTCTCTTATTCTAAACCCCTCATCTTGATCTTGTGTTTGGATCATGTTAAAACCTCACACCACCTCTTCTCTCATCTCACTCTCCTTATCCATCATCACATCCTCCACCCTTGCTTGATCTTAGTGGATCACCTAATCTAACCCTAACCCCCTCTTCTCACCCTCTCTCCTCCAACCATGCCGAGCCTCCCTTGCAGGTCCCACGTAGCCACCCTTCCCCGGCCGAGCTACCTCCAACCCCAACCCTAGCACAAACCCTAACCCGAGCCTCTCCATCCTAACCTAGCTATCTCCCTCCTCTAACCCTAGCTCTAACCGAGCCTCCTCTCCCTCTCTCCTGTCAGGCGACCCCACCAGCCCGAGTCTCGCCTTGCCTCCCCGCCCACTGCATGCTCCTGCAGCCCATGCCGAGCCTCATTCAAGACGTGAGGAGAGGAGGAAAAGGTGGCAAGCCACCTTATCCCTAACCCACTCCCCACGGCACCACATCCCTCCGGGCTCGCCTTATCCCTTCCCTCCTTCCTCTGCCTCACCAAACCACCCCGCCTCGCGCCGAACCACCTCCCTCCTCTACCTTTCTCTCCACCGCCGTCACCGCCGGGCCTCCCTCCTCTTGCACTGTGGCGGAGTCAGGTTGTCGAGGAAGGATGAGTACCTCTCGCTTTGCCTGGACCCTCCAGGGGAGGAGAAGCCCAGCAAGCGCACCGAGACGCCTGACGAAACCCTAGCCCGCCTGCCGCCGACGCCTGCTGCTCCCCAAGCCGATCTCGACGCCAACGACCTCCCGCAGTAAGCCCTCCACCTCCTAGACAACGCCCGTGCCGCCCTAGCCCTAGGCCGTGCGTCAACACCACGCTGCCGGGCGGTCGCCGCGCTCACGTAGCGCCTCGCAGACGGCATGTCTATCCCCACCCACCTTGTCCACCAACCTCACCTAGCCGCCGGTTACCGTCTCCAGACGTGAGCCTGTGTCGCGGATCGAATCCCTCGCTGCCACGCGCCGCTGCCAAGCAAGACGGTGGAGAAGATCCTGATGCCGCGCCTGCTTTCTGAAAAACCCCCACCTTTTATCCACAACCCGCTCCTCCGACCCCACCCGGCCACCGGTGTGCTTTTTACAGAGAGCCTCCGGTTTTAAACACCTAACCCGCACTCCATCGCGTACTCCGCTTGTCGATCCGAGGGATAGTCGTCACGTGGGGCCCGTAGCCACCGACCCATCATCACCCTCTCGGCTAGGTAGCGCCGGTGAGTAAAACCTTTTCAACTGCGTGGCCCCAATCCTTTTGACCCCACCCGTCAGTGTCTAGAGCTAGGACTTGCTGAGTAACAAAATGTGTTCTATTTGGCTGTTTAATTTAAATCTTTTTCAATTTGTTTTAAATTCAAAATTCAAATCTGTTTTAAATAACTTTTGAAATATAAATCCAAATAATACAAATAATATATGTTTTGAAATCAGAAAAATGTGAGGAATTTAAATATTCCCTCCAAAAATATATTTCGAACACTTAAAAGTTCAAGTTGATTAAAATTACAATAAAATGCCCTTTTGCCTTAATTAATTAATAACTTTAGTTTTATAACTCCAAATTTGACAAATAATATGTCTAAAATGATCAGATCGACGAGACCTTTCTGTTTATGCATTCCATGTTCTATTTTGCAGCATGCATCATATAAATATAAAGATTACAGCAACTTATTGGAGTATAAAATGGGACCAAAACTCAATAAAATGTTTATTTCTTGTATTCTACTCCTCACCCATGCCATGCTACATTATTGCCATGCAAATTGCGCATCATTCATCATGGCATGATTGTTTGCTTGTCGCATTTTATTCTTATGCTTGTGCACTTTATTTATGTTGGCCCTTGTTTGTTTGGTTCTTCTTCGAATAGACGCTGAGCAGGGGATATATCAAGAAAACCAGGAGCACTACCCAGATCCTTCTCTCGCTTCAACTGAGCTGCCAGGCAAGCACTACCACATGCTTGCATACATATAGTACCTATTGCCTCTATCTTATTCTTGCATCATTGAGTCGCGATCGCATTAAACTGAATCCCAAGTATTGCATAGCCTTTACTTTTAAACCCCACCAAGCTTGTTCCTCCATCCCATGAGCCATTACTATGGAGTTGTTTGAGCCATGTGAGTCGAGAACACATGTGTAGGGTATGTGAGTGTCACGATGGATAACGAGGTACCTATACAACTTAACCCGAGTAGTAATGGGATAACTAATGAAAGTGGCACCGTGAGCAATATCTGCTATTTGGTTTTTCATGCTCACTTGTGTCCCAGAGGACCCCGAGTACTTGATTCCTGTCCTTGAATATTCGCTATCCACATCCCAAGGCTTATGGGACCCCGAGCGAGCTTGATTCATTCTTATTTCTTGGGGCCACAAGTAGTTTGGGGCTTTATTACTATTCTGTACTTATGCCATGCTTTATCGCTTAATTTAAATTGTGCAGGTAACGCACTTGTACCGCTTAGGTAAGCGGAGTGTTTTCGCAGATCGACAAGCCCACACTTTCGGGTTCCGTCGTTACTGACCATTGACGCAAACCTTGAGTCCGTCTCGAGTGACCAACTTCGCTATGGTAGCTTAATGGGGTGGCCTCGAAATGTTTGAATCCGTGATTGCTTTGTCGTGAATGCCTCGTTGGGTTTTGATTTGGTTTTTCCGAGGTTGATCGAGTGTGTTGCTATTTGTGCACCCTCAGGTAAAACTTTCAAAGCCGTGTCCGCGTTATGGACGATTTGGAGCAGCTTCGATCATAGACAAGTATAAGTAAAGTACCGCTTTTAATTTGACTAAGTAACTGACTAGTAAATAGTGCAACACTCATGGAATGGATAATAAAACTTCCAACGGATGGGGGTGTTCGTCCGCCTCGGTAAGCGAGGAGGAGGATGGATCCGCTAATATTACTTATAATCGTTGTCATTAATTCACGACATCCGCTCTATCTTTGGTTAGGCGGATGGTTGGTAGTATCTATAGAATTGTTAGGTATTATCTTTGCTGCAATTGCGCGTCACCCAGGTTGTGTCCCCTTTAGAGGCATAAAGACTTGCCGAAAATTCTAGGGTCTCACACGATAAATTATTTGATTCGATGAATGTACACTCACGAGATGGATACTGGATGGAGGAGACTGACGATGTGGACAACGATCATTCGGTGTAGAGATTCGAACGGGATCCGTGTGATCTGTATGGATGTGTTTATTTATGGGGCATCTTATGACGATTTGCTTCTTATCCGTACTCGAACTTGTTTGCCGCTTCCACCGATACTCGATGTTTGATGTATGAGATATCCTAAACTATTATATCTATCTAGGACATTTGGATCTTGCCGTATGGCGTGCAATATTTCTATTTCTTTTAGATGGAATGGCTCGAGGACTTGTATGGTGGCTTGCATACATACTCATTTGTGTATGTAGTTGATCCCTTCGCCTGCCGATTACGCCGCCCGTTCTTGTCCCGATGTTTGGAAATGGTTAGGACGGCCGAAAGGTCTACCTGTGAGTGGCATTTGGGCCCCACCATACTATTTTAACCATTTGCGCTCATCCATGCTTGTAACTAGGAGCGTAATTCACCGAGGTAGTTACAAACCCTCTCTTTATATAGGCATTTCCCTCTATTTATTAGGTAACACTCAAGACATTTATTAATATTAAAAACCAGGACAAACCGGGACTAGCTAACACTCAGGACTAAAGCCGCCCCCTTTAGTCATAATCATGCCTAGTCCTATAGTACGCAGCTTTAGGGTCTTCATCCTCGCGTCATCATCATCGTCGCCATCGCCACTCCGGGGATCCTCGGCCCATCCATGGCATATACCAGGGGCCATTCCACCTCTGATTCACGGCGGAGAGGGGTCTCTGGAAGACGATGTTGCCATCACGATGGGGGCGGGGCCTGTGGTGGATTCGTGGGCACCATAGGCGAGGATGGTCTCCCCGATGTAGCGCATCACTCCGATGATAGTACGGTTCGCCCACCATGCATTTGCCGGCTTTGCCAGGTTCACCGGTGGCGGCCATCACCTCGTCTAGCGAGCTCCTTCCGCCTATTAGCGAAGAAGGCATTCTGTGTCGAGTTGTCGGGATCCCACTGGGATCGATCCGCTGCTCGGCGTGAGCTCGTGGTAGAAGTGGTTTGTGATGGCCGCCTAGCATGAACCTTGAGGAGGAGGGACAGAACCCTCCAACACAAGATCCAAATGCAGCGGCTTGAGTCTGACGGACAAGGGTAGTTGAGGCGCATGTGCCTCGGTCTCCTCGAGGGTTAGAATGGCCCGAGGCGTTGTCCATTGTTCTAAGAGAGGAAGGTGGATGTGTGGATAGCCATGACACGATCACCCTAAATATAGAGGAAAGGCGGAACTTGGCGTGAAGCTTTGGGAAATGGCGGGAAATATCTTTAGTCCCGGTTAGTGACTACATACGGGACTAAAAGCTCTAGTAGAAAGGAAAGGGCGGGAAAACTTGGCGGGAAGAGGTGGGAAATGGCGGAAAATATTTTTAGTCCCGGTTTGTGACTACATCCGGGACTAAATGTCTGCCGAACAATGAAAATCCTTCGCGTGGTAGTCCATAGTTAGAAATTAAGATAATTCAAAGCGAGCATAATAAATTCAAGAAAAATCCGAACAATGAAAATACTTCGCGTGGTGTCATATTTTGTTACATAGTTGAAAGAAAAAATACCAGACTTGGTATATTGATCATGTTTCGAAAAAACCTTCACAAAGTGACCTATCATGTTCGAGGTTTCATGGCTTTCGATCCAAATGACCGATGTTATGTGCTGAATCACGGCATAGTTTGTGATGTTGTGCCCATATTATGCATGTGTGTGGACATTGGTATGGAGAACAATGTTGCAGGAGGAAGTTTTCCTTTTTGTTGCACGGAAAAGCCCTTTTCCATTTTCGGAGCACAAAAAACGGGTCGTTTTGTGAAGTAACCACAAAATACCGTTTCAGAATTCTATCGTCCCATTTTCCTAAAATACTAGACCACCTTACATGGACTATCTCCTAACCGGTACATCTCAAACCTTTTCGTCCATTCCGGGTAAAAAGGACAAAAGTCTGCCGACTCGGTAGGAAGTGGGTCCGGTTTGTACTACAGGTACATGATCTATCGCCCGTGATTTTTTGAAAAAATAATTTTTAGACTCGGAATATGTGGTTACATTTTTCTAAATTCCAAATTAATATTTAAAAAATATAAGTTAATTCATTTTTAATTTTAAATGGTTACATTAATTATTTTTAAAAAAATAGAAAATGGTTTTGGATTATTTATTCAAATCCATACACTTTTTATGTTTAAAGTTTTTCTAAATTCCAAAGTAATATTTAAAAAATATAAGTTAATTCATTTTTAATTTTAAATGGTTACATTAATTATTTTTTAAAAATAGAAAATGGTTTTGAATTATTTATTCAAATCCAAACACTTTTTATGTTTAAAGTTTTTCTAAATTCCAAATTAATATTTAAAAAATATAAGTTAATTCATTTTTAATTTTAAATGGTTACATTAATTATTTTTTAAAAATAGAAAAAGGTTTTGAATTATTTATTCAAATCCAAAAACTTTTTATGTTTAAAGTTTATCTAAATTCCAAATTAATATTTAAAAAATATAAGTTAATTCATTTTTAATTTTAAATGGTTACATTAATTATTTTTTTAAAAAATAGAAAATGGTTTTGGATTATTTATTCAAATCCATACACTTTTTATGTTTAAAGTTTTTCTTAATTCCAAATTAATATTTAAAAAATATAAGTTAATTCATTTTTAATTTTAAATGGTCACATTAATTATTTTTTAAAAATAGAAAATGTTTTTGGATTATTTTTTCAAATCCATACACTTTTTATGTTTAAAGTTTTTCTAAATTCCAAATAAATATTTAAAAAATATAAGTTATTTCATTATTAATTTTAAATGGTTACATTAATTATTTTTTAAAAATAGAAATTGGTTTTGGATTATTTATTCAAATCCATACACTTTTTTTAAAGTTTTTCTAAATTCCAAATTAATATTTAAAAAATATAAGTTATTTCATTATTAATTTTAAATGGTTCATAGTTTAAATGGTTACATTAATTATTTTTCAAAAAATAAAATGGTTTCGAATTAGTTATTAAAATTCAAACACTTTTTATGTTTAAAGTTTTTCTAAATTCCAAAGTAATTATCATTTAAAAAACATTACAAATTTAAACCCCAAAATAAAAAATAAGGCGGAACAGAGAGAAAATAATCGAAAACTTTGAAAGCAGAATACGTCCTGTTGGAGCCACCAACCGGGACTAAAGACCTTCGCGTGCTCTTCTACTGAAAATTGAGTATATGTCGGTTGGTGGCTCCAACCGGACGAGCCTTTAGTCCCGTTAGAGCCACCAACCGACGATACTCCTCTCCTTTATAACTTCTCTTCTTCTTCGCTTCTTCTCTCGCTTCTGTTATCCACGACGCCAGCCTTGCTCACAGACGCCTCCGGCCGCCACCGCTGCTGGCCCCGACCACCACCGCCTCGATGACCCATGCCGCTCTTCCCCGACGACCGTGCCGCTGCTTTCCCCACTGGCTGCAGTACGCCTGCTCATGCTCCTCCTCGTCTGCTGGTGGGCGGCGGCGGCAGTGAAGACGGAGGAGGACGCCTTCCACCAAGCGGTAGGGGCTCCGGGAGAGGTGGCGCCATGGGGAGCGCGAGATGGGGGCGCCATGCAGGGCGTAGCCACATAGAGAGCTGTGTGGTCACTTGACCACACAGGTTTTTTGGCAAATCCTTTATTGACAAGTATAAATTCAGCAAAAAATATTAAAAAAACCAATAGAAATACATGTATTTGACATCACATAGTTGAAATGACAACACAAACTGAACTCGGCTCGCCATCGGCGGCAAGATTCACCACGGGTAGAGGGTGATTGGTGTAGTTTGGAAGAGTCGGGTCCTCTCAATCGCCTCAAGTATCTTGGTTTACATGGACTGGAGAATCGTCTTATATTTTAGTATGTTTGTATAGAAAATTGATTGAAATTTTAGCACCACTATGCATAGGAGTAGTTGGTTAGGACAAATGTTTACAACCCAATTGATCGCAAGATCAAGTGCTAGTCTTGCACCATTTATTGTTATTTTTTCCTTCATTTTTACTATGAATACCCATTGTGAAATTCTGAGCCCGCCATCGCCTCCGGATCGCATGCACTACCGTGGGATCCGCAATCAAGGCGCCGTCACACCATGAGCGACAACAATAATGAACATGGTGCTCTGCGATGAAGTTTATGTGATATTATTCACTTTGTTTGCACTAGCCGTTGCTAGATTTATAGATCTACTAGATGTGCGTGTTTGGCTGTATGTGTTTAGATATGCTATTGTTTGCTTATGTAATGTTGATTTCTGTAATTAATCTATGCCGAAATGGCTTAAAAATATTCCAAAAGTGGTCGAGCAGCAGGTACACCGTCGCGTCCGACATCCCGCCGGTCTCCTTCCGGTCGACGCCCTGTGTCGCTGCCGCCGCCGCGACCTCGCTAGGTTTAGGGTTTAGGGTTTCTCTTCATTTTTATTATTGTGTATGTATATATTAGGGTTTCTCTGAATTAGGGTTTATATCTCTCAACACCGTACCTAACTTTCTCCTTTAGCCGCTTTGACTTATTCGTTTTTCCACCTATGCAGAAAATATGGACCCACACGTCAGAGACGAAGAAAAGGAAGAGTTGATCCAAGGTGTGATCCGTGGGGAAGATAATTTAGACGTATCAACGTTTACGAACAACTCGTGAGGGTGATCCTCTTTACCGGAATAGACAACTTGTTTGAGGTTGAAGGTGTTTCCTTCCATGAGGAGAAGGCGATGCCTTGTGTAATCGAGAAGACGATCGCCCGGCGAGGTGCATGTAATATAAATCAATTCATTAATTAATCATATGCTATCTATATAGAAATAGTAACGACGATCTTTCTTCTTTTAGCTCTCCGGATCAAGGAATCTACCGAAAAGAGCGAGGCCCAACCAAAAAGTTGCAAGACCATGAGAGGTTCAGATCGAAGATGTCGATGATGAATGAAACCGAGCGGCTCCAAGTTGTCGCAACCAAATTTGGCACAATGCGGAGTAATCGTTAGGGACTTAATCCCGATCACCATTAGAAATTGGAATAGGCACGCTAATGCGGATGAAGAGGGAACATGTTTATTTGTCCCTAACCACTCCAAAGATTTACCGTGGAAGAGGCTCATGGTTAATTTCAAACTACTGAAGATAGAGCTGGATCCAAATGCGGAGGATCCAGCTTGAGGACGCCTACAACATGGGAGAGCCATGGAGGCTAAGGTCGGGAGTGGGCTTTGAAGAAGATGGCCCGTGTTTCACCAATGGAAGAAAAGATTGCACCTTGACTATGTCGTGAAAAACAAGACTCGATTTCAAGAATATTCTGTTTGAGAAGATAAAACCATTCAGGCTGAGTTTGTGGAATACAAGAAATCAGAAAATCTAAGAAAATGTCGAAACGAATAATGAATGTCGCTAATAAGAAGTATCACCATACTATGGGGCAAGGTGTCTGGGTTGGCATTCCTAAGTGGGAGAAACTTGAGAATGAACTGTGCTAAAAAGACCACCCAGATGATTTATTGGGTAGAACGCAAGGAATTGGTTTTACGGGCATGGGGCACGTTGGACTCGGAAGGAGGTGTATATATAACATACGACCTAAAGAAGACCCTTGCCAATCGAGAGGATCGAAAAGCGAAAAGGCTGTTAAAGATGGGGACTTCATTCCCGATAGAGAGAATGATGAGCTCACACTGCCTTGGAAATAAGGAACATGATGGACGAACACGAGGCACAAGAGGCTCCCAACCATGGAGGACTGGGTTTCAAGAGAGAAGAAATATCCCGATAGAAGCCGGAGGAGAAAGGACAGTGGAAGTTGAAGCAAATAGTCGAAAGAGCGAATGCGTTTAATTGAAGAACGATTAAACCAACAACAAGATGAAATTAACGCACTTTAAGAGCAAGTACCGCCCATCTCAAGACACCGCATTCGATGCTACCGACCTATCGAATAATCAAAAAGCAGTGTGGCTTCCACCGAGGTCCCGGTGATGACAATGGCGATGACGATGGTGCACGACGATGGCTCTGTTGGCTACCCAGTGGATGATATCACGAGATGACACATCGCGAGCTACATGTCAAAGTTGTGAACATATCAATGAAGGTGGCGGGCTATGCCTTACCAATTGGACCCACACCAACTTACCACCGTCGTCCGGTTCCAGAGGGCTACTGTTGTCGGCGTGATGAAATCATGCCCACCTTTGAAGTTTTGGATCTTCACTACCCTCGGTGAAGGGATGTGATGTCTGGAGACGCAAAAAGTCACCATTCTATGGTCAAGGAATGTATCGCTTCAAATCACACGCCAAGGCCATCTTCGCCGCGCCACCCGTCTCCAATGAGGTCGCCGCCACAGCTGCCTCGTCGCCTCACCCGGCTCCGTCGCCTCACCAATCTCCGGCGCAGCCATCGCCGCGGGAGCCATCACCGGCGCCTAAGGGTCAAAAGCGTAAGCGTACCGCTACTGTGCCTCGTGGTAAGCGATCGCCGAAACGTAAACAAGAGCCTCTTCCAAAAGTACCAAAGGTTCCTCCCAAGAGAGCTTATGACTGTACTGAAGAGGAGATCGTTGATCTGATGAAACGACAACGTTTTTCGCTAAGCTGAGGCGGCCGAAAGAGCCAGAGTTCCCCAGCACCAAAGAAGAAAAAGCCAAAGTGTTGAAAATGCTAAAGAATCTTCATCAACCCGAGCCAAAGCTGTCATCAGACTATGAGCGTTCTATTCTCAAGTCACATGCGGCACAAAAAGCCTCGAAGAGCAAGATCGATGCAAGCGAAATCTGTTCACTCGGAGAACAAGCAAAACAGACTTGCGCCCCTCTCAAGGTGATTTCTCAAACCAATGTGGGGTCGAGCAAATATGGGGCCGAAGAGCAGTATGATCCAGATGTAGTTGCACAATACGGATAAGCTGCCACTGCTCAAGGTATGAGTATTGCCCAGTACTTATCCCAGTTAGAGTTCTTCCCCGTGAGTGAAGTAGCATACAGATACCAGTACGGCAAACCTCTCGTCAAACCTGAGGAGGTAAACAATCTTCCAACAAAAATGCGAAGATTGCATAATTGGTACATGCATGCCACAAGGGCCCGGGCTAACTGGATAGTGCCGAGGGTTACAAAAAAGCATCATGGGAAAGAAAAGGATGACATGATATCCATTGAATTTGATGAACTATTTCAATTATTCAATCAAGACGCCTTGGACAAATCGATCATCAGTGCCTATTGTCTGTAAGTACTAATTCTGTAATTAATTTAGTCTCCATCTATATTATTTTGTTTATTGCATGTATATAATCATACTGTAATATGCAGAATGAAGATTCTCGAATGCAGCAGAGGACAAATCTATGACATTGGCTTCATTGACCCATATTGGGTTCATGAAGCTAATCTCAAAATAAGCCCCCCAGGATACGGAGGATAATATAGTACACGCGTTAAGGTTTCAAGAAACCAAAAGGGAAATACTATTTCCTTACAACTTCGAGTGAGTGTTATTGTCTTGTATACACTTTCTATTTCGCTTACTCGATGTTAAGTATATAATTGATCAGTTATGCATTTGCAGCTTCCACTATATTCTATTAATCATTCAACTTGACAAAGGGCGTGTACTAGTCATGGACTCAAACATAAACCCCTTGAGACGTGGAAGGACATGCGATACTTCTCCAGCGGTAATTCTAATCATTACGACACTATATCGGCAACGTTCGTGAATTTTATGATATCAAGTACTTAATAACTTATTTTATTCGCTTTCACGCCGGCAGCTGGAAACGGTTCACCAACAAGGCTAGGGTGTTTGGAAAGGAGCTTACATTTCAACCACTAGATGTAAGCACCACTAGCTATATTCACGCATCTCTTTGATTCTAGTTTTGATACAGTTATTATCATGCTTGATTATTATTTTGATTGAACTCTGCTCGTAAAGTGCGACGCAGGACCAGGTAACAATCTATGTGGATACTATGTATGCGAGTTCATCCGGCAGACGTGCGATGAGAAGGGCATAAATTTAGAGCAACTCCACGTACGTAAATAATTTCTATAGTTTTTAATTACAATCAAATTGTGTTTAGTTTCATTCATATAGGCTGACTCCTTTTTTAAATCAGATCGAACGTCTACGGGACGGTTTTCTGCCAAAGGATCGCGTACGAGCAATTCAGAGGAATTGGCGGATTCTTGGATGCAGAAGTCCTAGACCCAAAAGGAATACTACTCGCTGTGTATAGACAATAGGAATTGTAAAAATAGCAACTTTGAAGAAATTGGCCGGTAGCATCGAATAGCAACTTTTGTATGTAGTGCATGAACTCGATCTGTGTATTGAATATAATGTTGTCATCATGATGTAATATAAGGTTCCTTTATTGATAAGTGCAAATCACTAAATAAACAATAAAACAACCTAAATGAATTCTTCGCATGCACAAAAAGTGGCGAAAATGCTGCATGGCAACAAAATGTTAAATGAATTCTTCGCCATGGCAGAGAATGGGCAAATCTCTGCAGAAGATTATTAGTCCCGGTTCGTGTTACGAACCGGGACTAATGCTCCACCCCCCCTCGCCCTCTGCCGCTACCACGTGTGCAACCTTTAGTCCCGGTTGGTGGGGCAACCGGGACTAAAGGTTAGAGCTTTAGTCCGATTGCCCCGTCCCGGTTGGGCAACCGGGACTAAAGCCCCGTACCAACCGGGACCTATAGCCCCGTTTCCACCAGTATAGCTTCACCGATTTCAAAAATTATTTAGTTGTTTAAGATATTTAGTGGAAACCCAAAGTTGGTTCCAATATATCCAAGTTGCTTGCCATCTCCAATATGTACTGGTCGCCTACCTCCACTGTTCGTTGCTGTTTTGTGGAATCAGTAGATTTTCTATTAAGCAATTTATATAGATAATATTGTTCAAAAATTTCTTTATTTTTTTCAATATTTTCTCTTATCCAATTTCTGGGCGAGCATCATCTCTCATCTGGTATATTTTTGCATGACATCTAATCATTTCTTTAAACAATCCATATTTTACCCAATACTTTAGAAAATAGGTAATATAGAGAATACACGGTTAATAATTATGTGGTTACTCTGAATTTCCTCCGCGTCGTACTATGTAAGACACGATATTTCCTATTTCTTGCTTCCAGTTGAACTATTATGCAAATAGTACATAATTTTCATTATTTTCACCTTAAGCAGCTCACGTAGCTATAAATTGTTAGGCTTCATTCTAGGTGTTCAACAATTTCTTATTTGGTCTAATGTTTAGTGTGCATGGTCTGCCATGTTGCATACTTTTCACCGAGAGATATTAATTTAAGACAATTATTGGTGGGTCTCTCATGTTTTATATTTTCTGTTGTGCAAAATTTATTTAAGAAATATATGGGTTATACCTTTTTACACAATATTAATAGAGAGGATGCAAATTTAATAAGTTTGTGGTTAAACCTAACTATATATTCTCTTTCCACTTTTTGCTTCATTCCTTATAAAAAGTGAAAAAATACAATCTAATATAATGCACATTTTCTTGGACTAGCATATTTCTATATTAATCCATTTTGTGATACATACATAGTTTAACCTTAGAGGAAGGAATTTTTTTCTAGAAGCCAATATAATGGTGGATGTTAAAGCCAAGGAGACAATGGTTCAAACAAACATCACACCTTCCAAATAAAGACATACTTCAAAATTATATCTTTTCAAAAAATTATGAGGTCATTGTAAATTGGGCTTATTGTTGTTCTTCTAAGAAATAATACATTTTATGATCAGGTTGCCTACATGGATATGGTATGTTAAAGAAAATACTATTAAATAATTCTCTGATGTTGTTTTTGGGTACATAGTCACTTCGTCAACTCTTGCGGAAACATATCATTACTTTAGAACTACGAAATGAAAGATGTTTAGAAAAATAAATTAGACACGGCGAAGATGTTTTCTAGATATATTAAATGTTTCCGTCGCACGTCTCTCACACTGAGAAATATTTTATTCTTTACCGTATAAGAAGGATAAATCATCACATATATTTGAGATAGATGAGATTATCACCCCACTAAAAAAATAATGAGACACATGACGCCAAGCTTAGGTTTCGATCACCAATGAACTGAGGGTACAAAAGTCTTACAAAGCATCAAATCTAAACATATATTGGTTCTTAAGACAACTACATTTTTAATTTCAATAAAAAAATGAATAGGTACAAATGTTTCAGAACACCATTTATTAAAATATTTTTTCTTGGATGTATGTATTACATGGAATCATGATAGTAAAACCTTGAAACATGGTCTGATTTGTATAGGTTTGCAAGAAAAAGTATACAACCTAATATTTTCAAGGGGATAGGATGAGGCATGCTAGATTGCTCTCAATGTCCTTACAAATTAGTGTAGTTGTTTTGTGAAGTTATTGTTATGTTTTATATTTAGTATCCACACATCATGGAAATAGTATTTTTATTCAGAGGACCTGCAAAGTGTACAATCTTAATCCTTAGCAATTGTTCAAGTGGATATTATTTTATTTGTGTGATAGACATATTTAAAATATTTGACATGTCTTTCTTTGATTTAGCAAAATCAACATTGGTCACATGTCATTCCATGTGCATAATATAATTGTTGAGTGAATAAGATTCTTAAACTATGTTCTCCAATTCACATACTCATGCTGCATGAGATCAAAATACTTGTGACCGAATCTGTAGAACCAATAGATTGAAGACCAACATAAAATAGAGGATTACAAAAAATGATATGATATAATAATCAATGGTATTCTACACAAACATGACAACTGTATTTGAGTACCATCAGAACCGCAAATCCAAAAAAATCCTACAGAAGTTTAGAGTCACTAGACTTTAAGGTTAATGAAGTAATCACATTAGTCACACTATCAACAAGAACATCCCTCGCACTGAAATATATTTCCTCTTAGTGATACAACAGGGGCTAAATCACAACATATTCTCACAAACGATGATAATGTCCCTCCACCGAAGAATGTTCCCGCTTAATGAGACACATGACATAAAACCTACGTTCTCATCATCGATGAACTGCAACTACAACCACCCCACTAACCATCAGATCGCATGTTGGTTCTAAGGAAAACAACTATATATTTTTTAGTACAAAGCGTGAAAGGAGATACAAATTTTTCGAAATTATTGAAAACTTTGGTCATTCATGCACATCTTAGTGTCTTGATAGTAAGACCTTGAAACATGGGTCAATTTTTTTATATGCATGTAATAAAAATTATACAACAGTAGATCACAGATAGGAGTTATGCTCAATTGTTCTCTATGTCCTTAGACGTTAGTGTTGTTTGTTTGCTAAATTTATTCATATGTTTCATCATTAGTATTGACACATCATGGAAATAATATTTTTATTCAAAGGATCTAAAAAGCATAAAATCATATTTCTTAGGAATTGTTCTAGCAGATATGTCATTTTGAAAGATAGATATCTTTGAACTATTTTGTATGTCTTCCGATTATGTAAAAATAGCCAACATAAGAGCACTTGTCATTGCAATCACAAAAAAAAAGATGAACACTTATTAAGTGACTCAAACTATGTTGTGCAAGGCACGTAGTCATGTTGCATGACACAAAAATACATGTGACCAAATGTGTAGAATCTGGGTAGATTGAAAACCAAAATAACATAAAAGATTTAAATAACAAAGATGATATATACCAATAGAGGGTTTTGTATAAAATTTAGGTTCATACTTCTCCATCTTAGGTATAAACATGTTAACGATCACACAGAAAACAAAATAATTTATTTTTACTGGAGTATTAATATACCAAACAACCGCCAAAGTTTCACCGTGAAGACACCTTTCATGATTCTAAAACATAGACAGTTTGGATATGGACTAAGTGAATGAGAGGAAGAAATATATAATGGGAAATAATGTGATATCCGCTGAACACTTTTGACACATTAAAGATCATGCCCTCGCATTTGCGAGGGCCACCATGCTAGTCTATTATATACTAAAAGCAATATAAGGCTGTTTTTCGAGACATTAGGTTGATCCACATCACCAAATTATATTAACCCTTAGATCTGCTACCGACAGCTATGATGTTCTGAGATGTAGTTTGTAACGCTATTTTTTAGTCTGACACATAAAAGTCTAAGCATGTACGTAAAAAATTCCAATGCCACATAAAAAAATAGGTCCTATGCCACGTCCCCGTGTACTATAATGGAACAGCCGATCTGAGTTAATCCTATAGGAATTGTTTTGACGGAACTGTGTATTGATAGATTCCATGTAAACTACGATATGCATCGGCAGATTCCAACTAACTTTTATTTAAACGATCGTCCAAATATACCGTTATACTATCATGGTTTCTAGACGGTTAAAATTGATGTGAATTATTATTTTTTGCATGGAAAATTTGATGTGAATTAGTAGTTACATGAATTGGTTTAGCACACACGTATATACGATGGTACTATCGGCCTCCATGCAGTGTGTTGTGCCCACGCCACCCCGCTAAGACTAGCCATGAAAATAGTGAATTAATTATAGGCAGTTTGCATTAGAGAGCATGCATCTGTGGGCACGAAATAGCTCTACATTGTGGTTTCGAAAATCAAATTCATTCATATTTGATAAAATATATAGAAAAAATATCAATGCACTATACTAAAAAAATCAATTAATATCATTGTTGATCTCATGAAATATATATATATCTATATACTTACTATATTATAGATGTCAACTTTTTGTATGTACTTAGTTAACCTATAAAAAGTTTTATTTTTATTTAACCCATAACATAGGGCAATTAAAAACGGAGGCCACGTAGGCTAATACTGTCTAGATTTCTGGATGTTTGCAAAAAAAATTAGACGCCCTCGGATATGAAATTGGAGGAATTATTACCTAAATTGTTCCCTCAAGTTATTCTTATTTTTATATTGATTATGTATTGATTGCAATAGATTAAAACAAATTGGATAAAATATGAAGCTCCATAATGGCCTTTAAAACGAAGGTCTCTTTGTACACCACTCCGTATCTTCATGGTCATACAAGGTTCCAATCACAATATAGCAGAAAACAGAAGTTGACTAACCTAATATATTACAAATTAAAGAAAGTCCAGGGTACCCATTTGGAAAAAGCGAGCCCCTAAGATCGGTGAACACCCTGCTAGATACACACAACTACCAAAAATTGGCCCATTGATCGAGAATGAATGAAGAAAAGTAGGCATCAAAAGATGTGTCATGCAAACCACTAACTCCATGCATAGTGTTGCAACGAGCCATACGACAAAGGGCAGCCACAAGCCTACTTATTTTTTACGACATTGTCAGCACAATCGGGATACCATCACTAAGAACTCATAAACCTAATATTAAAGGAGTATTGTAGATAAAAAGGACAGTTTTAATAAAGTATGAAGTATTTTGGTGGAGATAAAGTCATGAGACCTTATTACTTGTGATGTGGTATTAAACGTCAGGTTTCATAACATAGAGCTACAACCTAATCACACCAGAGGTTGATCTAGGGATCCCTTGCCCTCATATGTATGATCATCTATTGAAGGTAAAGAGAGTTAGCGAAGATTGGGAAGACATGTCCATGTGTCTTATTCTATCAGGGAAATGGACGTAATCTTACACACCTTTGTACCTAGCTATTACATACTAAAAGGAAGACATCAGGCATAAAAATACATAGATGAACTAAAACTTCCGAGAAATATCAAAACACCAATTGTCTATATGATGGCCATCTCTTTATTAGTATGGCATAGTTGTTCCATCTACGTAATTGCACCTAACGAGATTATAACTGTGAGATCCACATAGCCGTACTTGAACATATTTCATTCGTTAGATTAGAAAAATTATGCATAAATAAATGACATCCCCCAGAACTACATAATTCGACCTAACCATGTCACGACCATTGTACCTACATAATTATAAATAAGCATATCTCATTTGGCAGATCTTTGGAACTTTATCTCAAACTTCCATAGTCTGTTAGATCTATCCAAACATACCACTTTTGTTTCTCAAAAAATCTATTATGTTTGATTTTTATAACTTTACCTAAACAACTCATAAATAATGGATTTTTAACTAGAACTATCTAAGCATATCATAAGAGGTAAGATCTATATAACCATTCCTCAACAAACCACATATGTTAAATATAAATAGCCTTTTTCCAAAAAAAAAATTGTAATAATTATTTTTATTTCTTAGAAATATAATCATGTTTGAAAATGTTAAAGTTACACATTTATGAATATGTCCATGGTTAAGACATTTTGTATTTCACAAAGAAGGAGCCAAACAGGATAAAATGTTTATAACATAAAAATAATTCATATGATGCCCTCGCAAATAAGATAAAAAATAACTGAGGTGATGTCCTCGCAAATAAGAAATAACAAACATAACAAGAAATAAAAATAGAGAGAGAGAGAGAAACAAGCTTAATTACCTGGTACTGCAGAGCCCACCACCAGCAGAGCCCGCAACATCCTCCACTCCCTCTCCCTCTGGATCGGTCCAAGCTTGCTCACCCGGCATCCTACCGCTTAGCGACGGAATGTAACGCTTCATTACTATTTTTCTTCCACCGCGCCATTCCCTTCTTCTCTGCTGGCCGACGGAAGGTGGCAGGTAGCCATCGCGCCTCCGTCTGCCACCTCATTGGCCAGCGTCCTCGACCTCAACCACCACCACACGGGCCCCTATTTAAACCCCCAACCCCATCAAACCCTAGATCGTCCTCTCCTCTTCCTTCTACAAGCGCCGGTGCCTACCTCGCTGGCCGCCATGGCCATGCCGTTACGAGCCATCCTAGGCCAAGCCAAGCACACTGGCAGGTGTGCCTCGTCTCGCCGAGAACATCTCTAGCAGACCCGTATCCGCCCGGCCTTTAAAACGCGTATAAGAGCCATGAAAAACACGTTTTTCTCCCGCTCGAGGGCTGGGGAAGAACATACCCGTATTTGCGATGCGTAAAAGCGAATATTATGATTTGATTCCAGCATCGCCTTGTCGTCTCCGCGTGTATATGCCTGTTGAGGGCCGGTCCAGCGCCACCCTCACACTATCTCCTTGCCGCCAAGAAGAGGTTCACCCTAAACTTCTATGAGGCCGTGATGTTCACCCACTACGACATCCTCGTGCCGTCGCGCACGACGCTTTGGTCGGCTGGGAACCCAACCACGCTATGTGCTCGTGGCATCTCTATTGTGCGGCAACGAACTGGTGATCCAGATTGAGGATCACCGCCGTCATCTGTTGGAGCAGAAGAGGGCAATGCCCCGGTACTCTCCCACGAGCGCGTACTGGACGAAGCGATTCAAGAAGGAGCGAAGGGCGAGAGCGATTCTAGGACGTTCGTGGCTGCACAATCTACCACGAAGAGTTATTGAGGCGGGTGAATGATGCCGGGATTGTCGCGATCGATTCCGATGAGGAGGAGGCTGATGGTGACACGGAGGAGGAGGACGTCTGGGCGAAGAACGAGGTCGCTGACAAATTTTCATGCCGCTGACTCTATTTTTCGCTTACAATCACAGATTACCTAGCTCTGGTTACAAACGTACCACGACGACAGGGCGAACGGCGTGGACATGATGAGCACACGAGGGCCATCGGTGCTTCCTGCTTAGCGTCGTGAACGGTTGTCCGTGCCAAAGGACGGAGGCTGAGCAGACTGCTTCCGTCGCCTTACGCTTCTTTGCAACTATGTGTTTCAGTTTGGCATAAAAGTTTCCTTTGTAACAGTGGCGGATCTAGGATAGCAGTAAGCGTCAAAATCTAAGCCAAAAAAACTCAATACTGAAAGAACTCTTAGAATGGCATATAAAATTTGGTACTCCCCTGTTCTGGAAAGGAGGTCTCAATTTTGTCTAAATTTGAATATATCTAGATACTATTTAGTTTATAGATTTATTTAAATTTTGACAAACTTGTGACATCCTTTTTAGGACGGAGGAAGTATATCGCAAAGATAAACATGTATTTTCAAATCCATGTTAGCGGTTAAGAACTCACAACTACAAACTATGAGTAGCGGTGCATGGATACAAAATCTCTTCATCTCGTGTTTATGAAACAATAAATCGATTACAAGCAACTAGTATCAAATTAACAGATTAGTTCAATTACTAATCATCTAATCGAATCTGTTATCCAACTGAACTAGCAATGAAATTACCTATCTGAGTTCAATCGTGTCCTCTGTCCCCGTGACCTTGTGAGAAGCAGCCGAGTTGAGGAAGCAGCGATCGGGTGGCGCTGGCCGAGGTCGCGCGGTGGAGGACTGGAGGAGGGTGGGCAGGAGCGGCCGGAATCGAAGGACTGGAGTAGGAAGGGCCAGCCAGGGTCGGGCGGCACCGCGTGGAAGACTTGCGGTGGTGGACAGGCAGGGGTGCAACCGCATGGTACGTTCAATTTGTATCACCATTATATATCATAATTTGTCTCTATTCATTGATATATTTTATATTAAGAGGTGTTACTTATGTCTTTTCATCTGTTTTTGCATGTTGGATGATTTTTGCAGGATGAACTGCCGGAGTCAGGTTTCTGATGAAAAAAAGCCGCGTTTTGATGCAATTTCGCGAAGATCAGAAAAATACCAGAAAAACTACAGAAAATTATATTTTTCCAGAAGACAAAGGATGCCAGAAGGGGAGGCGGAGTTAGGCCACAGGGGGCCCACATCCCCCAGGCGCGGGCCACCTTGGGCCGCGCCTACAGAGGGTGTGGCCACCCTGGCCCACCTCTGGCTCCGCCCTCTCGCCTACGAAGGATGCCAGAAGGGGAGGCGGAGTCGGGAGGGCGACCACAGAAAGATTCCGCCGCCTCTGCGGGGCGGAAAATACAGAGAGAGAAAGAGCTCTCCGGCAGACAGATTTCTGCCGGAGAACTTCCTTCCCGAAGAGGGGAGATCGTCGCCATCAACACCATCATCAAGCTAGACTTCATCGGGATCATCATCATCATCCACACCATCATCTCCACCACCACCATCATCACCACTCCATCCCGCTGTAACAATTGTGTCGAATCTTGCATAGTTCTTAGGGGAAACATTCCCGGTGTTGATTACTATTGTAGTTGATGCTTGTGAGTGGAACCATTGAATTATTGTTTATGTTCAGATTGTTATCCATCATCATATCATCTCTGATCTTGATCCATATGATGTCTCGTGAGTAGTTCGTTTAGTTTTTGAGGACATGGGAGAAGTCATGTTGTTAGTAGTGGAATTGTGTTGAGGTATTATTCAATGGTTTAATATTTAAGTTGTGGTTCTATTTTTCTAGTGGTGTCATGTGAACGTCGACTACATGATACTTCACCATTTATGGGCCTAGGGGAATGTATTGTGTATTTGCCTACTAATTGTGGGGTTGCCGGAGTGACAGAAACCTAAACCCCCGTTAGAAAACCTTTGCACAAGGGAGTGTAGGATCTCAGAGTTTAAGGCTGTGGTTAGGTTTTTATCTTAATTGATTTCTTGTAGTTGCGGATGCTTGCATGGGTTTAATTACAAGTATGTATTAGTCCAAGTAAGGGCGGGACATCAACACAGGTTCACCCACACAACACTTATAAAACCAAAGAAGATTAATCATCTATATAAAACGAAAGCACTTGACAGTGTTCCCATGTGTCCTCGAGAATGTTTGGTCCTGATAAGTATTTCCTCCGTCTTGTCCTTTGCTAAGAAAGGATTGGGCCACTTGCTGCAATTATTTGTTGTCTTTATTTACTTGCACTTTATTTCCTTGGTTTATCAAAAAACCCTAAAAATTCATTTGCAAAGTATTTACAGAGAACTCTTGAGCCAGTACCACTAGTCAGCTAAGTATCTGCTCCTCGTTGGGATCGACATTCATATTTATCGAAAGTACTCGTATACACCCCCTATACTTGTGGGTCATCAAGACTATTTTCTGGCACCATTGCCGGGAAGTGAAGCGCTATTGAAGAGTGGAAGTGGTAAACGAAACTTCTACTATGAGTATTGTTTTTATTTCTATTTGTTACTTTGTTTCCAATATGGATAACCCACTTGGTTTCCTGTTTGGGAAAACTAATACCACTGATAGGGTAGTAGATGAACCACCACCCGCTGAGATAGATCCTTTTAAGATATCTACAAGTATTGTTGATCGTGTTATGGATAATTATTATCTTGGGATGAAACTGTCCATCCTGGTGATCATTTGCTTTTTGTCTATGAATTATGCGGGTTGTTTAAGTGTGCAGGTATCACAACTGAACAAGTGAACACGAAGTTAATCTCTATATCATTGAAAGAAAGAGCTGAAGAATGGACAATCCATGAAATGAGAGGAAATAGTACCTCTCTTTTATTTTAAATTCTATCCTCCCAGTGAGATTCAGAAGGATAGTAATCAAATATATAATTTTTGGCCTCGTGATGGAGAGAGTACAACCCAAGCTTGGGGGAGATTGAAGTTACTAATGCTTAAGTGTCCTATTCATGAACTTCCCAATAATATTATTATCAATAACTTTTATGCAAGGCTTTATCTTCATGATAAAGATTTATTAGATGTTTCTTGTGCTGGATCATTCACACGTATGAAGGAAGAAGCTAAATGGGATCTTCTAGACCGTATTCAAGAGAACACTGAAGCTTGGGAGAATGACAAAGGAAGAAAGTCAGGTATAAATTATAATTATGAGTACATTAAATCTTTTATGGGAACTGATGACTTTCATGATATTAGTACTGAGTATGGTCTTAATTCTCAAAATATTGCCAATTGTTTTAAGGCTTTTGCCTCTTATATAGAAATTTCTAAAAATAAGTGGAACAAGTACCATGCACCTTATAAAGATGTTGTTTATCATGTTCCTGTTGTAAACACTGAAGTTTGTACTATTGATCATATTTTGCCTGAACCTTATGTTGAGAAAACACCTTTCCCAGCTAAGGTAAATGAGCATTCCATGATAATTAGTGCGGTTAGCAAAAGTACAAAGAAAAAACTATGGAATGTAATGAGCAAATAAACATTGAACCTGTAGTAGCCATTGTGAAATATCATGTCACTAAAAATATAGAGGATGAACATATTTTCTTCTGTGAAGACGCTTCTAATATTGTCTCTCATCCTATAAAAGCTAGGAAAACTAGTGTCCTAGTTCTTTCTGTTAGAATTGGTGATCATTACTATTATGATTTATGTGATATTGGTGCTAGTTCTAGTGTTATTCCTTATGAGCTTTACAGGAAAATTATGCATGAAATTGGTCCTTGTGAGCTTGAGGACATTGATGTGGTTATTCACCTTGCTAATAAGGAAACCATTTTCCCTATTGTTATTGTAAGCGATGTGGAAGTTATTTGCGGTAAGATTAAGTATCCTGCTGATTTTCTAGTGCTTGGTTCAGCAGCTAGTAAAACTTGTCCTATCATTTTTGGTAGACCCTTTCTAAACACTTGTGGATCTATTATAGATTGTAAGGAGAAAGTTTTAACGAAGTTTGATGGAGATTCTTATGAGTTTAATTTTTCCAAATTTGCTAAAGCTCCTTATGAAAATGAATTGCCTAATGAAGATTTGAGGATGGAACAACTTGCTCCTATTGATCCAGCTTATGACCTTAGACCTCTTTTTGATGATTGTAGTTATGCTCATTCTGATAAAGTTGTTTCTTGTAACATTTATATTGTCAAATTTATTCAAAGTGCTACTGAAAGTTATTATGAGAGAGGAAAACATGGTTTTATGCATCTCAATAATATTAAGTTTCCCCGCTTTATGTTGAAAGCTTTGAAGTTGCATTTGTTTTGTATCCCTATGCTTGTGGCCTTTTATTTCAATAATTTGTTTTCTCATGAGACTCCCTTGCATAGGAAGTGGGTTAGACTCAAATATGTTAGATATTTTCTTCTTGATGCTCTTTTTCACTTCAAATCCATATCTCCTATGTGAGCATCTTTGAAATTATCAAGCCTAACTTAAAGGCATTAAAGAAAAGTAATTCTTGGGAGATAACCCAATAGTTTTATTGAGTCTTGGAAGCTATTACTTGTAATAACCTCTCCTTATCCTTTTTGTTTGGTTTTTGTGTCAAGATCAACCACTTTTGAGAAGTAAAGGAGTTGTGAAAAGTTGCTGTCCTGAGACAGATTTTTCTACTACATTGTAAAAATTCTTGAAGGAGCTCAGTACATCAGATGGAGCTGTAATTTTTTTTTCTCGTTCCCCAAGTTGTTATCCAAATTTCATCACTTTTGCACTTTTTGATTTGAGAAATATAAGATTTTCGGAAATATCAATCTTGACCTGCTGGTCTATTTTGTCAGATTTTTGCCATCATTTGCATTTGCCTCTTACATTGTTTCCCTTTTATATTCTTTTTGGGTTTTCGAAAGAAGTTGCTACAGTAGATTTTGTTTTGATGGATTTCAATTGAAGTTTGAACCTAAAGGTTTATTGTTTTTGCATACACTAATGTTGCTAATAAATATTATGTGAGGCTTTGTATGAAAGGAATTTACAGGTGTTGGAGAGAAGGAATCTGCAGAGTTCGTCTTTGAATAGGTAAAAGTGGTGAAAACAGAAGGTTCGTGAAAAACCTTTTTCTTTATATTTTTGATGTTTTATTCCATATTGAAGGTTACGAGATGAAACATAGGAGGAAACGGAGCCCAGGTGGACCACACCCACCAGTGGCGCGGGCCCCAGCTGGCCGCGCCACCAGGGGGTGTGAGCCCCCCGGAGTCCGTCTCCGCCTCGGTTTCGCACGGTACCTTCCTTATGCAGTAAAACTCCGTAATATATAACCCCCCGGATCCCCCGAGGTTCGTATATCATGTTCTCATCGTGTTTTTGTTTCGATCTGTTTCTATCAGGAAATACTCTCAAGTTTAGAGGCTCCATGGTCTCCGCCAACAACAAGGGAAATGAGCCCGTGAAAGAAGAAAGAATCGCCGCTAGGAACGAAGACATGGATTGGAGCGTCGAGGAGAAAGTAAAGGACATGCCAGCAGGCATGAGGGGACAAGCTGCCACGGGATCAAGGGCAAGAAAACCTACTTTTGTAGGAGCAATTAACACTGGACTTGCTTTTTCTCGTAATATGCAGGGAATGATGACCTCCGTTCTAAACTTCAGCTCCTGCCCTGAGGCAGTAGAAGCCCTTCGAACCACTGATGAGTTTTGTGATAATTACCATGCTCTAAGGATGATGGTGGATATACTTCAAGAGGAGAATAACAGGCTTCGTAAGATGCTGGATGGTTTTCTCACCCTAAACAAGGGAACACCACCACCACCGAAGGAGTAATTTGTCATCGGGTTTGGCATCCCCTTGGCTTGTTCCAAGCTTGGGGGTGTGCCGCGGTATCACATCATTATCTTTTATCTTTTTACCTTTTTAGTAGAGTCATATCTTGGATAGAGAAGTTATCTTATAGGTTGGTTTGCATTGTGGAAGTATCTCTCCTTTAGTTGGTTATCTATATATCCCTTGGTGTGAGTGCCTTTATGGAATATTAATGAGAAGTTTCATCTTTTACTTTTTGCACTTCTTATTTTAGTTTGCAATCTCTATTATATGATTGATCTTGTTGATTAGTATTGGTGTCACTTTGGGAGCATCAAGTAGATCTAAATTGATTTTGGCAAACCGAGCTCTGGTCAGTAGCAACACTTTTTGATGTTTGAAAGGAAAAGAGAAAAGCACTTACATGTATTTTGTATCATTTATTTTTGTAGAGGTCCCAACCTTTAATAAGCTAGAGATCCATGTGTTTACAATGCTAGCCCCTGGATCAATAGCTAGCATCCAAAGTTAAGATGTAATATCAAGAAACAAAGGTCATAATAGAACTTTATAACCAGGAATAAAATAATTCATTACATCTTACATAGATCATTTGGCTATCACATTACAATGCAGCAGAAATAACTATATAGCATGGAGTCCATCATCTTCAAAGTGCCACAGGAAATCATGTTGGTTGTAGACTTGTAATCCTATTCAACACACTTCACTAACATCAAACAAACCTGCAACATAATAAGTTACAGCCACAAGGGTCAATACATTTGAATTGTATTGGCAAGTGATACTATGGTAGTATAGTGGTATCTATCATCTATATGCATTTGGCTAAGTGGAGCTTAGGCTTGCATTGCTCAAAATAGCTTTTTCCTTATCATTTGAAAACACTAAGCTTTTATTTGTCAAAATCACCCAAGGCATCTACCAATCATTGATTGAAGATCTTTTAACCCTTGTTCAACCACAAGCTTTTAACTTAGAAATTGGGATGAGGAGATCCTTGATAGCTTCCATGTCTTGATGCTCAAATTTTCCATTGCCGGGGACATGGCTAAGTACTTAGATTTTACTCTCTCGAGAGGTGGTGTACTTTCCCCACAAGACTCGACATGCATCAAGACAAGATCTTTCAGAAGCCTTCCCTTAGACCAAAATGGACGCGCTCCAAACCTATCACCCCCTACCACCAACTGTCCATCTGGCTAAGTTATTGCAACCTATATGATCCAGGCAGAGCCCATAATGCCATGTGGCTGCACTTGAAGCTTCTCAACATTTGACATCTCAAATCTCTTTGTTCCTGGGTGGCATTCCACAAGTGAGATACACTAGGGTAGGCCATAAATATGGGCCCTATGTAACCACTCAACATAATACATACAAGTCCCATTCCACCCAGGTGATTCATTCACATAGTTGTTTTATTAAACAAAACACAAGTCATTGACTTAGAAATATTTCATAGCATGAATATGATCCACCCTTGTTTTCTACTAGCTAGGCTAAGCATGATAGTAGTAGGAACCTTAACTTAAGGAAAATTCTACTAAGGCATCATCTATTAGGATTTCCCATGGCATAGCATACTTAGTAAAACTTCCATGCAAGTCCTACTCAAAACATCACTAATGCATAGTGAAAATAATGGGACAAAAGTATGAAGCACCACTTGCCTTTTTCGTAGAGAATATAAGTTCACTCCTTGATCTTGCAATAGTCACAGTCTTCAAATTTCACTACAATTCAATCAAGGCAAGGACATATTCAAACTATCATTCAAACAATTCATCACATAAAATAAAGAAAACAAAACAACGCATGCAATCATGCAATAAATGGTTTTACTTTGAAAGGTGGTTTCTAATAAGCTATAAACATTTTAAAACACCTATTTGTCATTTATAAAGGTGGCAAATCCATTTTAAAATTGAGTTAGTGAAAATGGCCATTTAAATCATTTTTGTTTTGCTAGAAATGATTTAAATCAAAGTAATAATTTCTAGTGTTTGACATTTAAATATATTTTTAAACACAAATGTTAGTGTTTTAAGTTCAAGTGTTTAATATTAAACCATTTGCAAAAGGTTTCATCTAAAAACCATTTTTAAATCAAAGCAATATTTTATTTTGTTGGAAATACCTTTAAACAAAGTAATAATCTCTAGGGTTCACCAAATATATTTTTAAATACTAAAACTTGGTGTTTAGGGTCAGAGAGTTTAAATCAAATCATTTTCCAAAGGTTTTACTCAAAAAGCATTTTTAAAACATAATCAACATTTTTATTTAACTAGAAATGCTTTTATTCAAAGATTTATTCCTTAGCATCACAAAATATACTTTTAAATATTCAAGTTGGTTTTTATGGTCTGTAGGTTCAAAAAAATCCATTTACAAAAGATTTTACCCTAAAAACATTTTTAGAACAACTTTTATATTCAAAATAGGCCTATACAAGTTTCTGCAAAAACAACCAATTTTACAGAAGAAAATCACTAAAAAAGGGCATGGTTGGAAAGTATTCTTTTTGCTGATTCCATTTATATAAAATTTTCAAAATTTGGACGTATAGATTAAAATTTATGAACTTTTTTAAACTCAAACATCTAATAGAACATTTCCGTTTTTAAAACAAAGTCTGTGCCACGCGTCGTGTTTTCACTCGCTGGTATCGTTTCGCACGGATCGGGATACACGGTGAATTGGATCTAATTAGAATCATATGACACAGATCAGCAGATACCCATTCGATTGGGATCTAATCTCAGCCAACAGATCAACATCTAGCGGCTCATAGCGATTCGACCAGAGATGGGCGGCGCTGGGCAACGACAAGCGGCGGCACGACTCTATCAGCGACGGTCCGGTGCAACCAGGAAGCAAAAGAGAGGGGGAAAGTGCTCACTGGGTTCTCTGTGGCGTACAGGTGCTCTACATGCTCGTTGTAGATGAAGGGGAGCACGCAGCCGACGGGAATCGCTCATCGGAGTTGCTTACTGACTCGGGCACGTAAGGTCGTCGACGGGGGCAAGTTCCTATGGCGTAATAAGGAAAGGAAAGTAGTCACAAAGGTGCACACGCTTGCTGGGGTTGTGATGGTACCTACCAGAGAGCAAGGGGCCCGCTGATTCGTCGTCTACTGCTCGCCGGAGTTGAGGCATACGCCGTCGTCGCTCAGTCGAGGTTGTTGCCGATGCTCTGGGTCACAAGAAGACGTGTGGCTGGGGTCAATGGATGCGCACAACGGTGGAGATCAAGTGGTCGTGAACCGGAGAGGATGGGGCGGCGTGTACTCACCGGATATTCCGCCGGAGTGCGTCAGAGGCCGCGGCGGTGCAAGCAAAAATGGAGGCAGCCTCGGGGCTACCTGGTGGCGCTGGTTGAGGGGAAATTGAGAGGAGAGGGTGCTGGTTAAGAGGGCGTGGTCGCAGCGAGGGATTAAATGGCCAATTATGCAAATTTAAGGTGCGCATTCAATGGCAGAAACAACCGCGAGGTGAGGGGGAAGAACGGTCGCTGGCAGGTGAGAACGATAAGCTGACAGGTGGGGTCGTGTCGTCAGCGAGAGAGAGAGATAGAGAGAGAGAGTTACGCGGTGGGGTCTTGTAGTCAGCTTCTGCGGGGGTAAGTGTTTTGGTGCGAATCGTTTTCTGCGGGGGAGAAAGAGAGAGATGGGCTAGCTGGGCTTAGTTGGGCCAGGTTCTAGGCTGGGTTGTTTTCTCTATTTTTTCCTTCCTGTTTCTTTTTCTTTTTCTGTTTCTTTTATTCTGTTTTGAATTTATCCAAATGTTTCAAACACATATTTCAATTCAAAACTTTTCCAAACTTTTAGTAATTTTCTATTCGGTTTTAAATATGTATTTAAATTCCATTTTAGAATAATTATTTTATTCATTTATGGTTTTTTTATTTATTAAAATATGTACTCGCCTTTATTCAAATAAGGTTTTAATTATATTTTCAAACTCTTATTTAAATTCTAATTTTCACCAAACCCTTTTTCAGTAGGTTTTATTTATTCATTAGTGCAAATAATTCTCTTGAATCATTTAAAATATTTTAATAGGATTTAATGTTCATTTGAATTGGGATTTATCTTTATTCAAATGGTGTAGAATTTGGTTAATGCCATATTATTTTATTTGAATATTCCTTATCCCTTTAATTTGTATTATATTTATTCCATTTGCTTATGGATTTAGCTCAAGATTTTAAATTGGCTTCTAAATAATTTTATTGGGGTTTATTATTTAGTTTAGGCAATTTGTTCTCATTTAAATAAAATTGGATATTGTTTAATCCTTATGATATAATGTTTTACCCTTATTTATTATTCAATAATCTTTCATTTTATTTGTTTATGCATTTGGCCAAGATTTAATTTGGCTTTTACATACTTCTTATTTATTTATTTCTTTCTTTCTTTATCTTATAAAATCTATATCTTTTTATTTATAGATCCATAATTGGTGATTCCAATTTGTAGGATTTTATTTAATATTTGTTTATCCTTTAAAATCCTTTTAGGATTAATTTTCACACAATTTGGTATGGATTTTAGTTAGGAGCTTTATTAGCTTTGGAAATTATTTGCTTTTAACTTATTAGATCCATAAGTTTTTATCCATGGTTCCAAATTAAATGAAACCAATTTCTATGGTTTTATAATATTTTTATTTGTCATTTTGATCACTTATAAATGTTTGTTGACAAATTTTTATATGGATCAAATCCATAGTCTTTGAGAGATCTTGGAAATGATTTTCTTCCATTAGGGTTTTGGTTTAACTTTTCCAAGTGTTTAAATTTCAAGATACATTTATTGATGAATGCATTTCTCTTGATTGAAATTTGTTTGATTCCCTTTTCATTCAAGTTTTATTCAGGAAGGTTTTTGATGTTTCCATTTTGAAACAAAAAGTTTCTTTTCACCCTAAATTTCAATAATTATTTATTTTTCACATTTCAAAGTTTGGAAAATTTTGGGATGTGACAATTTTCTTGCTTGATTGGCTCATAAGCTTAGTATTATTTATTTAAGATCTTTTGTGTCTTCAAGGAAGATTGCATGTTTGACTTTATCATTTGTATGTTTGCTCGTTTCATTCAACTCTTTTGCTTGCTACCCAGCCTTGCTAGCCAAAAACATGTGCTGAGAGGGAACACTTTCCAAGCATCCAATCCTTTAAACCAAAACCTATGCCATTTGTGTCCACCATATCTACCCATTAGCATTATTGCTATTCCAAGTAAATTCTCAAGCTTCATCTATCTTTTAAATTAAAAATTATTTTGTTATGTGAAAACTAGTTAGTAAAGCTCTCACGAACTTGATGACACATCTTATTTTCTTGACCATATTAAACTTGAACCATTGTGTCATAGAAGTTGTATATGCTTGCACCTATACGTTGGAATTAGCAGAACCGTGCTGTCCCCGGGGAACGCTTTCAACATTGCACCTGTACATTATACACAGTTGATATCATGCTCTTTTGTTTGCGGATGTCATTGGTGTGAAATAAAAGGGGATCTTGTAAGTCCATGGAGTTATGTATGTGTGTTAGAGAAACGCCTGGGCCGCTATCCTAAGCCATGCCTAATCATGGTGGAAACTTGTAGCATAACCATAGTGAGATATCTGTGAAGCATCCTCAATAAAAACCTATGCAAATAGCAAATAAAAAGATTGCTGAGATGCTCATTGTCTGCTTGCCTTGTCATTTTGATATGGGATAGCTCCTGTATCATATGCAAGGGGTACCCCGTTGACGGTTCTCTATGATACACATGTACTTACAATGACAAAAACTTACCGGTAACTAAAGTTGAGTAGCATGAGGAGTGGCCCTCGTACTCAAGGGATATGAGATTGCTAACTTATATTTTGTCAATCATATAATCCTGTCGGGGTTCGTAGCATGGAAAACAAAAAATTACTATCGCATACAAACAAACAAGCCAAGATCTATCTACTAGATTGTAGCAACGAGTAGATAGAATAACTCACCCTCGAAGATTCCAAAGTGTTTAACGAGAGCAGATTCTCGTGGGTGATGTAGTCGTACTCTTGCCGATCTCAAGATCGTGTAGACGATCCTTCCAGGCGCTGCTCCGCAGCGCTCCGCATGGTCACACGCTCAATACTCGATGAAGACCTTCCTCTCCTTGTTCCAAAGAAGCGGAGGTTGTAGCACTCCTCGCGATTCGGGCAAAGACGACGACGGCGTACAAAGTAGAGGGAGATCTCGCAGGCTTCGCCTGGAGCGAGTATGGTGGACTATGAGAGAGGCCTTGGAGATCTAGGGTTTAGAGGCACCAAGGAGAGAGGGCTAGGCCGGCGGCTAGGGCAAGGGGAGGGCCCCAACTCGGCGGCTAGGGCAAACCCTAGGTGACGGCGGCGACTTGGTGGTCGGCGGCTAGGGTTAGGGTTTTGGTGGAGAGAGGTGTAGGTCTAGGTCTAGAGGGGCACCCCTGCCCCTCCTTTTATAGGTGGGAGGGAGCCGGCCAAGGGGAGGGAGTCCTCCCCCAAATCGGCCTCCTTGGCCGGCGGATGGAGGGAGAGGAACTCCTCCCTAAGTAGGTTTCCTACTCTCCCTCCACCAAGCAAAACTGCCGTTTGACTTTTCAAATTGGCGTTTGACTTTTTCAAACTAGGATTTGATTTATCCCTTTATTTTGCCCAGCCATGATACCTAGTACATGATGCAACCATTCCAACTTGTTATTACACATTCATGTACCCTTACCCTTCGGAGTGCCGGACCTTCCGGAACCTTCTAGAACATTCCCGATGAAAACACCAGAATCATTCCCCAACTCCGAAACAGGACTTTCCTTATATGAATCTTATTCTCCGGACCATTCCGGATCTCCTCGTGATATCCCGGATCCCATATGAGACTCCGAACAACATTCGGTCTCTTACTCATCATTCCATAACTACTCAACAACATCGAATCCTTAAGTGTGTCTCCCTACGGTTTGTGAATTATGCGGACATGATCGAGACACTTCTCCGAACAATAACCAATAGAGGAATATGGAAATTCGTATGGCTCCCACATATTTCTACTATTACTTTGCGATCTAATGAACCACTTACATACGATACCAATTTCCCTTTGTCTCACGATAGTTTACTTATCGGAGGTTTTGATCGTCGGTATATCTGCATGCCTAGTTCAACCTCGTTACTGATAAGTACTCTTTTCTCGTTCCCGTGGTATGTGATCCCTTGTGAGCCATTCACATGCTTGCAAGCTAATTGGATGACATTCCACCGAGAGGGCCCAGAGTATATCTATCCGTCATATGGATGGACAAATCCCACTCTTGATCCATGTGTCTCAACCCATACTTTCCGAACACTCAATGCCACCTTTATAGCCACCCAGTTACGGTGTGGTGTTTGATGTCATCAAAGCATCCTTCCGGTGATGGTGATAAGCATGATATCATGGTCGAAGGAATTAGGTTACTATGTATCAGAAAGCTTATAGCAATTGAACTATTAAAATGACTTGATCTTTATGCTACGCCTATCTATAGGAGTATGTCCATCATACCATTCTCCGAACGATATGATCTTGTTGTTAATAACATCTCAATGTTCATGATAGGGAAACCACAATCATTTATTAACCAACAAGCTAGTATTATGAAGAGGCTTTACCAGGGACTCTAATTTAGTTTACAAATCACACAAGTATTAATGTTTCCTGGTTAATACTATTATAGCATGAATGTAAACATTTATCATAAACACAAAGATATAATAATAACTATATTTATTATTGCCTCTAGGGCATATCTCCAACAGTCTCCCACTTGCACTAGATTCAACTAATCTATATTACATGGTAATATACCGAACACCCATGGCAGTTTGGTGTTGGTCATGTTTTGCCCTCGGGAGAGGTTTAGTCAACGGATCCGCCACATTCAGATCTGTGTGTACTTTGCAAATCTTTATGTCACCATCTTGGACATGTTCTCGAATAGCGTGAAAACATAGCTTAATGTGCTTCAGCTTCTTGTGTGACCTTGGTTCTTACGCATTGGCTATGGCGCCAATGTCATCACAGTAGATAGTCATTGGGTCCAGCGCACTTGGAACCACACCGAGCTCTGTAATGAATTCCTTCATCCATATCACTTCTTGTGAATCCTCCAAAGCAGCTATGTATTCCGGTTCAGTTGAAGATCTCGCCACAACGCTTTGCTTTGCACTCCTCCAGCTAACTGCTGCACCATTCAAAATAAATACGTATCCAGATTGAGATTTAGAATCGTCTGGATCGGTGTTCCAACTAGCATCGGTGTAACCATTAACAACGAGCTGTTCATCACCTCCATAAGAAAGAACCATATCCTTAGTTCTTCTCAAGTACTTATGGATGTTTTTGACCGCTGTCCAATGATCCACTCCTGGATCACTTTGATATCTGCTAGTTAAACTAACAGCATATCGGGTCTAGTACATAGCATGGCATACATTAGAGATCCTATGGCTGAGGCATAGGGAGTCTTACTCATCCTTTCTCTATCTTCTGCCATTGCTGGACTTTGAGTTTTACTCAAGGTCGTATTGGTCAACATGGGCAAGAACCCTTTCTTCCTATCTTCCATTCCAAATCTCTTTAGAACTTTGTCCAAATATGTACTTTGTGACAATGATATTAGGCGTCTCGATCTATCCCTATAAATATTTATGCCTAATATGTAAGCTGCTTCGCCAAGATCATTCATTGAAAAACTATTATTCAAATATTCCTTGACACTATTAAGAAGGTCTACATCATTCCCAATCAACAATATGTCATCTACATATAGTATTAAGAATTCTACAGAACTCCCACTCACTTTCTTGTAAATACAAGCTTCTCCATAAGTTTGTATAAAACCAAAACTTTTGATTACCATATCAAAACGTTGATTCCAACTTTGGGATGCTTGCTTCAATCCATATATGGACCGTTGAAGTTTGCATACCTTGTTAGCATCTTTAGGATCGACAAAACCTTTGGGTTGCATCATATACAACTCTTCATCAATGTCTCCATTGAGGAACGCTGTTTTGACATCCATCCGCCATATCTCATAATCATAATATGCAGCGATTGCTAACAAAATCCTCACAGACTTTAGCTTCGCTACTGGTGAGAAAGTCTCATCATAGTCAACTCCTTGAATTTGTCGAAACCCTTTTGCGACAAGTCGAGCTTTATAGACAGTAACATTACCATCAACATCTGTTTCTTCTGGAAAATCCATTTGTTCTCGACAGCCTTCCGGCCATCCGGTAAGGCCACCAAAGTCCATACTTGGTTTTCATACATGGATCCAATCTCGTATTTCATGGCGTCTTTCCATTTATTGGAATCTGGGCTCATCATCGCTTCCTCATATGTCGCAGGGTCATCGGTGTTGTCCACCAACATGACACTCATAACGGGATCATACCAATCAGGAGTGGTACAAGTTCTCGTTGACCTGCGAGGCTCTGTAGCAACTTCAATTGAAGTTTCATGATCATCATCATTAGCTTCCTCTCTTATTGGTGCAGGCACCATAGGAACTTCTTCCGGTGCTGCGCTACTCGCAAGTTCGAGAGAAGGTTCAACAACCTCGTCGAGTTCTACTTTCCTTCCAGTCACTTCTTTCGAGAGAAATTCTTTCTCTAGAAAGGATCCATTCTTAGCAACAAAGATTTTTGCCTTCGGATCAATGATAGAAGGTATACCCAATAGTTTCCTTCGGGTATCCTATGAAGACACATTTTTCCGCTTTGGGTTCAAGCTTGTCCGGCTGTAACTTCTTTACATAGGCTTCGCAACCCCAAACTTTAAGGAACGACAATTTAGGTTTGTTCCCAAACCATAATTCATACGGTGTCGTTTCAACGGATTTAGATGGTGCCCTATTTAAAGTGAATGCGGCTGTTTCTAAAGCATAACCCCAAAATGATAGTGGTAAATCTGTAAGTGACATCATAGAGCGAACCATATCTAAGAGAGTTCGGTTACGACGTTCGGACACACCATTACGCTGTGGTGTTCCCGGCGGTGTCAATTGTGAAAGTATTCTGCATTTCTTAAAATTCTCGCCAAACTCGCAACTTAGATATTCACCTCCACGATCAGAACGTAGAAATTTAATCTTCTTGTTACGTTGATTCTCTACTTTCACTTTGAAATTCCTTAAACTTCTCGAAAGTTTCGGACTTATGTTTCATGAAATAGATATACCCATATCTACTAAAGTCATCCGTGAAGGTAAGAACATAACGATAACCACCGCGCGATGCTACACTCATTGGACCACACACATCGGTATGTATGATTTCCAATAAGTCCGTAGCTCGCTCCATCATACCAGAAAATGGAGTCTTAGTCATTTTACCCATCAGACATGCTTCACATCTTTCAAGTTATTTGAAATCAAGTGATTCAAGAAGTCCATTGGAATGGAGTTTCTTAATACGCTTCACTCCAATGTGACCAAGACGACAGTGCCACATATAGGTCGAGTTATCGCTCAATTTCAAACTTTTGGCTTCAATGTTATTAATATATGTTTATTTCCACTATTGAGATTCAATAAGAATAGACCATCTATCAAAGGTGCATGTGCATAAAACATATTACTCATATAAATCGAACAACCATTATTCTCGGACTTAAACAAGTAACCGTCTCGCAATAAACAAGATCCCGATATAATGTTCATGCTTAACGCAGGCACCAAATAACAATTATTTAAGTATAAAACTAATCCCGATGGTAGATGAAGAGGTAGCATGCCGACCGCGATCACATCAACCTTTGATCCATTTCCAACGCGCATCGTCACCTCGTTCTTCGGTAGCTTCCGTTTATTCTGCAATATCTGTTTCGAGTTACAAATATGAGCAACCGAACCAGTATCAAATACCCAGGCACTACTACGAGTACTAGTGAGATACACATCAATAACCTGTATATTGGATATACCTTTCTTCTTGATGTTGCCGTTCTTCAAATCCGCCAAGTACTTTGGGAAATTCCGCCCAAAGGACCTTCTCCCTTGCGAACGACTCAAGATCGTGCTTAGATCCAGCCTTGGTCTTATTCGTCGGTGCAGCAACTTTCTTAACACTCTTCTTGAAGTTTCCCTTTTGCTTAGACTTGCCTTTATTGAATTTGGTGGTCTTATTGACCATCAACACTTGGTGCTCTTTCTTGATCTCCACTTCTGTAGATTTCAACATGGAGAAGAGTTCTCGCAACTACTTGTTCATGCTTTGCATATTGTAGTTCATCACAAAGTTCTTGTAACTTGGTGGTAGTGATTGGAGGACACGGTAAATCCCCAAAGCATTAGGAATCACTATACCCAAGCTTTGGAGTTTGTTTGCGTGCCCAGACATCTTAAGCACATGCTCACCGATTTGAGCTGCCTCTTCCATCTTGAAGTTAAAGAACTTTTCAGAAGCCTCATAACTCTCAACTGCTGCGTGAGTCTCAAATATCAATTTGAGTTCACGAACAATGTCATGTGGGTCTGAGTTCTCAAACCTTTTCTGAAGCTCCGATTCCAAACCATATAAGATAGCACACTGAACTGTGGAGTACTGATTCTTCCGAGCGAGGTAAACATTCTTTACTTCATCGGTAGCATCACCGCAGGAGTCACCCACGGTGCATCCAAAGACATAGGTCAAATTACCAGCATTGAGTACAATCCTCAAATTGCGGAACCAATCCGCGAAGTTGCTTCCATTGTTTTTCAACTTCTCTTTCTCTAGGAACGCATTAAAATTGATGGTAGGGGCCGCCATTGATCTACATAATATTTGCAATAGTTTAGACTAAGTTTATGACAAATTGAGTTCTAATTAATAGTTAAATTAATCTAGGTGAACTCCCACTCAAAACAATATCCCTCACATTGTTTTAGTGATCATAGAACCAAATCCACCTCATAAAAACCGATCATCACGAGAGTTGATGTAGCTTCAATGGCGAACAATCAACATGTTCATCATATCTACTATATGAATCATGCTTTACCTTTCGGTGATCCGTGTTCCGAGACCATGTCTGTACATGATAGGCTTGTCAAGATCAAACCTTAGCTTCTGCATGAGCAAATCTGGCTTGCTCACGTTGTATACACTTGCAGAATCTAACACACCCGATCATCACGTGGTGCTTCGAAACAACAAGCTTTAGCAATGGTGCTTACTAAGTATGAACACTTTATAACTTGAAATTTATGTGCATGAGGGATCATCTTATAATGCTACCGTCGTTAACTAAGCAATACAAGATGCATAAAGGATTAACATCACATGCAATTCATAATATGTGATATGATATGGCCTTTCTTCTTGTGCTTCCGATCTCCATCTTCAAGCACGAACATGATCTCCATCATCACTGGCATTGCATCAAGGTCAATGACGCTGCTCCATGGTTTTCATCCACCAGCTTCAACTATTACAACTACTTTGAATAGACACGCGAGTCTTAACAGAAATTAAAGACAACCATATGGCTCCTGCCGGTTGCCAACTTACAATAAGGATCATTGCATACATCAAATATAATCACAATCATGGCCATATCACATCATAGCACACCACTACAAAACAAAGTTAGACGCCTCTAATTTTCTTTGCATATTTTACGTGGTTTGGGGCTTTCAATAACTGTCCCTCTAACTTACGAACAAGAACCACAACGTTGATGTTTGAACTATCAAGTGCCCGTTGTAAATTGGATCTATACTATAATGGGAGAGACAGACACCCACAAAGCCACTTATGGAATACAAGTTGCATGTTGAGCGTGGAGCAAGTCTCATGAACGATGTCATGTAAGGTTAGCCCGGGCCGCTTCATCCCATCATACCGCAATATGCAAAGTACACAAGAAGCAATTGATAATAAAAGCACCACCGCCCACAATGACCATTGTGTTCTACTCGTGCAACAGATCTACATATAGACACGGCTCTGATACCACTGTAGGGGTTCGTAGCATGGAAAACAAAAAATTTCTACCGCATGCAAACAAACAAGCCAAGATCTATCTACTAGATTGTAGCAACGAGTCGATAGAGGAACTCACCCTTGAAGATTCCAAAGCGGTTAACGAGAGCAGATTCTCGTGGGTGATGTAGTCGTACTCTTGCCGATCTCAAGATCGTGTAGACGATCCTTCCGGCGCTGCGTTCCGGCAGCGCTTCCGCAGTCGGTCACACGTTCGGTACTCGATGAAGACCTTCCTCTCCCTTGTTCCAGAAAGCGGAGGTTGTAGCACTCTCGCGATTCCCAAAGACGACAGTGGTACCGGAAGTAGAGGGAGATCTCAGGCTTCGTAAGCCGGGCGAGTATGGTGGACTATGAGAGAGGCCTTGGCGATCTAGGGTTTAGAGGCACCAAGGAGAGAGGGATAGGCCGGCGGCTAGGGCAAGGGGAGGGACCCAACTCGGCGGCTAGGGCAAACCCTAGGTGACGGCGGCGACTTGGTGGCCCGCGGCTAGGGTTAGGGTTTTGGTGGAGAGAGGTGTAGGTCTAGAGGGGCACCCCTGCCCCTCCTTTTATAGGTGGGAGGGCGCCGGCCAAGGAGAGGGAGTCCTCCCTCAAGTCGGCCTCCTTGGCCGGCGGGTGGAGGGAGAGGAACTCCTTCCCATGTAGGTTTCCTACTCTCCCTCCACCAAGCAAAACTGCTGTTTGACTTTTCAAATTGGCGTTTGACTTTTTCAAACTAGGATTTGATTTATCCCTTTATTTTTCCCAGCCATGATACCTAGTACATGATGCAAACATTCCAACTTGTTATGACACATTCATGTACCCTTCCTCCGAGTGCGGACCTTGGAACCTTCTAGAACATTCCCGATGAAAACACCTAATCATTCCCCAACTCCAAACAGGACTTTCCTTATATGAATCTTATTCTCCGGACCATTCCGGATCTCCTCGTGATATCCGGATCCCATCCAAGACTCAACAACATTCGGTCTCTTACTCATCATTCCATAACTACTCAACAACATCGAATCCTTATGTGTCTCCCTACGGTTCGTGAATTATGCGACATGATCGAGACACTTCTCAACAATAACCAATAGAGGAATCTAGAAATTCATATGGCTACATATTTCTACGATTACTTTATGATTGAATGAACCACTTACATACGATACCAATTTCCCTTTGTTTCACGATAGTTTACTTATCCGAGGTTTTGATCACAAGATCTCTCGCATACCTAGTTCAACCTCACATCGATAAGTACTCTTTCTCGCTCCGTGGTATGTGATCCCTTGTGAGCTAGTCACATGCTTGCAAGCTAATTGGATGAAATTCCACCGAGAGGGCCCAGAGTATATCTATCTGTCATATGGATGGACAAATCCCACTCTTGATCCATGTGTCTCAACCCATACTTTCCGAACACTCAATGCCACCTTTATAGCCACCCAGTTACGATGTGGTGTTTGATGTCATCAAAGCATCCTTCCGGTGATGGTGATAAGCATGATCTCATGGTCGAAGGAATTAGGTTACTATGTATCAGAAAGCTTATAGCAATTGAACTATTAAAATGACTTGATCTTTATGCTACGCTTATGTATAGGAGTATGTCCATCATACCATTCTCCTAACGATATGATCTTGTTGTTAATAACATCTCAATGTTCATGATAGGGAAACCACAATCATTTATTAACCAACAAGCTAGTATTATGAAGAGGCTTTACCAGGGACTCTAATTTAGTTTACAAATCACACAAGTATTAATGTTTCCTGGTTAATACTATTATAGCATGAATGTAAACATTTATCATAAACACAAAGATATAATAATAACTATATTTATTATTGCCTCTAGGGCACATCTCCAACAACTCCATCTTTGTTCACTTTAACCTTAATCACCTTAAGATGCTTATGATAGGGGCAATGAGAGCTCAAAGCTAGTAAGTACCATAATCTTTTGAAAGCTCTTTATGAACTTGAAATCCCTGCTTCCCTCTATGAAGGGCCTTTCTTCTACTTATAAGTTGAGTTAGTAAACCTATTCCTCTCGATCTCCATCAAGCATTTGAGTTATTGTGTTTCAAGCATTCATATGATGATTTATTCAATCATGTTCTTTATCTTCCTTGTTTTGCACAAAACTCTTATCTGAATGAGTATTACTTTGAAAGCCATCATTGTGAAAATCCTTTTATGTTTGAGCAAAGAGGACTCATGTTATAAACTTCTTTACAAAAGCTTTGCTTGAAAACTGTTCTCTGACCAAGAACAAAGTTTTCCATTTCCAATTATGATTTATCTTTATGCATCTTTATTGTGACTCCCATACTTGTTGCAAGCTAAGTTATATAATGGTGAGTTGCTTTCTACTATGAGTTGTGTATTGGTAAGTGTGATGCTTCTTGTCCGTATTCTTTTTATCGACACTTCACTCCATAAACCCGTGGACATGTTTAGTGAGCTTAGTTTTCACTTGGGGACAAGCGAAGTCTAAGCTTGGGGGAGTTGATACTTCCAATTTGCATCACCATTCTATATCATAATTTGCCTCTATTCATTGATATATTTCATATTAAGAGGTGTTACTTATGTATTTTCATCTGTTTTTGCATGTTGGATGATTCTTGGAGGATGAACTACCGGAGTCGGGATTTTGATGGAAAAAGTGGTGTTTTGATGCAATTTCGCGAAGATCAGAAAAATACCAAAAAAAGTACAAAAAATTATATTTTCCCAGAAGACGAATGATGTCATAAGGGGACGCGGAGTTGGACCACAGGGGGCCCACACCCCCTAGGCGCGAGCCACCCTGGGCCGCGCCTACAGGGGGTGTGGCCACCCTGGCCCACCTCTGGCTCCGCCCTCTCGCACATATCTTCTCCTTGAAACCCTAAAGTCAGGAGGGCGACCACAGAAATATTCCGCCGCCTCTGTGGGGCGAAAAATACAGAGAGAGAAAGAGCTCTCAGGTAGACAGATTCCTGCCAGGGAAATTCCTTCTCGGAGAGGCGAGATAGTCCCCATCAACACCATCAATCTAGAATTCATCGGGATCATCATCATCATCCACACCATAATCACCACTCCATCTCGCTGAAACAATTGTGTTGAATCTTGCATAGTTCTTAGGGGTTCCCAGTGTTGATTACTATTGTAGTTGATGCTTGTGAGTAGAATCATTGAATTATTGTTTATGTTCAGATTGTTATCCATCATCATATCATCTCTGATCTTGATCCATATGATGTCTCGTGAGTAGTTCGTTTAGTTCTTGTGGACATGGGAGAAGTCATGTTGTTAGTAGTGGAATTGTGTTGAGATATTATTTAATGGTTTAATATTTAAGTTGTGGTGCTATTCTTCTAGTGGTGTCATGTGAACGTAGACTACATGATACTTCACCATTTATGGGGTTAGGGGAATGCATTGTGTATTTGGCTACTAATTGTGGGGTTGCCAGAGTGTGACAGAAACCTAAACCCCTGTTAGGAAACCTTTGCACAAGGGAGTGTAGGATCTTGGAGTTTAAGGCTGTGGTTAGGTTTTTATCTTAATTGCTTTCTTGCAGTTGCGAATGCTTGCAAGGGGTTTAATCACAAGTATGTATTAGTCCAAGTAAGGTCAGTACGTTAGCAAAGGTTCACCCACACAACACTTATAAAATCAAAGAAGATTAATCAGCTATATGAAACGAAAGCACTTGACAGTATTCCCATGTGTCCTCGAGAACGTTTGGTCCTCATAAGTATTTTTTCGGCTTGTCCTTTGCTAAGAAAGGATTGGGCCACTTGCTGCAATTTTTTGCTGTCTTTATTTATTTTCACTTTATTTCCTTGCTTCATCAAAAACCCCTAAAAATCCGTTTGCTAAGTATTTACAGAGAACTCTTGAGCCAGTACCACTAGTCAGCACCTTCTGCTCCTCGTTGAGATCGACACTCCTATTTATCTAAAGTACTACGATACACTCCCTATACTTGTGGGTCATCACTGCACAAGAAGAGAGATCGTGGAGTCCGTTGCAGAGGAGCCGGGGGATGGGCGGCAAGCGGCCGACGTGGGCGTGGTGGCCGCCGCAATGAGAAAGAAGAAGCTATGGACGCGAGTATGCCTGGTCGAGCGAACCAGCTTGGAGAAGCCGTTTGGGCCACACTTGGGGTCCGCACTAGGCTCGATTGTTTTTTCATTAGATAGTAGCCAGGAATTTTTGCTATGACCCGGGCCATGCCTTGGGCCTGGATCCACCCCTGCTTTGTAACACTTAGCTTTGTACGACCAGTGAGTAATAGAAGTGTCTCCCTGCTTTAATATGTTCTTTTGCGTTTGATGTAACGCAATACATATCGATCATGCATTATATTATCGATCATGCATCATCCTGGCCTTTTGTCAGCGACGTTGTTTCTCTTCTACATTCGCCTTCCAGCATCATTGATGCGCCCCGAGACATGATGATGACTTTGTTTTTTATGAGTTTCCTTGCATTCTAAAATTATGTGGACTTTGACAGATCTTTGTGTTTTCGAGCGCCATAAAAATGCTTTGCCGAGCTTGAGAATTGTGTCACACACTATGCTATGAAGCAGTTCATACTATGTACGATCAGTCATGGTACCTCGTTCGACGCAGTTTGTCACTGCCGTGGGGCCCA
Source organism: Avena longiglumis (assembly GCA_030063025.1). NCBI lineage: Eukaryota > Viridiplantae > Streptophyta > Magnoliopsida > Poales > Poaceae > Avena > Avena longiglumis. The sequence continues at coordinate 50,737,396 of CP125974.1, read as the reverse complement.
TCCTAAGCCAGCGTGGCACCGTGGAGCCTTGCCTGCCGTGATTTATCGCGGACGTCTGTGATGTTCAAAATCGACGTAACCTCGTGAATTCTATCCGAAAGCGGGTTGTCATAGACGTGGGGCCCGTACATAGACGACGTGGCGACCTAGAGCCTGTATGGCCGCGTGTTCTCATGGTCCAGATACGATCTAGTGTCTACCCTCCGCATTAAAACAAATACCAAATCCTCCTCTAATCAGCGTGCACGGTTTGTCGGGGCAATATGTGCAGTGGGTCCCAGCATCCTCTCTCTAGACCGTGGGCGAGATTCTGCGGTGGATACTACCTCGCAATGAAATATGACTCTAGGATATGATAGCAGGCTCCATACATACCGCGCGTGCCATATAGGTTCTAATGCTCCCCGTAAGTCGATGCGTATATATATGCTCCGCAACATCGTTCCCTTTCCCCAAACCATAAAGATGGTGTATCCTTTTCTATCCTCTTCTATTGTCCATGCGAGCTCATTGGATAACGTGCCTCATGCCGCCGACGAGGATCCTCGGACGTGTAGTCATCGTCTTTGTCTTCCGCATTTGCTCTTCAATGCTTCTTCTGTATCCGTCTTCCAAACATGTGGTATGTTTTAGTGTCTTCTTATCTTTTTTTCCAAACAGGAGGAAGACAAGGTGGTTTCCTCCTACTTCGTTGGATTTAAACCGTGGCATGGCTGAATGTGGGAGGAAGAAAACGCCTCCATGAACAATGAAACCGTATCTATGACACCTCATTCTTTTGTTGTCGACAAGGCGTGTTTGGGTGAAGTGGTGGCATCTGCGTCCAGGACAACATGACTGCTGTGGCCTTCATCGACCTGCCATGGATGCCTTCTTCATTTGTTGTCGATAAGGCGCATTCGGGTGAAGTGGCCACGCCGACATCCATGGACAATGCGACTGCTATGGCCTTCGTCGACGTGCCAAGGAAGGACTCTTCCTTTGAGCTAGTGGGTGAATGCAACGACAGGGTGATGGATCCCTCTGGCGACGTCGATGGAAGACATGAAGCATCGGCTGCCAATGCCTTGGAGGGATCTTCCACCGCTTATCGTCTTCTTCGGCTTGCACCACTCATCCCTTTCAGACATGCGAAGTACGGTATGTGCGGACAGAGCGGTGGTGAACATTGCAAGGATAGTAGACTAGAGAGAAAAAGGAGGAAAAACAACCCCAAGTGTCATTTCTGTGGCTGTTTTCTTGCCAACCCTGTTAGGTAGCCTGTCATGTACAATAGGCTTAATCTGTATGCTTTGTTCAATCTAAGTAAATCTACTTATCCTGTTTTTTTACTGTGTGTTATATCTCCGTCTCTATCGGCGAAAAGGAAATATGTTCGAGAGTTTCAACTTTTGTTGTTTCTACCATGCTCACTGATGTCTACGCACTTCTATTCTTGTAGACAGTTGTTGGACCTCCAAGTGCAGAGGTTTGTAGGACAGCAGCAAGTTTCCCTTAAGTGGATTACCCAAGGTTTATCGAACTCAGGCAGGAAGTGGTCAAAGGTATTCCCTGTCAAGCAATCCTGCAATCAAGATACAAGAAGTCTCTTGTGTCCCCAACACACCCAATACACTTGTCAGGTGTATAGGTGCACTAGTTCGACGAAGAGATAGTGAAATACAAGTGGTAATGGTGCCAGAAAATAGCTTCTGACTTGTTGTTGATGTGGGGTAAAGGTGCCAGAAAATAGCTGATGGCGTGGAGGAACAGACTAAAGGCAAACTGAAGGAAACAAGCAAACCTACAACAGATCTAGTAGCAAACGGTGTTTCAATGCTTAGAAACAAGGCCTAGGGATCATACTTTCACTAGTGAACACTCTCTCATATAAATATCCTCTCTTCATGATACTACTCTTAACTACTCTCTGGTTGGACACTCTAATCCAAGGTAGGGCTATAACAACACACCTCAAAGTCCGTCTTTCCCAATCTAGATAACCCCACACTATCACCTTGAGCACTAGATGGTTCCAACAAACACCACAATTTCATAGAGACGTCCAACTCCAAATATAACTCGTAACAAATATTCAATCTAGCCAAAGTGCCAAACACGGTATGCATGCTGTCACTTTCACACACGTAGGGAAAAGCATAGTTCTATTAAAGCACAAATATATTTATGTAGACTCAAACCTAAGTGCCACCATGGCGTGCACACTGTCACTTTCACACACATGGGGAGAGCAGAGATCTAATGAAGCACTTGAGTAGCAAGGTAGATCTACTTGATTACAAAGATCATGATCACAATATGACCATGCATAGAGAGAGATGAACACATAACTAACGGTAGAGACCTTAGCCTCAAGGAAGAACTACTCCCTCCTCATCATGGGAATCAGCAACGGTGATGAATATGGTGGTGGAGATCAATGGAGATGGCTTGGGGGGAACTTCCCCGTCCCGACAGGGTGCCGGAACAGAGACTTTCTGTCCCCCGAATCTCCCCTTCGGTGGCGGCGGCGCTACAAAGGTTTTCATGGATTTATTCTGGATGATCTAGGGTTTTTGGGTCGGAGGCTTCTTATAGGCGCAGGAATCAAGGTCGGTGGGGGTCCAGGGGGCCCACACCACCTGTGGGCGCCCCTAGGGCTTGCCCGCGCCTAGGGGGGGGGTGCGGCCACCCTATGGCCCCCCTCCGGCTCTGCTTCGTGGTTCCGTGTTGCTCCGGGTAAAATAATGACTTTGGCTTTTGTCCCGTCCAATTCCGAGAATATTGATTTTCTGCCTTTCTGGAACCAAAAATAGAAGAAAACAGGCAACTGGCACTGTGGCAACTTGTTAATAGGTTAGTTCTAGAAAAGATATAAAAACACCTCAAAGTGTAGACAAAACATAAGACAAATGATATAAAACAAGCATGGAGAATCAAAAATTATAGATACGTTTCCGACGTATTAAGCATCCCCAAGCTTAACTCCTGCTCGTCCTTGAGTAGGTAAGTGATAAAAAGAATAATTTTTTAGGTGACATGCACCATCAAAAGCAAGATCAAACCATATGCAAGCATTGAAAGCTGGGATCATGTGCATGAAAGATGGAGTTCTAACAGTAAGACAAAGTAACTATGCATGCAACATGAAAGGCTAGAAACAAATATCATGAATAACATGCATTGAAAAACGTTTGTTTGTTTTACATACAGAAAACATAGCATAGTGGCAATCAGCTTGTCCCTCATAGAGTAGCAATATAGATGCATATGACACCTTCAAAGTTCACAAGGGTGACTAGAAACAAATAACACAAGAACAAGTAATATCACAATATGCATCAATCAATAAGCTTTGGAACATTGCACACAGAATGACAACTATGCTCTCTTAATGGTGCCTAAAGGTAGAAGATGGAGACTCAATAGCAGTGGAAGAAAGGCCTTTTTGTAAAGGAAGCAAGGATTACAAGTTTCAAAAAGAGCTTCCAAAAATTATGGTACTTGTTAGCTTTTAGCCCTCATTGCCCCTATCCTAAGCATCTTGAAGTGGTTAAGGTTAAAGTAGCAAAGATGGAGTATATGCTTTATGAAGTATAAGTTGGCAATCTCAAGTCCCTTGAATACGAGGGCCACACCTCATGCTACTCAACTTTAGTCACCTGCAAGTTCTTGTCATTGTAAGTATTTGCATATCATTGATAATCGCCAATAGGGTACCCCTTGCACATGGTACATGAGCTATCCCATAACCAAAATGACAAGGCAAGCAGACAATGATCATCTCAGCAATCTTCTTATTTACCATGGGAATATGGTGCTTTTTTCTCTCTTTCCTCTTTTCTCAATGTGTCTCTTTTTTTTATAAAAAGAATGCTTCATAGATGTCACTATGGTGATGCTGCAAGTTTCCATCATGATTAGTCATGGCTTAGGCTAGCGGCCCAGGCGTTTCTCTAACACAGGATACAAACTCCATGGACTTACAAGTTCCCTCTTTATTTCACATCGGTGACATCCATAGACAAAAGAGCATGATATCAACTGAGTACAAAGTACAAGTGCAATGTTGAAAACATTCCCCGTGATAGCACGGTTCTGCTAATTCCAACGTATAAGTGCAAGCATATACAACATAGATGACAGAATGGTTCAAGTTTATTAGGGGCAAAGACTATAAAGTGTGCCATCAAGTTTGTGAGGGCTTTAATCACTAAGTTTTCACATAACAAAATAGTTTTTAATTGGAAGATAGCTGAAAACAAGAATATACTTGGAATGGTGTAACACACCATGCATAGGAGTTTATAGCGGGCACTTTGGAAAAACTTGGTTTCTTGGGAGTTGGAAGCATGAGTAGATCTTACTCATACAAGTGGAGGCTAGCAAAAGACTGAGAGCAACCAACTAAGAGAGAAATAATGGCCATAATCATGCAGAGCAACAAAACATTACTAATCAAAGCATAGAGTGGTACTACAAGTCAAGTACTAAATGATCATAGAGGCTATGGTGACTTGTTCATAGTCATAACATGGTGTGAGCATGTTCCAAGTCAACCCAAACAAAACATTAAAGGAAAATACCACAATACTATGCTTTTGCATGCTAGAACAACGCATAATTTCTTCAAGGCACACTAAGCAATCCCAATTGTTTGGAACAATACATGCTACATCAATAATCACTAAGCATAAGGTCAAAACAACACCTAGCATGTCATGCTAAAGTTGAAGCCACAGTCAACGCAAGCTCCTCTTGCACTTCAAGCAAGAACTTACTACTCCGTTCCAACACCAAGCAACTTATTTGCAACAACTCACAAAGATAATAATCAATAAAGACCAGTGAGATTATCTCACAAATCCACAAATAAGAACTAAAAAGTTCTGAGATGAAATCACAACAAAACTAAGGCTAAACGCAGTGCTAGCAAAAGTGAACACTCACAAAACAATAAGAGTGAAAATTAGAGTGTTCTAGGCAATGAAAATAGAGTGTATCTCTCTCCAAAAGAAGTGTGTTATAACCAACCAACTTACTCAAGCAAACTAAGAAAACGAAAACTAAGACGCTCTAAGAACAACACAACAATGCATGAAATAATAAAAACAAAGTGTCTAGAAAGACCTGAGATTTTTATTGATGAAGAAGGGGATGCCTTGGGCATCCCCAAGCTTTGACGATTGTACCTCTTGGATATTTCTTGGGGTGACACCAGGGTGGCATCTCCAAGCTTGAGCTTTTGTCCATTCTTCATCTCATTACATCATTCTCTCTCTACACCTGAAAATTTTCCTTCATACAAAACTTTACACAATCTTCATTAGCAACATTAGTGTATTCAAAAGATAATAGACCTTTAGACAAAGCTTTGGAACAGAAATTCTTTTCACTAAAAACACAAGCTACTGTAGTAACTCCTTCAAGAAGCTCAATTCCCCAAAAGAGAACTCAAAAAGGAATCAATAAGAAGCAAATGCAAATAATGGCAGAAATCTGTCAAAATAGACCAGTAGGAAGAAACCGATTTTTTCGAACAGCTTCCGTTGCTCAAATCAAAAAGTGTTGAACTAACGAAAGTTAGGTATCATACTGGGGGATTTATTCATAAATTTTCACCTCAATCCGACTTACAGATACTCCTCACGATTTGTTTTGGTGGAGGACCGAAATCAGTTTCGGGACAACAACTCCCCAAATCTTACTTCCCTCTCATTAGAGGTCATTCTTGGCACAAACAGCAAACAAAAATGATAAGGTGAGGTCATTACTAAAGTAATAACTTCCAATACTTAAGGAAACTCTTGGGTTATCTCCCAACAAGTACTTTTCTTTAACGCCTTTAAGTTAGGCACGACGAAGAGCAAGGATTGGAAATGTCGAGGGAATGACCACGGCAGATGCTGCAATCGGCAGCGAGTAGTAGAACGAAGGGCAAGGGCGGCCAGCCATCTGCGGTGCGAGATGAGGGCAAAGACACAGGGATTTACCCAGGTTCGGCCCCCCGGAGGGTAAAGACCTACTCCTGCTAGATTATATTATGGAGGTGATTACAATGGGCGAACTCGGCGACTAGGCGGCGAGTTGCTTGGGTGTATGAGCGAACGTGTCTCTACTCGTCCCTTAGGGAGGTTTATATAGGCTCACCTCCCCTAGGGTTTACATATCTCAACCGATTGATTATGACTTTGCCAATTGTTTAAGTCAAACCGACTGGGCCTATCTGCTCGCCTGGGCCTTTGACCCCCAGTCGCCTGGTGCCTTGACGGGCTTCAATCCACTCGCCGTTCTGCAGGCCCACTCGCCAGCCTTTGGGCCAGTCGGAAACGTCCCGCTGAGGATACCCCAGTAGGCATATCCCCATCAGTAGTCCCCGAGGCCGTCGTTGATTAGGCGCGGGTGGCTACTGGCAGTCGGAGTATACGGCTTCAAGTTGGCATCCAGTCGAATCGTCGGCGGGCTCCTGCACGAAGGGAAAAATCCAGCAAACCGAGTTGCGTCTTGAGTCGAATCAACGGGTCGCGGCCTCGGCGAATAACTCAGCGAGCCGGGTGGCAGGAGGCGGACCATCGGGCGTGGTCAAACTAGCCGTTAAGGTAACTTAACGGTAACTTTCGGCGTAATCATCGCGCGGTAACGGCTCCCTAATTTGGCGGGCAGCTCGCGCTATATAAGAGGGATGGTAGGCTATCGGAAAGCCAACCGCCCATCATTTCCTCCGAGTGCACACATCTCCCGTCCGCTGATCCCGCGAACTGATCGACCCGCAATCTTCCGCCCCCAAAGCGAATCCTCAGCCATGGCCCTCTCTACTGAACCTTGGGGAAGATCCAAGTGCACCAGGGCGCAACTGGCCTCCTTCGAGGAGGCCGGAATCCTGCGCGGCAGTTGGCGAATCCCGCCGGAAACGACCCCGATCCGCGAGAGAGTTCATCTGTTTCACTAGTCACCTCGGCGGGGTTTGGGTTTCCACTTCTGTTCTTCCTGCGCTTACTACGAGATCCAGCCCTCGGATCTGGGTCCCCACGATGTCGAGCAGCTCGCCATCTTCGTGGCGTTCTGCGAGTGCTATGGGCTGCCGCCCTACTTTCCCTTGTGGCAAGATCATTCCATGGACGGATCAGCCGAGGAGGCGGCCCAATGCTAGCCGCAGGGGCTTAACTTTCAGCTCAAATCAAAGCCTCCTTCTTCGACCGATCTGCCGGCCAAAGCGGCGAGCGAAAAAGTCTTGGTTTTACGTGACCGGCGACCGGCGACGAGGCGGCGATCCCGCGATCGCCAACCGTCCCGAGCCGCGCAACCTCCAGGTCGTCAAGCTCCCCGATGACCAGCGAATGGTCGTCGACGAGATGCTCCAGACCATTCGCGGTCTGAAGAAGAAAGGGCTCCAGACGGTGAACCTATACAACTGCTGGCTTGGGCGGCGGCTCGTTCCGCTCGCCCAACGCGAGCATTATATGTACCAGTACACCGGCCGAGAAGACTCGACGAAGGCCTGCCTCGCCGAGTGGAAGCTGGAGGACTACCTCCAGGCGCTGAAGAGGATCACCCAGGCGGCATACACGGACGCGCAGGCCGGGATTCCTCCATACACCGCGAAGCGTCCGGCTCCAACGGTAATTATCTTTTCTTATTCGCAGTCGCAGTATGCGATCGGTAACTTTAACTTCGTTTCATGTTTTCACGCAGCTATTCCAAGTGGTCGAAGGGTGGCTACCACCCGCCGACGACGAGAGCTCCGGGCCATCCGCCCAGGATACAAGCGAGTCGCCACCGCCAAAGGGTAACGCGGACGACGAGGACGAGTCCGAAGAGATTGCCCCTGGTCCGAAAGACCCGGGCAACGCGTCAACGCGAACTCGAGGCAAGCAGGAGCCTCGAGCGTCATGACGATGACGAAGAACTCCCAGAGACCACCTCGCTCCGTCAGGCCACTCCCGCGAAGAAGAAGAAAGAGGCGAGGGCTCCCTTGAGGAGGAAAACGAAGCCGCCGAAGATGGCTTCACCGCAAGGCCAGCGAGCAGCTCCGATGCCCACAGCTCGGCGGTGGCGGCCCCGCCAACAACCGCGCTAGATGCGCCATCCACGGAGGCACCGCTGGCCTCAATGCCTCCGCCATTCACGCCAGTCTCCGGGCTAGGGAAGGCTCCAACCGAAGCGACTTCACCTCGCAAGGAAGTCCCGAGCGCAGTCTCGCCTCGCAAGGAAGCTCCGCATGAAGCCCCTCCTCCTCACAGAGGTCTCCGTGAAGGCGCCTGAGGTACCAACCGCTACCTCGACATCAAAGAAGCCATCGTATCCAGGCCTGGCGTCTGGGCGGGGCTCGATCGCCGTTGGGCCCGGCTGGAGAAACCAGCCTTCAGACGGGCTGCGTTTCATTCGATCGCCAAGTAAGCGCCGGCCTTCACCTTTCTCTCTTACCATTTTACTGTTTTTACTGAGTTGTCTTGATGCGTGGACCGGAGTGAAGAAGATGGGCCACCCGGTGGGCCAAGGTGCCCTCCGTTAGCGAGGAGGACCCTTCTCGTAAGAGGAAGGCGGACGAAGTCGCCACCGCCACGGAGGGCAGCAAGAGGGCCAAGGCGGCGACATTGTCGCCGTCTCACGACACTGGCGACCGCGGCTGGGCCCGCTGTGGAAGCGACCGCATCCACGAAGGGCATCTCGTTCCGAGGCGGAGGAGGCGAGCTCCTTGAGCGGCGTCAATCGCTACCTTCCCCGCTTCATGACCAAGGCGGCCCACGGCGAAGCGGCTGCGACTGCGAGCCCTACTCCAGATTGCGGCGCCGAGATTGACCAACGTCGCGGACACACCGGCGTTGCTTGCGTCTGACGCGGCGCAATCGACAACATGCTTGGCGCGGCCATCCGGTACCTCCGGTCCCGAGGATCAGGTCGTTGCTTTGCAACGGCGATTCTTTAATTCTGGTTTTGCGCGTTGAGTCCGGTCCCGAGTGCGCTTTTCGCTAAATTTTAGCGGGTGGGCACTTAGGAATTTTTCAACCGCCCGGTCCCGAAGTGCGCTTTTCGCTAAATTTTAGCGGGTGAGCACTTAATATTCATGTGCTAACTTTGACGATGTGCGTGGTCTGCTTGGAGTCGGCAGAGCGATTGGCTGCGGCGTCTTGAGGAGGAGTTGGCGCTCTTCATGAGGTTAACAAGGACCTTCGTGCTGTTGCAAGCAGTGAGGCGGCTCGCCAAGAACTTGTACCAGGTGGCGGTGGCGGCTAGGTCTGCATTAAACGGCCGAGCAAAGGATCGCCGACCTCGGCGCGAACTGCGAGGCGAAGAGGAAGCAAGCTCGGCGAATGGGCGAGCTAAGGCCGTGGCGGCGGAAGAGGACCGGAAGGTGTCGGAGGCCCTCATTGTTGGGCTTCAAGACGACCATTCATCGCTTCAAAATTTCATCACGGAACTCGCTCGCCCGTTGCTTGGTAAGTGCACCTTCCCTAGTCTTGCAATCATATTGTTTGTGGTTTCCGTAGTGCTCAACTGTTTCCATCTCGCAGTCGTGTGATAGGTAGCCTGAGGCGACCTCTCTTGATGCGAGAGTGCGTGAGCATGCTTGTCGACTTCGGCGGCGTTGTCGGCGATGCATCCGCCTATCTTCAAGAGATGTCGCCCACGGAGGTTATTCTCAGTGACCTCGTTGAGGTGTGGGAGTACTTGGAGAAGGCGCCCATGATCGTGGAGTTCATGACGGTCGGCGTTTGGCGTGGGCGTCGACGGCTACGAGCCTTGGGCTCCCACTTCCCGAAGATTTCGACCTCGACGATGTGACGAGTGGGTATCCTTCGTCGGGCGCGCGGTGGACCTGTCGAGGTCCTCAAGCTGCAGGAGCGAGCTGCCGCTTACTCGGGCGTGTGCGGCGATGGGCGACCTTCTTCCTTATCAGAAGCGGTCGCGCCGAACGACCCCGAGCCGCCGCATCGCGACTTCAAGGTCGAGCAGCCCTTCCGCGCGGCGATGGCGGGCGAGCTGACAACGTATCCATCGAACCCGTATACTCCGTTCATTCGGAAGCGGCGGGATACGGGTGCATCATCGTCGAAGCCTGCAGAGTAGTGTGGTATGCCTAGATAAGTTAGTAGCAATTCTGCCGAACAGGCATAGTTTGTAATGTAAGACAATGCGATGTGCGATTGAATCGGATGTTGTGTTTATTTTGCTAAATCGTGTTTTGGATTGATTTTGGATGAGTCCCCGAGCGCGTCCGCCCTTTTGTGGGGTTCACCTTATATATGATGTGTGTTGTTATCATGTGTTTTGTTAATTTAGTCGACTACCGGGCTCGGAGAGCCATAATGGCGAGTCCCTTGAGTGCTCTGTGCTTTACCGTTTTCCCGTCTGTGACGGGCGGGTGGCCGAGTCCCCGGCGTGGTACTTGGTAGTTCAAGGCGCGACTCGAGGTGGTTGAGGACTGGCCAGCGTTGTGTGGGCGTCGCTCTGCTGGCCGGTGGGTCAGTCGCGTGGCGAGGTCTGGGCACGCTCTCGTACTTGGCGTTTTCCCTGACCGATCGGGGCGAACGGGGATGCAGTCCCCGAGCGTGGTACTTAGTCGTTCGAGTCGCTATGCCGAGGATGCGGAGGACCAGGGTCGCTGGGAAGCGAGGATGATGTCTTGGTTCGTAAAACCGTCGAGCTAGGCGACTCGATGGGGCTCCGGGTTGGCGTTTTTTAGCGATGCAAGACCTGAAATGAGTCGGTGCTCTTACATCGCACTACTTAGCCGTGCGGTCGCTGTACCAAGGGTTGACTTCGTATTTTAGCATGACTATTAATTACGAAAGCAGTGGCACAAGGTATGGGGAGTAGACGAATTTTGCAGAACCGTTTCTTTTATTCATAGCGGGGAGAGTACATATGTGGGGTTCTAGGTATAGAACTTCCGGAGGAGGTTTACATTCCAGGGCTGACGTCGAGTTCACCGTCCCATGACGTCGGCGAGGTAGTAGGCGTCGTTGCCGTCTGCGCCCGATAGCGAACGGGCCTTCCATGGAGGGAGAGCTTGTGCATGCCCTTCTTGTCTGGATGAGGCGTAACACCAAGTCACCTTCACGGAAGGTGCGGGTTTTCACCGTCTGCTGTGGTAGCGACGAGCCCTTTGCCGCGATAGATTGCGGTGCGCGATCGGTAGTCGCGTGCTTCGCCGAGTTGGTCGAGCCCGTCTTGGCGGGCTAGTTCGCTTCGACCTCCGTGTAGTGGACGACCGTGGCGAGTCGTGTTCGAGGTCGGTGGGCATGACCGCTTCAGCCCGTAGACCATGAAGAAGGGGTGAATCCGTCGACTGTTGACCGAGGTGCGGATTCCCGGATGACGGAGGAAGCTCTTCGACCCAGCATCCGGTGTGCGCTCGAGTGGTACTTGAGGTCGCGGCGGGCCGTGGAGGATGCTTTGGTTGGCTCGTTCCGCTGGCCGTTGGATTCGGGTGTCTGTTGACGCGAGGTCGAGCGGATGTGGTGCTCTCGCAGAACTCGGCCATTGCTCCTTGGAAGTTTGTGCCGTTGTCCGTGATGATGCTGTTAGGGAAACCGTAGCGGTATATGAGCTCGCGTAGGAACTTGGTGGCAGTCTTCCCGTCGCACTTCCGGACTGGCTTGGCTTCTACCCACTTGGTGAATTTGTCCACGGCGACCAGCAGGTGGGTGTAGCGGAGGGGCCTTCTTGAAGGGCCCCATGTCCATGCCCCACACGGCGAATGGCGGTGATGGGGATGGTTTTGCGCCGAACTTGGAGCGTCGTCTCGGTTGGCGTGCCGGCACCGGCGCATCGCGCTGGGCGATGTCGACGGCGTCGGCGTGTGCGGTGGGCAAGAGAAGCCGTGTCGCATAGCCTTGGCGACTAGGGAAGCTGCGCAGCGTGGTGGCGCGATCGCCTGAGTGGATGTCGTGTAAGATTTTGCGTCCTTCGGCTGGTTGGACGCAGCGTTGGAACACGCCGGTGACGCTGCGCTTGTGTAGTTCGCCGTCGATGATGGTGTAAGACTTGCATCGGCGAACAATCATTCGAGGGCTTGTCTCGTCTGCGGGCAGGTTGCCTGTCTCCAGGTAGGCGATGTAGGGCTTGGTCGGCCGTTCGCTCGGTGACAAGTGCGACCAAGGTTGCCTCTGGTTGAGCGGGACTCAATGTCGATCTCCTTCGAGGAGAGCGACGGTGTGAAGATGGTGTCTAGGAACACGCCCGGTGGTGTGGATCGTGACCCGATGCGAGAGAGGCGTCGGCCTCCTCGTTTTTCGCTGTCGATCCACTCGACGGAATAGCGGTGAAGTGGCCGCCCAGCTTGTCCACCTCTTGGCGGTACGCCGCCATGGTAGGAGACGGCGTCGCGGTGCGGCGACTTGTCCCTGACGAGGTCGGAATCGCCAGCATCGAAGGCGATTGACACTCATCTCCTGCAGCTCGCATGCCGTGGAGTAGGGCCTCGATTCGCCATGTTGTTGGTGCGGGCGTGAAATCGAGGCGGAGGATGTAGAGCTTGTCGCCTTTGGCGAAGCACTATCCCGCTCTGCGCCGTCCGCGTTTTGGACCCGTCGAGTGTAGGCTCCAATAGTGAAGGTACCGGCTTCTCGGCTGGGCCTCCTCCCGGTCGGCGAAATCGGCGATGCGACTTGATCGCCTCCGTGGCTCGTGCTTAACGTTGTGGACGCCGATCTCGGCCCACTTGGCGACCCGCCCGGTCGCCTCGCGATTGCGGATGATGTCTTGTAGTGGAGCGGAGGAAACGATCGTGATGGGATGCTCCTGGAAGTAATGCGGCAGGCGTCGCTGAGCTCTGAAGACCGCGTATACCAGCTTTTGGTACTGTGGGTATCGCTGGCGCGACTCCGTTAGGACCTCGCTGATGTAGTATACCGGCCGCTGGACTGGGCGCTCTTTTCCTTCCTCTGGTCGTTCGACGACCATTACAGCGCTGACGACGCGCTCGGACGCCGCGACGTAAACCAGCATGGGCTCCTTGTCGACGGGTGCGGCGAGTAGAGGTGCGGCGAGTAGCACCTTTTTGAGGTCGCGGAGCGCGTCGTCCGCCTCCTTGTCCCACTGGAAGGTGGGATTCTTGCGCATCAGGCGGTATAGTGGCATCGCCTTTTCGCCCAGGCGTGGGATGAAGCGATCGAGCCGCTACACGCCGCCACGGACGCCGCGCGCACTCGGGTTTGCCGGCAGGCGATCGTGTCGATCTTTGTTGGGTTTGCCTCGATTCCTCGTTTGGAGACGACGTACCCTAGCAATTGCCCGGCGGGTACACCGAAGGTGCACTTGCCTGGGTTGAGCTTTATCTTGTACCTCCGCAGGTTGGCGAAGGTCTCCGCTAGATCGGCGAGTAGATCGCCTTGGCGAGCGGATTTTACAACCACGTCGTCGATGTAGACGTGGATGTTGCGGCCAATTTGGCTCGCGAGGCATTCTTGCATGCACTTGGTAGGTCGCCCCGGCGTTCTTGAGGCCGAAGGTCATGGCGGTGTAGCAGAAGGCTCCGAATGGCGTGATGAACGCCGTCTTCTCTTCGTCCTCGACAGCCATTTTGATCTGGTTGTACCCAGAGTAGGCGTCGAGGAAACACAGCGACTCCGAGCCCGCGGTGGAGTCGATGATTTGATCGATCCGCGGGAGGACGAACTGCTCCTTTGGGCAGGCGCTGTTCAGGTTTGTGTAGTCGATACACATTCTCCAGGTCCCGTTTTTCTTTTCGACCAGGACTGGGTTTGCCAGCCACTTGGAGTATTTGATTGGCCGAATGAAGCCGGCAGCGAGCAGGCGCTGCACTTCTTCGGCAATTGCTCGACGGCGCTCTTCATTGAAGGGCCGTAGCGACTGCTTGACTGGTCGCACTTTGGGGTCGGCGTTTAGTTTGTGCTCAGCGAGCTCCCTAGGGACACCAGGCATGTCGGAGGGTTTCCATGCGAAGATGTCCCTATTCTCACGAAGGAACTCGATGAGCGCGCCTTCCTATGCTGGGCTCATGCCTGTCCCGATCGTCACCGTCTGGCTGGGGTCGCCTGGGACCAGCTCGACGGTGCGGGTGTGCGTCGTGGCCTCAAAGGTTGAGGTGTTTGTGCCCTCTGAGTTGGGCTTCTTGAGTATTGTGGGGTCGTCGTTGTTGACCCCGCTCGCGTATTTGGCGAGCTCATCGGCGTGACTAGCTTCCGCCGCGATCACGGCGTCGGCGAGTGCGGCTCCTTTGGCCTCGCATTCGGCGGCCATGTCAGGGTCGCCGTTGATGGTGATGACGCCGCACGGCCCGGGGAGCTTCATCGCGTTGTACGCGTAGTGGGGTGCCGCCATGAATTTGGCGAACGCCTGGCGCCCCAGGACGCAATGGTAGGGGCTGTCGAAGGGCACCAGCTCGAAGACGATCCGCTCGGTGCGGAAGTTCGCCGGAGTGCCGAAGGTGACGGGTAGCGTGACCTTGCCGATCGGGTAAGCCTTCCGACCGGGGACAATCCCGTGGAACGTTGTGTGGGTTGTCTCGATCATCGACTGCGGGAGCCGCAGCCGCCTGAAGGTGTCGAGGTAGAGGATGTTGATGGAGCTGCCGCCGTCCATCAGGGTCTTGGGGAGCCAGTAGTCGCCGACCTTGGGCTTGACCACCAGGGCGACTCGTCCTGGGTACTCGATGCGTGGCGAGTGGTCTTGCCGGCTCCAGGTGATGGGCTGTTCCGACCAGTTCAGGCGGGGGCGTCTGAGCCACCGCGTTGGCGGCGGCTGGCGATGACCTTCTTCTCGCGCGTGTTGAAGCGGTGAAGGTGTGGAGCGAGCCGCTACTTTGCCGAATTTTCCGCCATTTTGCGGGTCGTTGTCGGTGTCCTCCCGCGCGTGACGTGCCTTCTCGATTTCCCTGAGGGTGTGGCAGTCGGCGGTGGTGTGCGTGGCGGGCTTTCCTTCCCTGCGTTGAAACGCACGGTTGGTTAAGGAGGGCCGGGATCGAACCTTGGCTTGTTCTTGTAGTTGCCGCCGTCAGCGTCGTTGTCCTCCGTCGCGGCGGTAGCTCTTGGGCTCGCGTTATGCGTGCCCGGCGTTAGCGGCAATCGACTTCGCCCGTCGTTCGCGCTTGCTCGTGGAGTGCGGCTGTAGCGTGGTCGACTCGGCGACCGCCGTCGTTACCGCCCGTCTTGGCGTTGCCCTCGACTCATCGTCGATGTCTTGGTTGGGGTCTTCCTCGGCGCGCTTGGCGATCTCGAGGAGGTCGGGGATGTTGTCGAGTGTTTTGGCGTGTCGCTGAGCTTGGCGACTAAAGGCTCGTGGCGCACGATGTCTTGAAGCAATGGATCGCGGTGTCGGGTGGATGCCGACGCGTTGTACGAGCTCCTGCCACCGTTGAACCCGGTTGGTCGACTCGCGGGTCCCTAACGCAGCGTTCAGGTCCTCGATGGTGGTGGCGCGAGTGTAGGAACTCGAAGTGCCCGACGGCGTCTCGCATTTCTTCCCGTGAGTCGACATCACGGGGGCGTGTTGATCCATTGCCTGCATGTCCCCTCCATCATCAGTGGGAGGTAACGGGCGGCGAGTAGGTCAGTGTGACCCGCGATCCCCATTGCCATGAGGTATGTGTCGAGCCAGACTGCGGGGTCATACGAGGAGTCGTATTTTTCGATCTCCTTTGGCGCCTTGAAGTTTGGCGGGTACTTTTCGCCGCGGATCATTGGTCCGAAGCACTTGGGCCCCAATCGACTGAGCGACCCCATGGGCTCGCCGTCGCGGCGAGTATTTAGGGTGTGCCGCAAGTCGTCGGGCTGGCGTGCGCGCCAGTTTTGGTTGTTGATGATGTGAGTGCTGGCGTCGACGGTTCTCCGTTGGCGGCGACGGTTGGTCGCCGCCTGGGATCGTTGGTAGAGAGTGCCGCATCGCGGTCGTTGGAGCTGCAGTGGCTCGGCGGCAATTGAGGTGTTTGCCACGGCGGGCGGCCGCCGAGGCCGCCGCTTCGAGGAGCGAGTACACTCGCCCTGCAGTCGGCGCCTGCTACTGCTGTTCCACGGCCTTCGCGAGTAGGGCCACTGACGTCTTGGATTTGTAAGGCGCCTCGCCGGTCGTGATCTTGTCGGCAGCGGCTCGGCCTGCCACGAGGTTGTCCATCGGGGTGGAAGCAGTGGAAGGCCGTTCGCGTCAGCGCTCCGTGAGGAGACGACTATCGCGGCTGGTCCACAGGAGGGTGCGGTTAGGTGGTGGCGGGGCACCCATCGCCAGATCTGGCGGGTCGGCGCTTCCGCTGGTGGCGCGTTCTCGCAGATCGCGCTCGGCTATCTTGGCGGATCGTTCTCATCGTCGAAATTCAGCGCCTGAACGGTGGGGTTCAGCGCGACCTGATCCGGCTGGTGGTAGCGTGGCGGTTCTTCTTGTCACACCTCGGCGAAATTTCTCGCTCGGCCTGCTCGCCTCTTGCCTCCGCCAGTTTGGTGAGTTCCTCGACCTCCGTTGCCGTGGCGTTGGGAGGGATCGGGGTGGAGAAAGGGTCCTCCGGCGGATCGGCGCCGGTGGCCATGTAGGTCGCAGCGTGGCGACCGGTCCCGTCGTGGAGGTCGGCGGAGTTTTCCGACCCGGAGTCGAAGTCGAAGATCCCGGGATGGAAGGGTCCTCGAAGTCTCCGCGTTGGAGACTGGTGATGGAGCCCGCGACGGGCGCGGTGATGGAGCCGCGAGTGACGCCGGGTCGCCCGAGTCGGCGTCGTGAGGGCGCGTCTCCTGCGGCGGCTGGTTCTCGCCACGTTCGTGGGCGAGTCGTACTTTCGGAGGCGGCGGTGGATCGTGCGGATCGGCTCGGAGAGCCGATCGCGTGGTGGCGATTCGCGGATGCGAGCGAGTCCTCCGGTGATGGCGTCGGTGAAGCCGGCGAAGATGATCGTGCCGTTGGCGGGATCACGTTGTCGCGTGGTCGGCGCCCGGGGCGTATTTGCTCGGCAAGATCTGGAGCATCTCGCCGATCGCTATCATGCGGCGGTGGCGACCGTCTCGTTGATGGGCAGATTGGATCTCGCCGAGAACACCGCCGGACCGGCCAGGCCCCACGGTGGGCGCCACTGCCGAGAATGACCACGGCAGATGCTGCAATCGGCGAGTAGTAGTAAACGAAGGGCAAGGCGGCCAGCCATCTGCGGTCGAGATGAGGGCAAAGACACAGGATTTACCGGTTCGGCCCCGGGTAAAGACCTACTCTGCTAGATTATATTATGGAGGTGATTACAATGGGCGAACTCGGCGACTAGGCTGAAGTTGCTTGGGTGTATGACGTGACGTGTCTACTCGTCCCTTAGGGAGGTTTATATAGGCTCACCTCCCTAGGGTTTACATATCTCAACCGATTGATTCTGACTTTGCCAATTGTTTAAGTCAAACCGAGCCTATCGCTTTGGGGCCTTTGACCCCTCGCTGGGTGCCTTGACGGGCTTCAATCCACTCGCCGTTCTGCAGGCCCACTCGCCAGCCTTTGGGCCAGTCGGAAACGTCCCGCTGAGGATACCCCAGTAGGCATATCCCCATCAGGAAAGGAGAAAAATAAAAGTGAGCAAGTATATCCACTGTGAAAACATTGTTTTGTTCATTAACTAAATCTATTTCTGCAGCTGTTTTCTTGCCAACCCTGTTAGGTAGCCTGTCATGTACAATAGGCTTACTCTGTATGCTTTGTTCAATCTAAGTAAATCTACTTATCCTGTTTGTTTTTACTATGTGTTATGTCTCCAGTCTCTATCGGCGAAAAGGAAATATGTTCGAGAGTTTCGACTTTTATTGTTTCTACCGTTCTCACTGATGTCTACGCACTTCTATTCTTTTAGACAGTTGTTGGACCTCCAAGTGCAGAGGTTTGTAGGACAGCAGCAAGTTTCCCTTAAGTGGATTACCCAAGGTTTATAAACTCAGGGAGGAAGTGGTCAAAGGTATTCCCTCTCAAGCAATCCTGCAATCAAGATATAAGAAGTCTCTTGTGTCCCCAATACACTTGTCAGGTGTATAGGTGCACTAGTTCGGCGAAGAGATAGTGAAATACAAGTGGTAACGGTGCCATAAAATAGCTTCTGACTTGTTGTTGCCGTGGGGTAACGGTGCCAGAAAATAGCTGATGGCGTAGACTAAAGGCAAACTGAAGGAAGCAAGCAAACATGCAACAAATCTAGTAGCAAACGGTGTTTCAATGCTTAGAAAAAAGGCCTAGGGATCATACTTTCACTAGTGAACACTCTCTCATATAAATATCCTCTCTTCATGATACTACTCTTAACTACTCTCCGGTTGGACACTCTAATCTAAGGTAGGGCTATAACAACACACCTCAAAGTCTGCCTTCCCCAATCTAGATAACCCCACACTGTCACCTTGAGCGCTAGATGGTTCCAACAAACACCACAATTTCATAGAGACTTCCAACTCCAAATATAACTCATAACAAATATTCAATCTAGCCAAAGTGCCACACTCGGTATGCACGCTTTCACTTTCACACACGTGGGGAAAAGCATAGATCTATTAAAGAACAAAGAGTATTTATGTAAACTCAAACCTAAGTGCCACCATGGCATGCACGTTGTCACTTTGACACACATGGGGAGAGCAGAGATCTAATGAAGCACTTGAGTAACAAGATAGATCTACTTGATTACAAAGCTCATGATCACAATATGACCATGCATAGAGAGAGAGAGATGAACAAATAGCTACCGGTAGAGCCCTTAGCCTCGGGGAAGAACTACTCCCACCTCATCATGGGAATCATCAACGGTGATGAAGATGGTGGTGGAGATCAATGGAGATGGCTCCGGGGGCACTTCCCCATCCCGGCAGGGTGCCGGAACAGAGACTTTCTGTCCCCCGAATCCCCCCTTTGGTGGCGGCGGCGCTACAGAGGTTTTCTTGGATTTATTCTGGATGATCTAGGGTTTTTGGGTCGGAGGCTTCTTATAGGCGCAGGAATTAAGGTCGGTGGGGGTCCAGGGGGCCCACACCCCCTAAGGGCGCCCCCAGGGCTTGCCCGCGCCTAGGGGGGTGCGGCCACCCTGTGGCCCTCCTCCGGCTCTGCTTCGTGGTTCCGTGTTGCTCCGGGAAAAATAATGACTTTGGCTTTGGTCCCGTCCAATTCCGAGAATATTGATTTTCTGCCTTTTTGGAACCAAAAACAGAAGAAAACAGGCAACTGGCACTTTGACAACTTGTTATAGGTTAGTTCCAGAAAAGATATAAAAACAGATCAAAGTGTAGGCAAAACATAAGATAAATGATATAAAACAAGCATGGAGCATCAAAAATTATAGATACGTTTCCGACGTATCACTCACTCTACTTAACCTGCGACGTTTATTTTTCTTTCCACCATATCGTTCATGTATCCGCACTGCTCGTGTACGCGTGTAAGGTAGAATTCACAGGCGCGCACGGGGTGGGGCCCATCCCCATCGTTGACGCATGTCCCCTACTTTGGTCCTAATACGTTTTTCCAGCACGATACGAATATGGAATAGTATTATGTGTAAGTGAAGACATTGTGCGTCACGTTCATGTTTCTCTTTATTTTAATCCATCTGTCTTAGTAATCGATTTTCCTCATTAGGCGTTATGCCTACCGGACACGTCCCGAGGGGCGCATAGAGAAGTCTAGTTACAAGAAGTTGAATCTATCAAATTAGAAGTATCTATGCTAGCATCATTAATTTGTTTACGTTTATGCACAACATGTTTCTCATTGTTTTGTAATGCAATTTGAAGCTTATGAAGAGTATCATCATGAACAAAACACAAAGAGGTAATCTTAGAATATATAGAGTGACAAGACTTTGCAGGAGTCATCATGAAGGTTCGTAGACTTAAGTCTACTAACTTAAAATTCAAAGATGCAATTTTCAAGTCATATTTTCTAATTATTTTAGTGTCATGATCTAGAAAGAAACTCAGTTTACTATCACTTTCGAGTAATCCATCATAAGAAAGTTGTACCTCATTGTTGGTGTCATTGTCATAATCACTAGTGGAAACGAGGTCTTTTGTTGATCCCGAAAAGGGGATTTAACACCGGTTCTTCTACGAACCGGTGTTAAAGGGGGGGGCGTACCAGCGTGGCCCCTGCAAGGATCCCTTTAACACGGTTCGTGCCACGAACCGGTGTTAAAGGTCCTCCGATGGCGCACAAGACTTTAACACCGGTTCGTGGCATGAACCGGTGTTAAAGGGGGCTATATAAGACACCACCCAGCCCACACACACCACTCTTCCATTCTTTCACATTTTGGAGCCTAGCAAGAGGGTGTGAAGAGTGCTAGTTTGTGTTTTTCATATGCACTAGAGGTGTTGGTGAAATGCCCGAGAGCTCAAAATAAGCTTTCTTGTTGCTCTTTCCGTCTCGGCCGAGGTCGGCAACTATAGTTTCATGTGTCATTGATGTACTATATATATCAATGGTCATCTCCCTATTATTTTTGATATATACTACATATTAATGCAGATGAATCGACAATGGATGTACGGTGACCGCCGACTTCCGAGTACATTACGGCCTCCAAAATTTCATCATTGTGGCTAATGCAAACCGTGGTCACAATGGTTTTATGTGCTATCCGTGTGTTCCGTCGTAACAAGAAAGACTACTCAAATACCGAACCATTCACGCCCACCGCTTGATCCGGTTTCATGCCCACTATAATTGTTGGACCAAGCACGGAGAAAAAGGGGTTGTGATGGAAGACAACGAAGAAGAAGAGGATGATGAAAACTATCATAATATGTATCCACGAATATGATGATAATGCAACGGAGGTTGATAATGAAGATCAAGAGGGAGCAGATGGGCCCGGATGACGATCTTGGTCGGGCCATTCTTGATGCAAAGGAAGAATGTGAAACTGAAAAGGAGAAGGAGAATGGAGAAGATGTTAAAGGATCACAAAACATTGTTGTATCCAACTTGCGAAGATGGCCACAAAAAGCTAGGTGCCACACTAGATTTCTTTGCAATGGAAGGCAGAGAATGGTGACCGACAGCATTTTCAAAGTTGTTGGTAAAATGAAGAATCTTCTTCCAAGAAATAATGAGTTGCGACGGACATACCAAGCAAAGAAGGTTGTCGCCCTCGAGGATTAGGCGTGTAGAAGATACATGCCTGCATTAATGCATCCTCTACATGGTGAGAAGTACGAGAATTTGGATGCATGCCGGTATACCTTTGCGGTATAAGATCGACGAGACGATCTGGCGATGTTGAGGCGAGGCCCCTAGGAAGAAGGTTCCGCCAAGGTTATGTGGTATGCTCCTATAATACCACGGTTAAAACGTCTCTTGAAATAAAGAGCATGCCAAGTTGTTGCGATGGCACATGGAAGATTGTAAGAAAGGCGATGTTGAGACACCCGCTGATGGGTCACAGTGGAGAAAAGTCGAGCGAGAGTACGGACTTCTCGCGTGGCGCAAGGAACTTAAGGTTTGGTCTAAGTACAGACGGCGTGAATCCTTTTGGTGAGCGAGCTGCGATCCACACACGGCTGTGACCTATGTATCTATAACCTTCCTCCTTGGTTATGTATGAAGAGGAAGATCATTATGATGCGGTGCTCATCCAAGGCCCGAGGCAACCCGACGACATTGATGTGTACCTAAGGCCATTAGTTGAAGAAATTTTACAGCTGTGGGCCAAACCAGGTGTGCGTATGTGGGATGAGCACAAAGGGGAGCCATTTGACCTCTGAGCATTGCTTTTCGTAACCATCAATGATTGGCCCGCTCTTAGTAACATTTCAGGAAAACAAACAAGGGATACAATGCATGCACACTGTTTAGATGATCTTGAAAGTGTATATTTGGATAAATGTAAGAAGGTTGTGTACCTAGGGTATCGCCGATTTCTTAAGTTGCATCCGATGAAAAGAAAGGCAAGCATTTCAAGCGTCTGCGAACCCGGGAAGCCTGTCCTCCGTGCCGGTGAGGAGGTATTTGGTATGGTCAAGGACCTAGAAGTAATGTTTGGAAAAGGTCACAGTCTATCTGTTCGAATGACGATGCGGACATGCGCCCATGTGGAAGAAGCAATCGATATTTTGGGACCTACCCTATTGGAAAGTCTTAGAGGTCCGCTCTTCAATCGACGTGATGCACGTGACGAAGAATGTTTGCGTGAACCTGCTAGGCTTTCTAGGAGTGTATGGGAAGACAAAAGATACACCGGAAGTAATGACAGACCAGCAACGTCTCAAGGCCTCAAGAGCCTATGCATCCCGAGAACGAGAAGGGTAAACGATGCCACTTAACTCCTGCCAGCCTATGCTCTTACCAAATCGAGAAGGAAATCTTTTTGAATGTCCGAAAGCAGTATCAAGGTCCGTCGGCTTCGTTCAATATAAAGGAATAATAAATAATAAATATGGCGGAGAAAAATTCCAAAACTGAAGTCTCATGATCGCCACGTGATTATGACACATTTGCTTCGATTACATTGAGGGCTTCTACGAAAATGTTCGAGTACCCATTGTGAAGCTATGTGCATTCTTCAATGCAATATCTCAGAAGGTAATCGATCCAGAAAGCCTACCAGGGTTACAAACAGATGTGGCCCAATGTCTTGTCAGCTTTGAGTTGGTGTTCCCACCATCCTTCTTGAATATTATGACGCATCTCCTGGTTCACCTAGTAGAAGAGATTGCCATTCTCGGTCATGTATTTCTACACAATATGTTCCCCTTTGAGAGGTACATGGGAGTCTTAAAGAAATATGTTCATAACCGTGCTAGGCGAAGGAAGCATCTCCAAGTGCTATGTAGAGAGGAGGTCATTGAGTTCGTGTTGATTTTATTCGACCTTAAAGGCGATTGGTGTTCCAGAATCACGACATGAGGGGACTGCGTGGAAAAGGCACCCTAGGATGTAAAGCAATGATATGTAGGACGGGCATTCTCTCAATCAAGCACACTACACGGTTTTACAAAGATCTATCTTGGTTGCCCCGTATATCAATGAACACAAGAATTTAATACGCCTCAAACACCCGGGGCAGTCTGATGAATGGATTATAAGTGAACACATGGCGAGTTTTGGCGGCTGGCTACAAAGACTTCTCACGAATAACACCACTGTTGGGGATCAGCTGTACTTGTTGGCCAGGACACCATCTTCGACTGTATGTACTTTCCAAGGGTACGAGATAAATGGGAATACATTTTACACGATAGGCCAAGATAAAAAGAGCACCAACTCACAATATCTGAACTTGGAGGGACATGATGACGACAACTCAAGTACTAGTCATGGAGAAGATGAAGACTCCGGTGAACGCAATTTAATGGTTACAAAGTCCGGCGAGGTATATGCATTGATTAAGCCTCTGCTAACTTCCACCAACAATCTTGTTCTACATGTATTAATTAATTAACGCTTCTTTCTTCTTTTAGCCCTCTGGCTCGACCAGCCAGCAACCATCTTCTTCTACGAAAAAGAGCAAGCGAGGCGCGAGCCAGCGGTTGAAAGATCGTGCAAAGTTCACGATCGAAGCAGTCCGTGTTGATGGCAGGCCGATGGAGCCCAAGAAGGCCGCAAACAAATTTGTACGTCAGGCTGGAGTTCTTGTTAGGGACCAAATCCCAATCATAATTGAAAATTGGAATAAGCCAAAGAAGGGCGACGGTACCTTTGTCGGTGACAGAACCAAAGAAACTCTTTGGAATTCGTTATTGGTAAATTTCACCCTTCCGCCAGAGGAGGATGAAAACAACCCGGTTATAAAGGAAAAGGTCAAAGAGTGGACTCTAAAGAAGATGGCTGACGCTTTCCGCAACTGGAAGACAAAACTGAACAAATTTGTCAAATCTGGCGAGACTCCGAATTTTGAAGACGCATATTATGCGAAGATAAGACCTCACTGGCCCGAATTTGAGACATATCTTAGAGGCCTAAGTGGGAGGAAGCTGAGAAGGCCCTGCGCGAGAGAGGGATCACACCCCAGACATATGGGTGGGACCTACGTGCAAAGACTTGGTTCTACGGAATCGGGGCAAGGTTGGACCCAGAAACAGGATTGTGTATCTTCCCAACCCTCCTTGCCAAACCCGTCACTGAAATCATCACGGCATACGAGGAAACATCCGCCAGGACCTTCCATCCCGACAGAGAGAATGACCAGCTCACACGCGCCATCGGTAAAAAAGAACACCCTGGACATGCACGAGGCACAGGGGGTATGACGTGGAAGGATGGGTTTGCCGACTGGAGCGACTCTTACAGATGGCGCCAGAAAAGAAAAAAGCGTCTGAGCGGATGACACAGATAGAACATGCACTTGCGGCGCTGCAGCGCAAGTGAATGCACAATGAGCCATCAAGCTACCGGCCCATCTCAGCGCACGAAGAGCCGCATTGGAAGATGCCGCGCCCGCACTCTGCTGAAAAGCGGTGTGGCTTCCACGGAGAACGTGCAGCACTTGAAATGACGGGTCCTCGATACCCGTGGATGAGATCACGGAGAGCGAACACGCTGCTGCATGTGAGATTAATGGTCTTATCCATTAAGGTGGCTGTCGGCTATGCCTTACCTCTGTAGCTGGTGGAACTTACCACCGCCGACCGATTCCAGATGGCTATGCTATTGTCGGGTGGATGAGGTTGTGAAGGAATATGAGGAAGCACTTGACCATGCTACTGGTGAAGGGGAAACTCAACTCAAATTTGCAGTGAAAACAATCATTCTTTGGAAGAAGGAACACATTGTGCTTCCAAATTGAGGTCATTGCACCCCGTCTCCGCAGCTGCCAATGAGCCGAGCTTCAGCTATCTCTGCTGGCAGCCATCTCCGCGCGGTAGCCATCTCTGCTGTAGCCATCTCCGCCCGTCGGCCATCTCTCAAGGCAGCCATCTCCGCCCGTCATCCATCTCCGTGCTTCAGCCATCTCCTCAGAAGCGGAAGAGCACTGCCACGAGGAGCATCGAGCATCGCCACAAAGAAATCCGCAGAAAACCGTCGCCAAAGAGTTCAAAAAACTACTCCCGCAGCCTTCCGCCAAGCCATTGCCGGTTTTACCGTGGAATCGCAGCGACGAGGAGACCAATAGGATCTCGGAAGAACAGGTCAAGAAATTCTTTGCACCTAGACGGGCCGAGCCAAAGGAGAAAATAGATCCGGCGGTGGTGGAGAAGTTTTACAAAAATCTTTTGAAACCTGAAACCCCACTTGTGCCGGACTACGAGCGCCAGATTTTGAAGGCGGATGCAAGGCGTAAGGAGATCGAAAGTAGCGATCGTGAGGCACCCGAAAAGTTCCCTGTGCTCGGAGAGCAGGAAAACCAATCATGTGCCCCGCTCCAAATGTTTGACACACGGGACGCTCCTCCCGTAAATGATTATGAGGCAGAGCTATAAAGAAAGGCCAATGAGATGGGGATGACTTACATTGCATACTTGAACGTCATGGGAGACAACTTGCCCAAATGCGATGCCAACCCCATACAGCCATGGAAGTATGGGAAGAATCTCGTCAAGAAAGAGGAGCTCAAGACTCTACCAACAAAGATGCGAAAATTGCACAAGTGGTACCTTCATTTCTGCAAGACGAGAAAGGTAGAATGGATCACGGCGCATATAAGAGATGATATTTTCTTCTGCGGAGATGACGCGATCGACTTCAACATTCAAGACTTGCATTTTCTATTCAATCAGAAGGAAATCGACAAAGCTGCCATCAGACTTTATTGTGTGTAAGTACTATTTCTATAATTTATATCTCATCTCATTCACTTTATTAATTTCATGTATATATATATATATGCTCACCATATATGTATATACTATTATGCAGGAAAAAGGTTATGGAATGCAGGAAAGGAGGCCCTTTTGACATTGGGTTCGTTGACCCAAATAGAGTTCATGAAGAAGTGGTAGAAACCAAACCCGGGCAAACAGAAGATTACTTGCTAACGTCTTTACTGAGACAACAAACCAAAAGGGAAATACTATTGCCTTACAACTTCTCGTGAGTACTGTACCTCTCTCTTGTACACATTCTATTTCAGCTTACTCGATGTTAAGTGTGGCGATGATGAGTTATGCGTATGAGGTTCCACTTTATTCGCTAGTCATTCAACCCGACTCAGGAAAAGTCCTTGTCATGGACTCATTACGAAAAGAAAAGAGATATGGGCAAACTTTAGAGAGATGCTCGGAGGTAATTTCAATCATATTATCGCACTAGATCGGCAACTTTCGTGACAATAAGTAATCAATTACTCCTTTATCCATTTTATTTGTCGGACGGGGTTTGAAAAGGTTCACAGGCAGGGCCGTGGGTGAATGGTCAAGAACTAAAATTTGTAGACCAAAATGTAAGTAATACTAGCTAGCTTCCAATTCCATTATATCATGCTTTATTGATTATTATTTTGATTGAACTCTCTATTCTCGTAAAGTGCGCGCATCGTGACACGGCAATAACTTATGTGGGTACTATGTTTGCGAATTCATTCGAACACGATATGTGCGACGGGCCAAGCCGCACTAGAACAACTTAGAGTAAGTAAACAAAGTCCACAACATTATTTTATTACCATCAATTGTGTTGAGTTTTATTCTTATATATATATATATTACGGCCCATTCTTCATATATATTCAGATCGAGCGGATGCGGACCAACTCCTACCATTTGAACGCACGAGCCATTCAAGAGGAATTGGCGGGTTCATACTTGATGAGGTCATCACGCTGGCGGAGAACTCTTTAGATATCCACCAAAATGAACGATGACGATGTATGTGCCGATGATGATGTATGTGCCGATGACGATGTTTGTGTATAATAATAGTTGCTTAATTATTCATGAACTCGTATGTACCGATGACGATTTATGTGTATACCGCCCCGATCGATTCCCCTCGCCTCCCCTCCCAGTAAATACGCCAACGGGCAGAGGCGGGTTCGCCGCGGCAGATTTATGCCGCTTTCCGCCACAGAAGAACCTTTAACACCAGTTCCAGATACGGACCGGTGTTAAAGGGGGGGGGGGGGGGGCTGAGGCCTGCGGCAGCCCCACGTGCGCCACCCTTTAACACAATTTTGTATAAGAACCGGTGTTAAAGGGGGCCTCCTCTAACACCGAACCCTCAACAGCGGTTGGGGAACCGCTGTTAGAGGGCCCTCCCAACCGGAGTTAAAGGGGGGGCCTGCACTAGTGACTCCTCGCAGGAGGTATCCTCTGGTTGCTACCCATAAAACACATCCCACTAATGTCGCTCTTTCCTTTGGATGCATCATCTTCATCAGATTCGATATCCACATTAGGCAAGCATGGTTCACCATATTCATTGATGACTGGGAAAATACTGTGAGCCATCGCTCTAGAAAAGTCAACCATCTTATTATTCTTAATGTTGAGAAGGGGCGCTTCTTCTTCTTGTCCTCCTTGATAGAATGGTCCCCATACCTTCTTTCTCCATCTTCAATAAGAATTTGGGGTAGGTTTTGTGAAAATGTGATGAGTGCACTTTTTGTAGCATCTTTACCTTATGTTTTTGAATTAGTAGTCGTAGGATTTTGGTATTTTACCGCGCTCGCAGGCACCGTTTATGCCTGTTTCACCAGGATCCCGAAATTAAAGGCATAGATAGACAAATCAATTGAGACAAACTATTCTATTTATAGAGGGAATGTTGTGACCCTAAACAACCATAAACATAGTTTCAATACAAACACATTTGTCTTGATCCTTATCCTGGTCTTGGAGTCTGCATAATACAATGGATGGAGATAACTAGAAAAGAAAACTTGTTCTCCTCGATAGCGCGCACAACTTTCATGTTGACCACTTTTTCATCTAAGTTTATCTTCAATACTCTTAGGTATCATCTCTTAACCTGAATAGGACTTGTCCTATGTAGCGTCATTTCATCACATCATTCTTGAGCCTGGATAGGACTTGTCTTGTCTAGCCTCAGGTCCATGCCAAATGACACCTTCCATTGTCCTTGTGATGGCTTCAAATCCTCGACCATCATGTCAAATAGTATCTCCAATACCTTACATATATGGTACAAACAACATACGACAAACCAGTGCCCTCCCAGATCATCATAGCCCTCTCTTCAATTGTTCCTTCACACGAATTCCATGGATGGCCTTGATCCCTCGACCTCATCTTGTCCTGAGCTTCGTACCTTGATCCCTTCACCAACCACGGTCCTCTAGATCCGGCAACACCTAAAAGAAAAAAATAACCAGTACAAGCAAAATTCGACGACTTGACTCATGGTAAGTTCAACACAACTCACACCACATTTTCACATAAGAAGCCAATGGATCAACACACCACTAACAAAGAACTAAGTCACCACATAAGTGACCATATTACTCTAAGTATCCACATCAATGTTTCACTTAATCACTTACCAATGTTACCTATCACCTATGACTTCATAGAAGTGAACATAGAGATGCCACCACACACACTACTAGAAAAACCATCTTCGGTTCGACCTGAACAAGGCCAGCAGTCCTGGCCTGGCACAGCCCGCGACTAGTGGGAGCACTAGTCCCGGTCCGTGAGGCCTCTAACGACTAGAAACGGCCGTAGTCACTAGTCCGGGCCGGACCAGGTCATTAGTCCTGGTCCGTAATACGGACCAGGACTAATTACGGCCCGGGACTAATGACCTGGAGCAGGCCAGCTGGTCTTTTCGTGGACTATTAGTCCCGGATCGTATCACGGCCCGGGACTAGTTGTCCACCACTATATATTCTCGCTTCCGCCTGCCCCTAAAGCATATGGTGGCCATTTTTCTCAAAGAAGCAAGAGAGTTCATGCCATTTTTTTTCTCAAGATTTGTCAAGATTTAGTTTGCAACACCTAAATCCAAAGCTTTAAAAGGTTAGAACTTCATTCTTTCATCTCTTATTGCTACTTTAGCTCTATAATGCTCTAGAAGTATAGAGATATGAATCAATGCATGCATGCCCTAGAAGTAGCTAGAAGGATTTTGATATATATGTGTAACAAATTTTGATTAGCCACATAGTTACTAAAAATTGAAATGTGTAATTTTAGAGTTTCAGAGCTTAGAATGGAATGAGGTTTTCACTGATAGAACAATAATAAAAAACTCCACATTTATCATGTTGATTGTTTTCTCCAATTCATAAATTGGTGCATGTAAATTTTTCAAAATTCAAAATTAATGCTCTAGAAGCTCTCAATATAACTTGTAATATTTTTATCATGTTGTGTAATGTTTTTTGATATACTTTTACTATAATGCAGATGGTCCGGGAATGGATGTACGATCTTGACGCCTGGCGAGTTCATTAATGGCGCGCATGAATTCATCCGTGTTGCTGATGCAAACAAGCGCAATGGTTTTGTATTCTGTCCATGTAATGGATGTAGGAATCAGAAGGATTACTCTAACTCAAAAACCCTTCACAGCCACCTGTTGAAGTTTGGCTTCATGCCCAGTTATATACGAAGCAAAGAAGGTTGTCTGCCCTCTAGGTTTAGAGGTTCAGAAGATACATGCATGCCCTAATGACTGCATCCTCTACCGCGGTGAGGAGTATGAGAATTTGGATGCATGCCCGGTATGCACTTCACTTCGGTATAAGATTAGACGAGATGACCCTGGTGACGTTGAGGGCATGCCCCCGGAAGAGGGTTCCTGCCGAGGTGATGTGGTATGATCCTATAATACCACGGTTGAAACGCTTATTCAGAAACAAATAGCACGCCAAGTTGTTGCGATGGCATAAAGAGGAACCTAAGTCAGACGGGATGTTAAGACACCCCGCTGATGGGTCGCAATGGAGAAAAATCGATATAAAGTATCCGGACTTTGCAGATGACGCAAGGAGTTTAAGGTTTGGTCTAAGTACAGATGGCATGAATCCCTTTGGGGAGCAGAGCTCCAGTCACAGCACCTGGCCCGTGAATCTATGCATCTATAACCTTCCTCCTTGGTTGTGCATGAAGCGGAAGTTCATTATGATGCCAATGTTGATCCAAGGTCCGAAGCAACCCGACAAAGACATTGATGTGTACCTAAGGCCTTTAGTGGAAGAACTTTTACAGTTGTGGCACGAACCTGGGATACGCGTGTGGGATGAGCATAAGCAGGAAGAATTTAACCTCCGAGCATTGCTTTTCGTAATACTCAATGATTGGCCTGCTCTTAGTAACCTTTCAGGACACACACCATGCCACCATCGCATGGCCGCCATCTTTGCCACCGGCGTCGATCGGTGCTTTCGAGGAGAATGCAGGCGGGTTTTTTTTTGTTATTATTAGTTAGCTAGGGTTAGGATTATAGTTTTAGTTATTTAGAATTATAGTTTTTGTTATTAGGATTAGGATTATATTGTTAGCTAGGGTTAGGATTAATTATAATTATTTTGTTATATTTTTTTCTAGCTAGAGTTAGGATTAATTATAATTATTTTAATTATAATTAGCTAGGGTGTTAGGATTAATTATAATTATTTTGTTATAGTTTTTTCTATAGTTTTTTATAGTTAGGATTATTATAAATAGGATTATTATAATTAGGATTATTATAATTAGGATTATTAGGGTTTTTTGTTATAGTTTTTTATATTTTATTTATAGTTAGGATTATTATAATTAGGATTATTAGGGTTTTTTGTTATAGTTTTTTCTATAGTTTTTTATAGTTAGGATTATGATTAGGATTATTATAATTAGGATTATTAGGATTTTTGTTATAGTTTTTATAGTTTTTTTTATATTAGGGTTTTTTTGTTTTAGTTATTAAGATTTTTGTTTTACCGCAAATAATATTAGGGTTATTGTTTTTTTTTGTTTTAGTTATTAGGGTTATTGTTTTTTCTAAACTTTTTAATTCTCTTTTTGTTATAGATAATTAAGTCATGGATCCATCCGAAGATCCTGGTCAGATCGGTGAAGGTTTTCTTGAGGGCATGATAAGAGGTGAAATTCCTCTTAATATTACTACCGGCGAAGATATTTTGCTCGAGGAAGAGATATCCTCATATCTGAATCCATCCGGTGATGGACTAGAGGAAAACCTAATGTACCAAGGGAAATACCAGATGGATGAAGGGCAAACAAATAACAACAATAATGATGGCCCCTCGATAGGATCCGGCGAGGTACATATATATATATATATATAAAGTCTCGCATTACCTCTATTCATTAACTGATGTAGATATATAATAATCACTTTCTCTTCTTCTTTTAGCCCACCGGATCGAAGCAATCGACATCTCGAATGAAACGAGGGCCGAACAAAAAGTTGGATGGTAATCAGAGGTTCACCATCGAAGAAATAGATGATGATGGTGAATCGATTGCTCTAGAGAAGCACCGGAGGATGTTTATAAATCAATGCGGGGTGCTTGTTAGGGACAACCTGCCGATCACCATCCAAGAATGGAATTAGTCAAATAAATCCGGTGAAGAATCTAGCTATGTCACCGATGATGCCAAAGATGACCTTTGGCAGAAGCTCATAGCGCATTTCATACTACCTCCAGAGTATGAAGAATTTGAGGTAGATGGTATTACCCCAAGGCCGGGTGGGCTTGAAAATAGAGCGAAAGTGAAGGAGTGGGCTCTGAGCAAGATGGCTGAAGTGTACCGGAACCACAAGAAAAGTTTATACGCGAAATATGTCGTGAAAAAGAAAACTGCAGACTTCAAAGGAGTAAACGAGAAGTTGAGAGAACAGTGGCCCGATTTTATGCGTACAATCGATAAAGCAAAGAAAAAGTCGGCAAAGAACGCGTTAAATGCTGCCAACAAGAAATACCATCATAAAATAGGGACAGGTGGCTACAAGAGTTCCGTCCCTAAGTGGGAAACTATGGAGAATAACATAAGGGCTAGAGGCGTCACCCCTGGTACAGATGGATGGCCCGAGAGGTCAAAGCACTGGTGGTACGGGCACGGGGGATCCTTGGACCCTAGAAACATGGAAGACATTATTTCATGATAAAATTCTAAAACCCTCCCAAGACCTTATTCAAGCAATGAACGATGCTCAATTGGGATTGTTCCGTCCCGAGAGAGAGAGAACGACGAGATGACACGCGCCCTAGGGAATCCTGAAAAGGGAGGACAAACACGAGGCAAAGGCGCCGGTGTCTCGTGGAAGAAAGGGTTTCATCAGTATGATGCCAGTTACAGAAGCCGTTAGAGAAAGAATGACCGGGAGGCAGACCGGATCTCCAGGGTAGAGCAGGACCTAGCTGATCTGAAGAACCTCATGCATGAAATTAGCCAAAGGCCGCCGTCGTCAACTCACCCGCGGGCTGATGATCCTGCATTGGATCTTAGCCAGCGGAGAAGCAGCGTGGCTTCCACGGAGGTCCGGGCTGATGATCAAGCACTGCTGGATGATGCACCGGCTCCTCACTACCCCGTGGATGATGTCAGAGATATGGCACAATGTGAGCTACATCAGCCAATGAACAACCTGTACTTCAAGGTGGTGGTCGGCACTGCTTTACCTTGTCTACCTGGAGCACTCCACCATTCACTTCCGATTCCACCAGGCTATGCTCGTGTCACGGTGGATTACATAGTGGAGGATTTTGCGGACCTAGAGATTGAAATCACTATGCCTAAAGGCCTTACGAAACTAGGAGATGTCAAGCCCAACATCATTCTATGGAATAAGAAGTACATCAAGTTTACAGGCTCGGCGCCAAGGCCACCGACTCCGAGGAATCCAAGTCCACCCCGCATCGAATATCGTCAACCTCCAAGTCTACCCCAACCCGATTATCGCCAACCTCCAAATCCACCCCGCCCTGCTGACGATCGCCGTAGCAGGAGTACATCAACTCGATCTCCGCCTCCGCGCAATACTCGATCTCCGCCTCCGCCTCCGTGCAATACTACTACCTCGTCGAAGAAACGGAAGTTCGATGGTCCCCTGCGCCCCACATCGAAGAAAGGTCAAACCGCGAAGATAGTCGACATCCCGCTGGCTCTTCCAAAAAGACCTTATGACAAGACCGATGAGGAAACTAACGCGGATGTGGCTGCCCAAGTTAAGGCGCATTTTGCACCCAAAAAGCCTAAGCCAAAGCCGATATATAATGAAAAAACCAAAAAGTGGGCTAAGTCCTTTCTTGAGCAACCATCCCAGATATCGATGAATCTGGAATCAGACTATGACCGGGAGATTATTAAGCAAGTACAGAAGAAAAAAATCACAAGTGCAAAAAGCGGGAAGCAAGTTGCCCAGCTCGGAGCACAGAAGAATCAATCGGTCGCCCCAAAGTCATTTTAGACCTCGACAAGGCCTTGAGAGCTGAAATGGATATGGACATGCAAATAATGGACCCTAGAGCCCGTAATAATGCCGCACTTATGGGAATCACTGTATCGCAGGCCAAATCACTTGCTAACGAAGCAAATATGTCTCTTGGTCAATATTTAGGCTATGAAGATACGCCAGTGGGTCAGATAGTACGGCAGTATGTCCAAGGGGAGACTCTAGTAAGTAATGAGGAGCTCGCGCATCTATCCACATATATGCGAAATCTGCACGAATGGTACATGTCGCAAGCAGAAAAAAAGCATCAGAAAGATTGGTTCCCGGTGGACGTTAGAAAGGAGCATCACTTCAAACCATACTCGATACAGGTTCAAATGACCGAACTATTTCAGTTATACAACCAGCGCACCCTCGACAAATCTATCATTGGTTGCTACTATCTGTAAGTGATTTATTTCTATAATTAAGTTTGTAGCTCAGCTTGTTCATTGCATTTGATATATTATCCTAACTTTATATCCTTTGTATGATGATATTATATTCTGCAGAATGAAGATGCTTGAATGCAAAAGAGCTAGAAGATATGTCATTGGGTTCATTAACCCATATATCGTTAATGAATATACGTTAAAGAATCACCCCAAGGACGTGGAGAAACACCTATGCAGGTTCTTAACCGAGAATAATTTTGTTAAGGAAATACTATTTCCTTACAACTTCAAGTGAATGTTTATATTTTGTACACATTTTATTTTTTCTTACTGGATAAGCTATGCATGTATGCTTATGTAAACGTCCGCAGATTCCACTGGATCTTGCTAAACATTCAAGTTGACAACTCCCTAGTTGAAGTCCACGACTCATTAAGTTGGGACCAAGAGCAGTGGAGAGACATGAAAGCAATGCTCCATAAGTAATTTCAATCATTATCGCATTATATCGTCCTCTTTCATTCATTTCCTGATATCAAGTAACTAATAACTTCTTTGTTCATTTTCTTTGCCGAGCAGGTGTTGGACACGGTTCAGACAGAAAATACCAGGTCCATTCAAAGAGGAGTTAACTTATAAAATGGTGAAGATTTTACAGCAGCCACCGGGAACTCATTTATGTGGATACTACGTATGCGAGTACATCCGCGAGTTGACCAGTGAGCGGAAAGTTGACTCACATTATATTTATGATTTGCGGGAGAAACTAGAGCCAGACCAGCGCATAAGAGCAATTCAAGAGGAGCTGGCGGGATTTATGATGAAGCAAGTCCTTGATGTACATGGAGAGCATTATGCGGATGATGTGGAACTCGATTTGCCTTAGTCATATCCATGTAGCTGATATGATATATATATTCATCAATGACCATGTAATTTCAAAACATTTCTTCCTTTTGATATGATTGATTATATGTATGCTTGCAAGGGATTGATTAATTATATAAATGCATCGACGTGTAGTGTGTATGTAGTAGCGTATAATATGTATACTGAAATATATGTTTGAATTATAGTGAAACACAAAACGAAAAAGGAACGAAATGGCAAAAAAAGGAAATACACAATCCCTGCCGTGGCAGAGAAACACACAATTCTCTGCCGCGGCAGGAAACCTTATAGTCCCGGATAATGTTACGGCCCGGGACTAGAGGGTTTCCGCCCCCTGCGACGCTAAAACAGCCACGTGGCTGTTATCAGTCGCGGGCCGTAGCGAGCCGGGACTAGAGGGGGGGGGCTCTAGTCCCGTTTTCGTAGTCCCGGGCCCAAAATCGGGACTAAAGCCAGTTGCGGCCCAGGACTGCAGGCCCTTTTTCCACCAGTGACATGAACGTTAGCACCCATATCAATCCACAAACGTGGAGATTGAAACACCAAAATAATAGTAAATAAATTACCACACCCATCATCAACATTTTGACAGTCTTCCCCTCTTTCCAACTACGACCTCCATGTTCTGGGCAGTCCTTCAAAAAATGGCCGACCTCTCCATAGGTGAAGAAAACTAGCTCGGCCTTGTTCAACTTATTCTTCTTGAAGGTAGTAGTCTTTGTAGGCTTGTTGAAAGCGGGCTTGTCATTCTCTTTGTTCTTGCTGAATGTTTGCTTCTGCACCATGTTGGCGCTAGACTGACCCTCGCCTCCTTTCTCAATAGTGTCTTTATAGCCCAAGCTTTCTCCTCAACATCAAGAGATGATATTAGGTTTTAAACTGATATCTCTTTTCTCTTTTGTGTGAGCGTGATGCATGTAAAATGCATACATGAACTTTGTAGTTTGTTAACATGTTTTCCCACATATTTTCATCATATATAATGTTATATCCATGTTTTATATTGATTTTTGGGGATTTAAGAATGATCCCCTATAGTTTGGCTATAACCCGACATGGCAGAAAACCCTGTTTTCAATGTTTTTGATGTTTCAAGACCTATACGAAGTAAAATGGACCTGCACTTTTGGGAATGCCATTATTTATCTACGAGAAGCATCAGGAGCACAAGAATCCCACCAGGAGGGCCAGGAGTCCCAATAAAGCCTGTGCGGCGCGCCACCCATGCTCTCTCCCTCCTCGACCATCTGATCTCCTCGATTCTTTCGCCCACAGAGTTCTCTAGACCTAAAAATACCTATATAAGGACCCCCCCCGGGGAGTCCTCGAGATGGAGCACACCAGAAACGAAAACACCACCAAACATAGTCAGATCTAGCTTAGATTGGAGGGGGAAACTCCACCGGAGCCACCTCTGGGGAGATCTGCACCCTCTCCAACATCTCCAACATCATTACCATGATGAAGAGGGAGTAGTCCACCTCCGGGCTATGGGTTTGTGGCAGTAGCTTGATATATTTCTCTCTTGTTCTTCATAGGTCTAGTACCATATGAGCTGCCCTACATGATTATGATCATATTTGTAATTCCTATGTGGCGGATCTTTGTTCTATGATTTGATATTTGAGATTGTAATCTATTTTGTGTAAGATGTTTTGATAGATGCATATCATGCACCCCGTTCTTATTTGCTTGTTTTGATCCAACTTGCATGCAAGAACTTGTATGGGTAGAAGTGTGTGTTAGATGGAGTAGCATGGTGGTAGAGATTGAATCGTGACAAATAATATTCAAGATCTACTTTGGTTTTTACCCTTATTTTGCTGCCTCACTAGGGATAAAGTGAAATCATGTGCTATATTTATCATGTGACAGTGTGATGACCTTGTTAGATCAAGGTAGCATATTTGTATTTCAAATATCATGTTATATTGCTTAAAGCTATACTCTGATTTGTTCTTAATTTAAGATTTTATGGAGATTTCCCTTTTTGAGGAGTATAAGAGAGATGTATTCCATCTCTATGTTAGAATGTGATGACCATATTAATTCCTTTATCAAGCACATATAGAATTGCCATGAATCTTTATCATTGATGAATTGTCTTGTGATCACTACAACCTAAAAAGAGAGTAGACAAGTGAACCCATGAACCCCGGTCCGATTTTTATCATAAGAAACACCTTTCCATTGCATCTAATATCATTTATAATTTCTGCAATTTATTATTTCGAAAATACAAAAATACTTTCCCTACTTGCAATCACTCATAAAAACCCCTAAAACAACTCTACTAACTTCCATATCATCTGGTTTGCATTACTTTAATTTATTTACTTTACCTTATTTTATATTTTATTTCATATTACTAATACAAAACCTTGTGCTTGACAACCACTTGGTGGAGTTGGGGACACAAGACAAATTATTTTATTTTACAGGTTGCTTGAAGAGGAGAAGACAAATACCCTTCCATAACCAATTCCCCGAGAGTTCGATATAAACCCTCGAGTCATCCTTGTGGGGAAAAGAAGTTTGCTACAACACTCTGCACTTGGAGTCCCAATGAAAAGTGGCCACGTTTGTTGCCATCAGAGCGGTGGCGAAGTTTCTCCATGAGGGAAGGTACTTTGCAATAATGCACCCAACCAAAACTTGTCGGGTAAAGTATACTTAAGAAGTTTGAGCTCTCTCGCAATGCATTATATTTCATGAGTTTGCTCATCCATTGAACAGTTGTTCACCATCCCGCTTTCATGGAAACTCTCCATGATATATAGTAAACTACCTACATCTGTTGCACCAAAACTTAGTGTTTAGTGCCTAACAGAGCTCATTTCCTTCTGTTATGTGCACATCACATAGAAGATTATAAAGAACGCTCAGAATGTATCCCATGAAGATAGTATTAGCTTCCTCGAACCTTCATCACCCGGTATAGCTCCTTTAGGGTTGCTTTTACTAACCACTACAGGAATAGGAAGCTACGCCGACGGTCGATCGCTACACCGACGAACAAACATCAGGGCCGTCGGCGTAGAATTGCCCTCGGCATATTCTATGCTACGCCGACGGTTGCCCTCAGCGTAGAATACGCCGACGACTGCCCTTGGCGTAACTATTTTATATTTTACCTCATTAAACTTTGAAAAATCATAACTAAATCATTCCAATTCGTAAAATACAAATAATATATCAAAATTTGCAGAAAAATAAGATCTATCTATATGCACTCAAATATTACACATTTGTAAATAAAAATTAAGTGAAACATAAAACATTATATATAGTTTAAAACGGGCATAAAAATTCAAAAACGATCGAAACAATGCGAAACCTTCACGTGGTGTTCTATTATGTGACATAGTTAGAACGAAAAATATCAAACTTGTTATATTGATTATGTCTGAAAAACCTTTACAAAATGACCTATCTCATTCGAGGTTTCTTGCCTTTCGGGTCAAATGACCAATGTTATGGCTAGAATCAAGGCATAGTTTGTGATAATGTGCCCATATTATGCATACACGTGCATCATGGGATGGAGAACAATGTTGCAAGAGGAAATTTTCCTTTTCATCGCACCAAAAAGCCATTTCCTATTTTCCGAGCATAAAAAACGGACGGTTTTGTGAAGCAACCACCAAATGGCTAATTCAAAATGTAACTACCACATTTAACAAAAATACTAGACCACCTTATATGGATAATGTCCCAAAAGGGAGATCTGAAACCTTTTCGTCCAACTCTGGTGAAAAAGACAAATTCATGCCGAATCGGTAGGAAGTGGGTGAGATATGAACTACAGGTACATGATCCGATGCTCATGTTTATTTACAAAAATCATTTTTACATTCACAATATGATATTTTATCAAAGATCCAATGCAAGTTTAGCGAGCCTCGGCCCCAAGCTAAGAATCTTCATGTCCACCGTTCGACAAAGTTTGACGATAGTTTAAAACAGACATAAAAAAATTAAAAAACAATCGAAACAATACGAAACCTTCGTGTTCTGTTATATTAATTATGTGACATAGTAGTTAGAAGTAAAAATATCAAACTTAGTATATTGATTATGTCTCAAAAAAACCTTCACAAAATGACCTATCTCATTCGAGGTTTCTTGGCTTTTGGGTCAAATGACCAATATTATGACTAGAATGAAGGCATAGTTTGTGATAATGTGCCCATATTATGCATACATGTGCATCATGGGATGGCGAACAATGTTGCAGGTCGCACTAAAAAGCCATTTTCCATTTTCCGAGCATAAAAAACGGACGGTTTTGTGAAGCAACCACCAAATGGCTAATTCAAAATGCTACCACCACATTTTACAAAAATACTAGACCAACTTATATGGAAAATGTCCTAACAGGGGGATCTGAAACCTTTCCGTCCACCTCTGGTGAAAAAGACAAATTCCTGCCGAATCGGTAGGAAGTGGGTCAGATATGAACTACAGGTACATGATCCGATGCTCATGTTTTTTACAAAAATCATTTTTAGGTTCACAATATGCTATTTTATCAAATATCCAATGCAAGTTTAGCGAGGCTCGGCCCCGAGCTAAGAATCTTTATGCCCGCCGTTCGACAAAGTTTGACGATAGTTTAAAACAGGCATAAAAAATTCAAAAACGATCGAAACAATGCGAAACCTTCGCATGGTGTTATATTATGTGACATAGTTAGAAGGAAAAATATCAAACTTGGTATATTGATTATGTCTCAAAAAACCTTCACAAAATGACCTATCTCATTAGAGGTTTCTTGGCTTTCTGGTCAAATGACAAATGTTATGGCTAGAATCAAGACATAGTTTGTAATAATGTGACCATATTGTGCATACACGTGCATCATAGGATGACGAACAATATTGCAGGAGAAAATTTTCCCTTTCATCGCACCAAAAATCCATTTCCTATTTTCCGAGCACAAAAAACGGACGGTTTTGTGAAGCAACCACCAAATGACTAATTCAAAATGCTACCACCACATTTTACAAAATTACTAGGCCACCTTATATGGACAATATCCCAATAGGAGGATCCAAAACCTTTCTGTCCAGCTCTGGTAAAAAAGATAAATTCCTGCCGAATCGGTAGGAAGTGGGTCAGATATGAACTACAGGTACATGATCCGATGCTCATGTTTTTTTACAAAAATCATTTTTAGGTTCACAATATGCTATTTTTATCAAATATACAATGCAAGTTTTGTTGGAATTATGCCCTAGAGGCAATCATAAAGATGTTATTGTTATAATTCTTGTTCATGATAAAGTTTATATTCCATGCTAGAATTGTATTAAGCGGAAACTTTGATACTTGTGTGGTTTATGAACAACACCGTGTACCTAGTACGCCTCTATGGACTAGCTCATTGATTAATGATGGTTAAAGGTTTCCTAACCATAGACATGAGTTGTCGATTAATAATGAGATCATGTCATTAGGAGAATGATATGATGGTCATACCCAAATTAAGTAGAGCAATTAGATCGTGTCATCGTGTTCATCTTTGCGAAGCTTTTTCCTATGTCAAGTATTGTATTCCTTAGACCATGAGATAATACAACTCCCTGGTATCGGAAGAAAGCTTTGAGGTCATCAAACGTCATCCTATGTGAGGGTGATCATAAAGGTGTCTCTCAGGTGATCTGAAAGTACTTGTTGGGTTGTATGTATCGAGATGGAATTTGTCCCTCCCGAGTCGGAGAGATATACTTTGGGCCCACTCGGTAATCGATATCAACACTACTTGCAAGCACATGGTTAAGGAGTTAATCACAAAGTGATATCGGATTACGAAACGAGTAAAGTACTTGCTGTGAACGAGATTGAACTAGGTACGCCGATACCAACGATCGAATCTCGGGCAAGTAAAATATCGCGTGACGAAGGGAATACATATATGGATTAATTGAATCCTGGCATCGTGGTTCATCCGATATGATCATTGATGAATATGTGGGAGTCAATATGGGTTTCCAGATTCCGCTGTTGATTATTGATAGAAGATCATGTCTGCATATTCTCGAACCCATAGGGTCACACACTTAACATGCATCGACACTAGGATATAATGGATAATTGGTTTATGAGTTTTTGTTGAGAGTCTCGGATGAGATCCAGGACATGACGAGAGGTTCCGGAATGGTCCGGAGAATAAGATTCATATAAAGTAAAGCAGTTTTTGGATTTCGGAATCGTTTCGGGGTTTATGGGTATTGTATCGGAAGGTTCTAGAAGGTTCCAGAGTGGTACCAACGTGGGCCCACTTATTGGAGTCCTGCGTGGACCTAAGGGGAAGTGCGCTGGCCACTTTAGGCCAGGGGCAAAAGTCCCCAAAGGCCCAGCCGGCCAGCACTAGGGGAAACCCTAGGGAACCCTTCTAGAAGGAAGGGGGAAACTTGCCCCCACTGCACCCTTGGGGCCGCCGCCCTAGGGCTTAGAGGAGGGGCCAAGTGGGGGCCGGCCAGCCCCCTATATAAGGTGGGCAGGGGCGCACCCTCCCCCTCCTACTCCTCCAACCCTAGCC
Source organism: Avena longiglumis (assembly GCA_030063025.1). Classification (NCBI taxonomy): domain Eukaryota; kingdom Viridiplantae; phylum Streptophyta; class Magnoliopsida; order Poales; family Poaceae; genus Avena; species Avena longiglumis. The sequence continues at coordinate 50,696,350 of CP125974.1, read as the reverse complement.
GCCGTCCTGCTGCCCCTCCACCTCTCTCCGATTGCAGCGAAGCCCCGCAGTAAACTCTCCACCATAGCACCACGCCGTCGTGCTGTAGATCCAATCCATCTCTCCACCCCACTTGCTGGACCAAGGAAGGAGCAGACGTCGCGGCACCGTACGTGTGCATTTCTTGGAGGCGCCGCCACTTGCGTCGTTGGATCGGATCGGATCGGATCGCGAGGAGGAGAAGGCTAGTTCGACTACATCACCCACTGTTGAACGTTTCCTCTGTGCGATTTCTTCAAGGGTATGAAGATCTCATCTCTCTCTCTCATTGATTGCATCTCCTAGATTAGATCTTGGATTTCTTGTTCGCATCAGTAGAATTTTTTTGATTTACTATGCTGCGAAACTCTTCAGTGGTATCAGAGCTAGATCTATGCGTAGATGTGTTTCACGAGTAGAACGCAACATGCTTGTTGCGGGCGTTGATGTTTTCTGTTGCATGCCTCTTGTTGTGTATTTCTTATGGCGCGACATAGTGAGATCGAAGCGGTCCAGACCAACTTTACGCGACTGCTCATGAGACCGCTCAAGACTTGACGTGTGGCTTGTTCCACACATGCGGCTGGTGGATGCCAGTTTCTCTCACTATAGTAGTCATGGGATTTACACCGGATGTTGGCAACCATAATATCACCGCTGTGGCTTTCTGTAGGTAAGAATCGTTCTTAGCTTGTTACTCCCATAAGCCACGTAAAACATGCAACAACAAAGTAGAGGCGTCTAACTTGTTTTTGCAGGGAGTGTTTTGTGATATGGTATGGCCCAGCACATGATATGTATGATGTATGCAATGATCATATTTTGTAATATTTCACGACTTGCATGTCGATGAGTTCACAACCGGTAGGAGCCATATGGTTGTCTTTATAATTGTGAATGACCTGTGTGTCAACTTATTATACGCCATGTAATAGCATTACTTTATCGCTAAGTAGTTAGCAATAGTTGTAGTTGTTATTCGTGGTGGAGGAAATCATGGTGGAGTGATGGAGATCATGCTGGCGCGCATAAGATAGAGATCATTGCGCGGAGATTGGCTATACCATGTCACATAAAATTATATGCATGTGATGTTTAGATCGCGACGGTAGCATTATAAGATGATTCCTCACTTAAAGATCAAGATAAAATTGTGTTCTCCCCATGTATGCACCATTGTGAAAGTTCGTCGTGTTCAAGCACCTCGTGATGATCAGGTGCTATAAACTCTACATTCACATACAACGGGTGCAAGCTAGTTTTGCACACGCGCAAATACTTGGGTTTGACTTGAAGAGCCTAGCATGTACAGACATGGCCTCGGAACACACGAACCGAAAGGTTAAACATGAGTCATATGAATGATATGATCGACACTTTGTTGTCCACCATTGAAACCACATCTCTTCTCGTGAAGATCGGATTAGGTGTGGTGAATTTGGATCGTGTTCACTAAACAACTTGAGGGATGCTGAATTTGATTAAGTTGAACTAGTTGTCATGAACATAGTCTAAATTCTATTTGCAAATTTTGTAGATCAAATGGCTAAGTCCAACTTCAACTTCAACGTTTTTGCTGAGAAAGAAAAACTTAAGAATAATGGGTCTAACTTCACCAACTGGTTCCGCAATCTGAGAATCATTCTCGCTGGCGGAAAAAAGGACTATGTACTTGAGAATACGCTAGGTGACACCCCTGCTGCTGATGCGCCGGCTGATGAAAAAGCTGTTTATCAGTCACGCAAAGATGATTATGGAGTGATTAAGATTACCATGTTGTTTGCTATGGAACCGGACCTTCAAAATTGTTTTGAGGAGTTCGCCGGGCCCTTTGAGATTCTTGAGAACTGAAAACCATGTTTCCGACTCAGGCCCATTCTGAGAGATATGAGATCTCTAAGAAGTAATTTAACTACAAGATGGAGGAAGGGAGTTCCGTTAGTGAGCACGCCATTAAGATGTCGGGCTACACTCAACGTCTTGAGAAACTGGACTGCAAGATTCTAGAAGAGCTCAAGATTGACAGAGTTCTGCAATCACTCCCTCCCAGCTACAAAGGTTTTATAGTCACTCACAATTCAATTGGTTCCACTGATATGATCACTGAGCTCTTCGCTAAGCTGAAAGCTGCGGAGGTGGATATCAATAAAGATAATCATGTGTTGATGGTCAACAAGACCCATAGCTTTAAGAAAGGAAAGGGTGTAAAGAAATCCTTCAAGAAAGGCAGCGGAAAGCGCGTTGCCCCTGCTGAGAAGAAGCTCAAGTCTGGACCTAAGCTGGACACTGAGTGCTTCTATTGCAAGGACAAGGGTCACTGGAATCGCAACTGTCTGAAGTACTTACGGACAAGAAGGCTGGAACCATTAAAGGTATATTTGATATACATGTTATTGATGTTTACCTTACTAGCGCTCGTTGTAGTGCCTGGGTATATGATACTGGTTCAGTTGCTAATATTTGTAACTCGAAACAGGAGCTACGGAATAGACGGCGACTAGCAAGGGATGAGGTGACGATGCGCGTTGACAATGGATCAAAAGTTGATGTGATGGCCGTCGGCACGCTCTCCTTAGTTTTATCTTCGGGATTAGTTTTAAACCTTAATAAGTGTTATTATGTGCCCGCGTTGAGCATGAAAATCATATCTAGATCGTGTTTATTGCAAGATGGTTATTCATTTAAATTGAAGAATAATGGTTGTTCTATTTACATGAATAACATCTTTTATGGTCATGCACCTGTTGTGAATGGTTTATTTCTTCTGAATCTCGAAAGCAATGAAACACACATCCATAACATTGATTTTAAGAGATGCAAAGTAGATAGTGATAATCCAACTTATTTGTGGCACTGCCGTCTAGGTCATATTGGTGTAAAACGCATGAAGAAACTCCATTCTGATGGACTTTTGGAATCTCTTGATTTTGAATCATTTGACATGTGCGAACCGTGCCTCATGGGCAAGATGATCAAAACCCCGTTCTCCGGAATAATGGAGAGAGCAATAGACTTATTGGAAATCATACATACCGATGTATGCGGACCAATGAGTGTTTCGACGCGCGGTGGATATCGCTATTTTATCACTTTTACTGATGACTTAAGTAGATATGGGTATATCTATTTAATGAAACATAAATTTGAAACATTTGAAAAGTTCAAGGAATTTCAGAACGAAGTGGAAAACTATCATAACATGAAAATTAAATTTCTACGATCCGATCGTGGAGGTGAATATTTGAGTTATGATTTTCTCACGCATCTTAAAGCAAGCGGAATCGTTTCGCAACTCGCGCCACCCGGAACACCACAGCGCAATGGTGTGTCTGAACGCCGGAATCGAACTCTATTAGATATGGTGCGATCAATGATGTCTCTTATAGATTTGCCGTTATCATTTTGGGGTTATTCATTAGAAACCGCTGCATTCACTATAAATAGGGCACCATCTAAATCCGTTGAGACGACACCGTATGAACTGTGGTTTGGTGCTAAACCTAAGTTGTTGTTTCTTAAAGTTTAGGAATGTGAAGCTTACGTCAAGAAGTTGATGCCGGACAAGCTCGAACCATAGGATACCCTAAGAAAACGATTGGGTATACCTTCTACCACAAATCCGAAGGCAAAGTGTTTGTCGCAAAGAACAGATCCTTTCTTGAGAAGGAGTTTCTCTCGAAATAAGTGAGTGGGAGGAAGGTATAGCTAGACGAGGTTATTGAACCTTCTCTCGAGTTGGAGAGTAGCGCAACACCTGAAATTGTTCCAGTGCCGTCTGCACCAACAAGGGAGGAAGCTAATGACGAGGATCATGAAACTTCGACGATGCTTATCGAACTCGCAGTCGACAAGGTCACGTGCCACTCATGAATGGTACGGAAACCCTGTCTCAACCGTCTTGTTGTTAGACAACAGTGAACCTGCGAATTATGAGGAAGCAATGATGAGCCCAGACTCTGAGAAATGGCTAGAGGCCATGAAATCCGAATTGGGATCCATGAGCGAAAACCAAGTATGGACTTTGGTGGACCCTCCTAGCGACCGTAAGGCCGTTGAGTGCAAATGGATTTTCAAGAATAAAACGGACGCGGATGGTAATGTTACTTTCTATAAAGCTCGACTTGTCGCAAAAGGGTTTAGGAAAGTTCAAGGTGTTGACTACGATAAGACTTTCTTTCCCGTAGAGATGTTTAAGTCCATTCGGATTTTATTAGCAATTGCTGCATTTCATGATTATGAAATATGGCAGATGGATGTCAAGACTGCATTCCTCAATGGCAACATTGATGAAGAGTTGTATATGATGCAGCCCGAAGGTTTTGTCGATCCTAAGGATGCTGATAAGGTGTGCAAACTTCAGCGTTTCATTTATGGACTGAAGCAAGCATCTCGGAGTTGGAACCTTCGTTTTGATCATGTGATCAAGATTTTTGGATTTGTTCCAAATTGCTACGAAGCTTGTATCTACAAGAAAGTGAGTGGGATCTCGGTGAAATTTTTAGTACCATATGTGGATGACTTATTGATTATTGGAAATGACACTGGTATGCTTAACGATGTGAAGAGTTATTTGAATAAATGTTTTTCAATGAAATACCTAGAAGAAGCTGCTTATATATTAGGCATCAAAATCTATAGAGATAGACAAAGACGCCTAATAGCTTTAAGCCAAAGTACATATCTTGACAAAGTTCTGAAAAGGTTCAGAATGGATAAAGCAAATAAAGGTTCCTTGCCCATGTTGTCAGGTAAGATATTGAGCAAGGCTCAGTGTCCAGCTACGGTAACAGATAGAGATACTATGAGAAAAGTGCCATATGCCTTGGCCATCTGTTCTATTATGTATGCAATGCTATGTACTAGACCGGATGTGTCCAATGCTCTTAGTTTGACGAGCAGATACCAAAGTGATCTAGGAGTGGAACACTGGACAGCCGTAAAGAACATCCTAAAGTATTTAAATAGGACTAAAGAAATGTTCTTGGTCTATGGAGGTGATGAGCAGCTCGTCGTAAAATATTACGTCGATGCTAGTTTCGACACCGACCCGGATGATTCTAAATCTCAGATAGGATACGTTTATATTTTGAATGGAGGATCTATGAGCTGGAGAAGCTGCAAGCAAAGCGTGATCGCGAGATCTACAACGGAAGCGGAATACATGGCTGCTTCAGAAGTGTCAAGTGAAGGAGTTTGGATCAGGAACTTCATCACTGAGCTTGGTATGGTTCCAAGTGCCTTGGACCCACTGGAGATATTGTGCGACAACACTGGCGCCATAGCACTGGCTAAGGAACCAAGATATCATCCAAAAACCAAGCACATCAACCGCCATTTTCATATAATTCGAGATTATATAGCAGATGGAGATCTGAAGATTAGCAAAGTACACAGGATCTGAATGTCGCAGATCCGTTGATTAAACCTCTTCCACGAGCAAAACATGATCAGCACCTTAATGCCATGGGTGTTAGATTGTTGCCAGATGTAAACTAGATTATTGACTCTAGTGCAACTAGGAGACTGTTGGAATTATGCCCTAGAGGCAATAATAAAGATGTTATTGTTATAATTCTTGTTCATGATAAATTTTATATTCCATGCTAGAATTGTATTAAGCGGAAACTTTGATATTTGTGTGGTTTATGAACAACACCGTGTCCCTAGTACGCCTCTATGGACTAGCTCATTGATTAATGATGGTTAAAGGTTTCCTAACCATAGACATGAGTTGTCGATTAATAATGAGATCATGTCATTAGGAGAATGATATGATGGACAGACCCAAATTAAGCAGAGCAATTAGATCGTGTTATTGTGTTCATCTTTGCGAAGCTTTTTCCTATGTCAAGTATTGTATTCCTTAGACCATGAGATAATACAACTCCCTAGTATCGGAAGAAAGCTTTGAGGTCATCAAACGTCATCCTATGTGAGGGTGATCATAAAGGTGTCTCTCAGGTGATCGGAAAGTACTTGTTGGGTTGTATGTATCGAGATGGAATTTTTCCCTCCCGAGTCGGAGAGATATACTTCGGCCCACACGGTAATCGATATCAACACCGCTTGCAAGCACGTGGTTAAGGAGTTAATCACAAAGTGATATCGGATTATGAAACGAGTAAAGTACTTGCTGTGAATGAGATTGAACTAGGTACGCCGATACCAACGATCGAATCTCAGGCAAGTAAAATATCGCGTGACGAAGGGAATACATATATGGGATTAATTGAATCCTGGCATCGTGGTTCATCCGATATGATCATCGATGAATATGTGGGAGTAAATATGGGTTTCCAGATCCCGCTGTTGATTATTGATAGAAGATCATGTATGCATATTCTCGAACCTGTAGGGTCACACACTTAACGTGCATAGACGCTAGGATAGAATGGATAATTGGTTTATGAGTTTTTTTCGGAGTCTCGGATGAGATCCAAGACATCACGAGAGGTTCCGGAATAGTCCGGAGAATAAGATTCGTATAAAGGAAAGCATTTTTTGGATTTTGGAATCGTTTCGGGGTTTATCGGTATTGTACCGGAAGGTTCTAGAAGGTTCCGGAGTGGGACCAACATGGGCCCACTTGTCGGAGGCCTGCGTGGGCCTAAGGGGAAGTGCCCTTGTCACTTTGGTCCAGGGGCACAAGGCCCCAAAGGCCCAGCCGGCCAGCCCTAGGGGAAACCCTAGGGAACCCTTCTAGAAGGAAGGAGGAATCTTGCCCCCCACTCCACCCTTGGGGCCACCGCCCTAGGGCTTGGAGGAGGGGCCAAGTGGGGGCCGGCCAGCCCCCTATATAAGGTGGGCAGGGGCGCACCCTCCCCCTCCTACTCCTCCAACCTGCTGCCCCTTCACCTCTCTCTCCCGACTGCGCGTAGCCGAAGCCCTGCCGCAGAAACTCTCCACCATAGCACCACGCCATCTCTCCACCCCACTTGTTGGACCAAGGAAGGAGGAGACGTCGCGGCACCGTACGTGTGCATCTCTTGGAGGCGCCTCCACTTGCGGCGTTGGATCGGATCGGTCGCGAGGAGGAGAAGGCTAGTTCGACTACGTCACCCACGTTCTGTTGAACGTTTCCGCTGTGCGATTTCTTCAAGGGTATGAAGATCTCATCTATCTCTCTCGTTGATTGCATCTCCTAGATTAGATCTTGTATTTCTTGTTCGCATCCGTAGATTTTTTTCATTTACTATGCTGCGAAACCCTTCAAGTTTTCCTTTTCATCTCACCAAAAAGCCATTTTTCATTTTACGAGCGTAAAAAGGGGATTTTCTGAAGCAACCACCAAATAGATAATTCAAAAACGGAGAGTTTGTGATTAGTTGATATGGATATCATATTTGGATTCCTCTTATTTTTCTAATCAATTTAGACATATTATTTGTCGAATTCAGATTTATGGATTTAAAGATATTAATTATTCCATATTAAATAGAAAAATACAAAAAGTAAAATTATTATATTTGTATTTGAATTCAATAATATTTTTACTTATTCATTAATGTTTACTTAAATAATTGTTTGTAATTTCAAAAAATACAAACATGTGACATGATGATATAAGAGTTAATAGGATTGATATCATATTATTGACAATAATATATCAGTTACTTTGCGAAAGCAGATTCTGAAGGAACGAGGAAGTTAAGCGTGCTAGAGCTGGAGTATAGTATTAGGATGGGTGACCAGATGGGAAGTTTGTCATGACTGCAATTTAATCAAATATTAAATGTAATTAGTGTTAAAAATGTTCAAAGTGATAGATTAATGAGTCAAACAATTCAAAGATTAAAAAAATTGAGAAAGAAAATAAAAAACAAAAAAAATATATATTGAAAAAAATGTTTTTACAACCAGGCGACAGGCTATGCCGACGGCCTCTACGCCGAGGGAAAAGCCGTCGGCACAGCGTAAGCCGATGACATTTCGATACGCCGACGGCTTGTGTGTGCTCCGTCGAGAGAGACCTTCACGGAGGCTACGCCGAAGGTAGCCGTCGGCATATCATACGCCGACGGCTTTTTGCCCTCGGCGTAGCGCGCGTCCTGTAGTGAACCTTAAATACTTTCAGAGCTTGAAGCCAGAATCATTGATGAGAGTAGGTTTGACCCCGATTGTATCCTTGTTGGAGTGGGCTTGGTCCCAGATGTATCTATTTTTGCGTGGTATTCTGTATTTAACTGGGTAACAATTCCTTTTTAATACCCATAGTCACTCTTGCGTATGGTCACTCTTCCTGGGCCGAGCCTGCTCCAACACGGTCAATGCAATGCTGCTTGTGCTCCTTGGCGGCGAGGCATCCGATAAAGGAGGGACGTGTGCTTCGGTGTCCCCTTCTCAAACTTAAGTTTACATTGGCCAGTTTTTCTTTTGACCCGTCGACGAAGCTCGTGTTCAGGCTATATATATCTCCTATAGGTGTACCCAGTCAATCTTGGTATACTCCATGTTCTTACCAGCTGATCCTAGCTCCTGTTATCGCGATCTATGTCTTTGCATGCTATGTTTTAAAATTTTTTTGCTGCTACTATATAGCTCCCGATTTGCGCCTCCCTCAGGCACGTGAGTATACGTGTACAGTAAGTATATGTCTAAGAGGACCATGCAGTCTTCGGTTGGGTTCGTACGGTTTTCGAAATGAATCGGTATCAAAATTTTATTACTCCCTCTGACCCATATTAGTTGACTTAGATTTGTTAAAATTTAGATGAACCTATATATTAAATAGTGTGTAGATTCATCCAAATCTAGACAAATCTAAGTCATCTAATATGGGTCGGAGGGAGTATCAAAATTTGAAAGAAAGGAAGGACAAGGAAGCAAAAGTACAAAGGAGATCGACGAGGATAAAACTTGCACCTCAGGCAACGCATATAGTTGCATGCATGTACTCGTTCCATCATGGGCGCCTTTGATGACCCAGCAAAGCATCTGCATCTAATCCATATCTATCTGTCCGCTCATATGTAGATAGAGCTGCAGAGAGGCTGAGTGAGATTAGTCTCCAATTTTGCATATTCCTTCTGTCCCAAATTGCTTGACTTAATTTTTATTACATATGTACATATCTACATACTAAAACACGTGTAGATACATGCATCTATACATAGCTAGTGCAATTAATTTGGAATAGAGGGAGTAGTATATGCATCTCGAATAGGATACACTGAATGTCATTTGTGGGGAAACTAGGCAAATACTATCATACCACTAATAATTGCTATCACCCCTTTTCTGGAAAAAGTTCATACTACTAAGTAGTAGTACTAGTGATTAGTTAGAGTTTGAACCAACTTTTGCTTACCGCAAGGAATTCCTATATACTTGGTTAAGGAGTACACGGAAGGAATAAAGGCATTTGCCTTGTTGTAAGCTCGTGCTGTCGGCGCCTATAAATTGTTAGTAACACAAGCTAGTACATGCATCCACTCTGAAGTATTACTCAAACTAGCCTTCTTTCTTTTGTCCTGAAGATTACGTCCAAGACATTCATATACAACCAGCACTAGCTTCAAGATCGATGGTGCTAGTTAAGTAGATCACTACTGGCTAGAGTACTACTATGTCGCAGGTATACCTTGGATTTCCACTGATTTCTTAATATGCTCAGGTTTTCTCCGTTGCATGCAACCACATCTTCTCTTCTTGTACATGAACAACTAGTAATATGCAACGACCACTTTACTCAAAATATCCATCATCTTTCATACTTGAAAAACAGAGAGTTACCTGTATGTATTTGATTGCCTCTAAATCATCCTAGGTTCCAGATCTGCCAACCCAAAAAATTATGGTCCCACTCACATACACCACTGTTTGAATAATACTCATTTCACTAATACATGCTCACTTGGTGACGCGCAGTTGTGAATTGACGAAGGGGAAACACGCAAAGAACCCGCAATCAATGGCTGGATCTATCATTTTGAAGCTAGTTAACGAATGGGAAATCGAGCTACTGATCCTCCTAAGCTTCGCCTTGCAACTCTTCCTCTTTTTCTTTGGCGCCCTTCGGCGTCGCAGCAACCAATCGCTGGTTCAGCTTCCGCTTTGGTTGGCGTACCTATCAGCCGACGCTGTTGCCATATATGCACTAGGCTACCTCTCCCATAACTTCTCCACCACCATCAGCACAAACAATGGCCATGCAATGTCGAACAAAAACCAGCTGCTCAAACTCTTGTGGGTACCTTTTCTTCTGGTCCACCTTGGTGGCCAAGACACTCTAACTGCTTATGCCCTTGAGGACAACGAGTTATGGTTGAGGCACATGCTAACTCTGCTAAGCCAGGTCTCTCTAGTTTTGTATGTACTGTTCAAGTCAGTGGTGGCATATGACAGGCTTGTAGTCCCCGCTATCTTTGTATTTGCCACGGGGGTGATCAAGTATGTGGAGAGGATATGGGCACTCAAGCAGGCGAGCCAGAAATCCCTTAAGAGTTCCATCCCCAAAAAAGTGGGGCAATCTGCACAATCATCTCAACAAATTGGTGGAACAACCTTGCTGACATATCCAGCAGTTTTGAAGAGTGCTATTGGCTATGAAGCAGATGTCAGGAATTTATTCGCTGGACGGACATATTACCAGATGATGCAAAGCAAGTTATTCCGTCCGCTCAGCAATTTTCACAGAGAATACCATGGGGACGAAGGAAACAATTCTGCACTGTTTTTTAAAGGGTTAGAGGTTGAGCTTAGCATGATGTATGACCTCCTCTTCACAAAATGCAGTATTGTCCGCACAACTCTTGGCACCATCCTTCGGTGCATCTCTCTCACCTCCACGATGGTAGCCTTTGTGCTCTTCATCGTGATGATGGGTGCCAGGAGGAAAGCATACGGTTTTTCCACCGTAGACACTACCATAACCTATATATTATTCATAGGGGCTGTTTGCTTAGAAGGTTGCTCAGTCTTCATTCTGATGATGTCTCCCCAAACATGGGCAACTTTGCGAGATGGAGGGTGGCGTGTGCTCGCTAGAGTAGCCTGGTTTATATTGGTGAAGATGCAGCCAGAGACTCGGCCGTGGTGGTCAAACTCCATGGCGCAGTACAACTTGGTTGGCTCCCTCATAGCTGACAAGAAGTCTGGCATCTTTTTCACCGCAGTCACAAAGGTGGCGGGTGTGGTTGGACTTGGCGAGCCCTGGCACAAAATGCGGCACGTCAAGTATGCCCAAGTTCCAGAAGAGATCAAGAAGATGATGGACAAAACTTTCGATAGGAGGGAGCTGCGTACTCTGAGCTTGCCTGCTTCAATGTCTCATTTTAAATTGATAATTGGCCGGTTTCCCTTCGAGCTGGCCGTGTTATCGCTCCACGTTTGGACAGAGCGCTTGATACAAAAGATGAGTGAGTCAGTGGATGTCATCCCCGAAGAGAAGAAGAAGCCCATGGATCTATGTAAGGGGATGTCTGACTACATGATCCACCTGCTGGCCGTGAACCCTGCCATGCTGCCAGTCAACAGCGACGTGGACGAGCTGGTGGGCAACTTCAAAAAGAATATTCAAGATATGAGCGAAGAGCAGTTTCATGAAGCATTAGTCTTCGACCTCCTTGGTGAACATTCGCGTATTATTTATGATAGGGAGGGTTTTAAGATGGAGGAAAGGAAGCTGTTGCAGGAGCAGGGTGATGATCTCCATGCAGTTTTTGATGTGCTCGTGCAGGTGTGGTTCCGGATGCTCATATATGCAGCTGGCAAGTGCCGCCCAGAGGAGCACGCTCGGCGGCTGGCCTTGGGAGGAGAGCTTCTTACCTTCCTTTGGCTAGGCATGCTAAATCGGGGGATGGGAGACCAGAGCTCTTGGGGGGTTTATCTTATGCGAACGGATGGAGCCCTGCCAGGTTCTTCCACCATGGCGAGCCTTCCACTCTTCAGTCCTTAATCAGATGAAAGATCAAATATATCACATGGACGACAGCAGTTTGTGCTCTATACATAACGCATTGCCACTTTCTTTGTTGTCTAATTTGGATGTGTAGTTGTGTTGTTACGCATTTACCTGTTTGCTTCATTTACTCACATCAATGCCCACGCTATGTATAGTGACTTCGGGTGGGTTCGTACGGTCCTGAAAACAATTGGTATGAGTTTTTGTTTGTCAAAGTTTGAAAAAAAGGAGGGAGGAGGGGGACCGAAGCAAAAGTGATTTCTTAGCTCGAACCTAATCTGTGATGAGCAATTTTGTTCATTTTGTCATGTCTCTTTTATTATAGACATGCAGAGGTGATCTTAATAACTATACTATAAAGTATCTCCTTTCTTAACCATTAGGAACTTTGCGACGATCCAGCTCATCACTGCATGGCGTAGTCTGTTAGAGCATCTCTAATCCATCCTCAATCAGCCGTTAGAGAACTTTATTTTTCTCCTCTAATGGTCGAAGCAGCACCTAACCGAAGCCGTAAATGGCTTAGATGAGAATAAATTTTAGGAATAAATCGATCTCCGCGGCTCGCACATATAGGCGCCCGCGGCCTCGACGGTCATATTTTTCCCTCCCTGCCACTCGCGAGCCTCACCGCTCTGCCACCAAATTATAGTTGGCGTCAACACTGCCGACCACCTGCCGCCTCCGCCAATAGCCAGAAACACCGGCCGCCATATTCCCCACCTCCGCCCTCACTCGTCGTTGCAAACCATGCCGGAATTGCTCCCGCTAGCGGCCGCGTCAAGCCCGATCTAGACCACCAGATTCGACACTAGCCGGCGGCGATAGTTCGTTGAGCTACATCCGGATCCATGCGGCCTAGCACCTCCGGCATGTCTTTGTCCTCGATGCGCCGTTGCAAGTCACCAGCTTTGGAGTTCCCGAAGGTTGTAGGAGCTAGGGATGGCAATGGAGCGGCTTTGGACGGATATATCAAAACCAAATCCAAATCCAAATCCATGAAACTCACTCTAGCCCGCCCACGAAGATATCCATGGGCATGGATGTCGCTCCAGATCCAAACCCGCCGGATATCCAGTATCCATGGATATCCGTTGGTTTACACACTATATACAATAATCATAATAACATTCAACATAACTACGATATAATAGCAATTTCCGACAGCATTTCAGCAGCATTTCAACAAATATTATAGACAATACATAGGAATATCAAAGCAATAATATTTTAACCACATAGTACTTAAAATATCACACGATAACATAACAAAGTACATAGACGTCTCATAACAGTCTTAGAGAATGCTTTTTATTACAAGTTTCTAATACAACATCTCATACATTCAATAGATATAGCAATGCATAGTAGAAATGTTAAGTTGAAACTTGGATGATTAGAGCCTCATTCCTCGGTGACAATGGATTCATTGGCATCCTACAATTGAAGAAACACTAAATCTTATCAAAGTTACACATCACAAGAATGAACAATGGAAGTAAGTAAATGACTACAGAAGTAGTACCATTTCTTCTTGTTCATCTTCAAGAACATTTTGTACAGCAAGGAGATTACCATGAATATCACCTAATGCAATTGCCAAAAATAAGAACAACTTAGATTTCATATTTCATAAGAAAAGTTAGAAACAAATGTGGAAATGTATAAATGAATTACCTAACATGTCCGCTCGAGACCATGATTGCATACACATGAGAGCTTCTGATATTTTTGTTGCAAGTCGACTACGATGTGGACTAATTAGTCTTCCACTCGAGACCGTGAAATTTGGGGTCATTTATTTAGTAAATATTGCATACATAAAAAAATAATCTCACTGACATGTGGGTCCCACGTGTTAGCCGGGTATCCGTTGGATATCCGTGGAGCGAAACTACTACCCATGCCTGCCCCATGAATTAGCGGATATCCACCCCATAAAACCCGTGGATGTAATTAGGACTCCATACCCTTGCCCATCGGGTCGGATATCCGTGGATACCCGGATCCATGGATAAAATTGCCATCCTTAGTAGGAGCGCTGGCGCCAGCGTTCGCAACAACACCAGCGTTGGCGGAACCGGCATCGGCACCTGCACCGGCATCTGTGTTTGTCGATTCCGGCGGCGTCACGCCCACTGGAAACTCAGGTGGAATTTGGTGAGTATTTTTTCCCATTTTTAATTTTAAAGCTCATCAATTTCCTAGGATGAGAACGGTGATTCTTTTTTTAAAATTGTAGTAAGGTGAAGAAGAAAGAAGCAAAAATGGTCGGAGGATGAGGAAAATGATTTGTATTTCGCATGGCATCATCAAACACTTGTTGAGGCTAACCAACCGTTCCAATAATTTTGGGAAATGATTCATGAAAACTTCAATCAAAAAACTAGTGGAGAAACTCAGTTGTTAAGATCGATTATGAGTAGGTGACACGTCCTAGTAATGCACTCTAACGTTTAGAACACTATGATGATGCCATAGCAAATTATGATGATGCACTCTAACATCGAGTATGTAGGTGGAACATGCTTATGTGCTCCTTGAACACTATGATGATGCTTATCCAGTATGCCATAGCAAATTATGATGATGCTATCAATTTGTATGAATAATCTATCGATCTATATGAATTATGAATCTTATGCTATATGTTCTCGTGTATTCGTGTGCTCAATTTTGAAAATTATGTTGAAAAAAATTATAGTCCTTTAAATTATTGGGGACCGGTTCTACCGGATATTTTCTAGGAGAGAAAATTTGCTCCTCTATGGTATAGAGAGGCTTTTAGTCCTCTAACTTATTAGGGATGGGTTAAAGATGCTCCCAGTTCCTTATATTTACTAATTAGAGGCACGGTACCAGCCTTCATCGTTAGATTCTCAACTAGCCCTTATAGCATCTCATGCGGAGGCGCCAAAATAGTGCAGCGCTAAAATAACTGCTTTTTATCGCGCGCGCTGTAAACGCCCCAGCAGATGCGCTAAAATGAGGCGCGCGGTAAATTTTTAGCGTGGCGCTGTATTTTGCACTATTTGGAGCACAAAATATTAGGCTCCGACTACAGCACGCGCTATCGCTAGCGACGCGCGGGAAGAACCAACCGCCGGACTTTTCCCTCCCGCGCGCGGTCTCTTCTTCCCCCACCCACTTCAGCGCCGCCCACCAACCCCGTCGGCGCCGCCGCCACCTCCAACCCACCCGTCGGCGCTCCGCTCAACTCCCGGCGCCGCCCCCGCTCGCCGGCTTTGACTGGATGGAGTTGGAATGGATCTCCCGAGACCGTTGTTGCTTCAGGCTACTCCTCGCTCGACGGGGAGAGGTTGAGGGAGCAACTCGGCGAGACAGCCGCATCTCTTCCCTGGGCGACGGAGGAATCTGTCCAGCCTCATTTAGACCACCACGTGAGTCGGCAAAGGGCGGCAGGGATTGGGGAGTTGTTTCCCAGGCGGGAATCGGGACCGTGAATTTATTCTGAATTCGAACAACATACTTGCCATCGGCACCCATACTGTCACATACACATACATGATCTATAGACCCACGCCATCGAAGAAATCAACCTAAGGCTATGAAAGCTAGGCTTCCATGGCCTTCCTATAGAAGCCATGAAGACGGAGGCATTGAACCAGATACTCCGCAACTTTGGTGGGGAGGTGCTAGAGATGCTGCCCTAGGAGAGCCAGTTCTTCCAAGTGAAGGCTTGGCTTGAAGACCCAGGCACCCTCCCAAAGAAGTAAGAGCTCGGCATCATCCGTGACTTATCTAGATCGTCGATCACCTTGAAGCACCGGGTCACCATGCGTGTTGCCGACAGACTCAGGTGGCCACCACACGTGGCTAGGGGACATGGCCAAAGTTCGTCAGCCAGTAAGAAAGAGAGTCGTACATAATATATAAATCAGTTGGGGGTAGATTCTAAAGATGGACAAGCATATATAGAAGCATCAGAGACCATAAATATTATGATCTAATCGTTGTATTCTTATCTGTGATTGTTTAATAAATGGGGAAATTGAAGATCTGTTTGTCGCATATAGTTCATCATCAAATACCTAAAGTGGAGTACTTACATTGGATCCAAACTAGGCTCAATGTCTTTTCTTTCCATGGATCTAATGTTCATGTACCAATAGACGCCTATTGCCGAGTGGGTACGATCAATCATATCATGGTGCCAAGATAAGCAAAACATGACCATTCGTCATGTCCAGAGTGTTTACTTCGATGCTTGGAAGGGCTCGGTCATAAACTTTCTTGATCCTTCTTTTAACACTGTTGAAGCGGCTATGTTGTGGGTTCTATAGGCCCCGAAGGTCCCATGGTCCCGTCTAGTTCAATCAACAAACACCTAAAAAGCACTACTCACATTCTCTCTATACTGGGCTCAAACTTGTTTCTTTCCATGGACATTACGTTTGTATGGAAATAGATGCATAATAGAGAGTAGGTAGGATTACTCCCATCATGGTGTAGAAATTAGTAGAAGGCGACCGACGCGCCTTTGCAGCCGTTTGACATGCCAGAGCGTTCGCGCTGGGGCTTGGGAGGGCTCGAGGATAGATTTTGTTGAATGTTATTTCCCCTCTGCTGATGGGGCTAAGTGACGGGTTCCACATGCCAGGAGGAATACAATTCTAATTGTTCTCATCTCCGCTGGCGGGTTATGTGTTGAGTCCCACATGTCAAAAGGCAATATATCTTTTTGGTTTTATCGCTGCTGACGGGGCACAAGGGGCTCTCCCACATGTAAGAAAACGACGCAAAATAGATGTCTAGTAAGCCCAACGTAACAACAGCCGGCCTCAGGTCTGTCTAGGGGTACAAATGTAATGAATCCGTGTCGGCGTGGCATTTCTCTAGTTGGTCTATTAGTAGTGGCAGTCCCAATTTAAGTGTGAACTAGGGACACAGTCCTAATACCCTAGTATCTTCAAACCATATAGAGGCATGCAAACCTTGAACTTGTCCGGCAAATCTACAGAAGGTAGGGGCCTCATCACCGGTTGTTACTCCAGTGCCAAGTAACCTCCCCCTCTTAAATATAGTGTGTCATTGCATGAGTGCAGGGGCGTACCCCACCACCCCTACAGACAATCGCCTAGGCTAGCCGAAGCGCGATGCCTTATATTTGTTGACTTTATGTAGTGATTTTGTTTAAAAAAATGGCGTCCTAGACATGTTTGCTCAGGCTTCCGAAACCTTTTGGGTCCGCCACTGCATGAGGGTGACTGCGTGAACACCCATTACCTAGATTTTTGCTAGGTACAAGGCCCATGTCTTAGCATCCTTCTTTGCACATGCGGCTTACGATTATCCCCTTATAGGACAGTCATGTTTATTAACCGATCGTGACGTCAAATGCGTGGAAACAAAAATAAGAGCCAGTGCAACGTGATATCCGATGATGGCGTGCAACTAGCAAACTCTTTGTGCTACGTGTACACTCATTGTACTGGTGGATGCAACTGCAACGGCTAAGGGGTGTGTTGAGTCTTTCATCGCAAGCTCAGCTTGAGCAACATCTGGCACGACAATTTAATGGTCAAGCCCATCCGTGTACATACAAAGCGCTACCATCGTTAGGAAGCCCTCTTCTCTTTGCAGGTGGGTTATTCCTATTTTTATCCGTTCTGCTTCAAACCCTTCCACTAGAAGCATACAACACTATATACGCTCTCTCCTTTTGAGCCTCCGAAAAACACAATACATGTTTACAAACAAAGAGCATGGCCTTGAGCCACCGCCATCATGTTGGTCGCATTTATAGCCAAGGAGGCGCGGAAGGGTATAATTTTCATTCTAATTAACACCGTCGTGTGTCTCAAGATGCCACCACGCGCCAAATTGTCTCTGGTGCCTCCAAGTTCCATAGCACGCGTATTCGCACTGGTGGAAAAAGGGCATCCAGTCCCGGGCCGCAACTGGCTCTAGTCCCGGTTTTGGGCCCGGGACTGCCAAAACGGGACTAGAGCCCCCCTCTAGTCCCGGATCGCTACGGCCCGCGACTGATAACAGCCACGTGGTTGTTTCAGCGCCGTGGGGGCGGAAAGCCTCTAGTCCCGGGCCGTAACACCACCCGGGACTATAAGGTTTCCTGCCACGACTGAGATTGTGTATTTCCTTTTTTTGCCATTTCGTTCCTTTTTCATTTTGTGTTTCACTATAATTTTAAACATATATTTAAGTACACATATTCTACGCTAGTACATACACAATACACGTTGATGCATCTATATAACTAATCGATCCCTTGCAAGCATACATTGATGATATATATATATATATCAAAAGGAAGAAATGTTTTGAAATTACATGGTCATTGATGAATATATATATCATATCAACTACATGAATATATATAAGGCAAATCAAGTTCCACGTCATCCGCATAATGCTCTCCATGTACATCAAGGACCTCCTTCATCATAAATCCCGCCAGCTACTTTGAATTGCTCTTATGCACTGGTCTGGCTCTAGTTTCTCCCGCAAACTATAAATATAATGTGAGTTAACTTTCCACTCACTGGTCAACTCGCGGATGTACTCGCAGTCGTAGTATTCTTTTTATAAGTTAGCTCCTCTTTGAATGGACCTGGTATTTTCTGTCTGAACCGTGTCCAACACCTGCTCGGCAAAGAAAATGAACAAAGGAGTTATTAGTTACTTGATATCAGAAAATGAACGAAAGAGACCGATATAATGCGATAATGATTGAAATTACTTATGGAGCATTGCTTTCATGTCGCTCCACTGCTCTTGGTCCCAACTTAATGAGTCGTGGACTTCAACTAGGGACTTGTCAACTTGAATGTTTAGCAAGATCGAGTGGAATCTGTGGACGTTTATATAAGCATACACGCATAGCTCATCGAGTAAGCAAAAATAAAATGTGTACAAGATAGAAACACTCACTTTAAGTTGTAAGGAAATAGTATTTCCTTAAAAAAATTATTCTCAGTTAAGAACCTGCACAGGTCTTCCTCCATGTTCTTGGGATGATTATTTAACGTATATTCATTAACGATATATGGGTCAATGAACCCAACGTCACATCTTCTATCTCTTTTGCATTCAAGCATCTTCATTCTGCAGAATATAATAACATACAAAAGGATATATAGTTAGGATTATACAGTAAATGCAATGAACGAGCTGAGCTACAAACTTAATTATAGAAATAAATCACTTACAGATAGTAGCAACCAATGATAGATTTGCTGAGGGCGCGCTGGTTGTATAATTAAAACAGTTCGGTCATTTGAATCTGTATCGAGTATGGTTTGAAGTGATTCTCCTTTCTAACGTCCACCGGAAACCAATCTTTCTGATGCTTTTTTTCTGCTTGCGACATGTACCATTCGTGCAGATTTCACATATGTGTGGATAGACGCACGAGCTCCTCATTACTGACTAGAGGCTCCCCTTGGACATATTTCCGTACTATATCTGACCCACTGGCGTATCTTCATAGCCTAAATATTGACCAAGATACATATTTGCTTCGGTAGCAAGTGCTTTGGCTTGCGATACAGTGATGCCCATTAGTGTAGCATTATTACGGGCTCTGGGGTCCATTATTTGCATGTCCATATCCATTTCAGCTCTGAAGGCCTTGTTGAGGTCTGAAATGACTTTGAGAGGGGCGACCGATTGATTCTTCTGTGCTCCGAGCTGGGCAACTTGCTTCCCGCTTTTTGCACTTGTGATTTTTTTCTTCTGTGCTTGCTTAATAATCTCCCGGTCATATTCTGATTCCAGATTTATCGATATCTGGGATGGTTGCTCAAGAAAGGACTTAGCCCACCTTTTGGTTTTTTCATCATATACTGTCTTTGGCTCAGGATTTTTAGGTGCAAAATGCGCCTTAACTTGGGCAGCCACATCCGCGTTAGTTTCCTCATCGGTCTTGTCATAAGGTCTCTTTGGAAGAGCCGACGGGATGTCGACTATCTTTGCCGTTTAAGCTTTCTTCGATGTGGGACGCAGGGGAGTGTCGACCTTTCGTTTCTTCGACGAGGTACTAGTACTGCACGGAGGCGGAGACAGAGATCGAGTATTGCGCGGAGGCGGAGATCGAGTTGATGTACTCCTGCTGCGGCGATCGTCAGCGGGGCGGGGTGGACTTGGAGGTTGACGATAATCGGGTTGGGGTGGACTTGGAGGTTGACGATATTCGATGCGGGGTGGACTTGGATTCCTCGGAGTCGGTGGCCTTGGCGCCGAGCCTGTAAACTTGATGTACTTCTTCTTCCATAGAATGATGTTGCGCTTGACATCTCCTAGTTTCGTAAGGCCTTCAGGTGTAGCGATGTCAATCTCTAGGTCCGCAAAATCCTCCACTATGTCATCCACCGTGACACGAGCATAGCCAGATGGAATCGGAAGTGAATGATGGAGTGCTCCAGGTAGACAAGGTAAAGCAGTGCCGATCGCCACCTTGAAGGATAGGTTGTTCATTGGGTGATGTAGCTCACATTGTGCCATCTCTCTGACATCATCCACGGGGTAGCGAGGAGCCGGTGCATCATCCAGCAGTGCTTGATCATCAGCCCGGACCACCGTGGAAGCCACACTACTTCTCCGTTGGCTAAGATCCAATGCAGGATCATCAGCCTACGGGTGAATTGACGACGGCGACCTTTGTCTAATTTCTTGCATGAGTTCTTTAGATCAGCTAGGTCCTGCTCTACCCTGGAGATCCGGTTTGCCTCCCGGTCCTTCTTTCTCTGACAGAATGGCGCATCGTCGAGGAAACCCTTTCTTCCACGAGACACCGACGCCTTTGCCTCGTGTTCCCTCCCTTTTCAGGATTCCCTAGGGCGCGTGTCAGCTCATCGTTCTCTCTCTCGGGACGGAACAATCCCAATTGAGCATCGTTCATTGCTTGAACAAGGTCTTGGGAGGGTTTTATAATTTTTAAATGAAATAATGTCTTCCCTGTTTCTGGGTCCAACGATCCCCCGTGCCCATACCACCAATGCCTTGACCTCTCGGGCTATCCATCTGTACCAGGAGTGACGCCTCTAGCCCTCATTTCCTTCTCCATAGTTTCCCACCTAGGGACGCCACTCTTGTAGCCACCTGTCCCCATTTTATGATGGTATTTCTTTTGGGCAACATTTAACGCGTTCTTTGCCGACTTTGCCTTTGCTTTATCAGATTGCTTGTACTATACAAAATCGGGCCACTGTTCTCTCAACTTCTCGTTTACTCCTTTGAAATCTGGAGTTTTGTTTTTCGCGACATATTTCGCGTATAAACTTTTCTTGTGGTTCCGGTACAGTTCAGCCATCTTGCTCAGAGCCCACTCCTTGACTTTCGCTCTATTTTCCAGCCCACCCAGCCTAGGGGTAATACCATGTACCTCAAATTCTTCATACTCTGGAGGTAGTATGAAATGCGCTATGAGCTTCTGCCAAAGGTCATCTTTGGCATCATCGGTGACATAGCCGTTGGATTCTTCACCGGATTTCTTTGACTGATTCCATTCTTGGATGGTGATCGGCAGGTTGTCCCTAACAAGCACCCCGCATTGATTTATAAACATCCTCCGGTGCTCTTCTGGAGCAATCGGTTTACCATCATCATCTATTTCTTCGATGGTGAACCTCTGATTACCATCCAACTTTTTGTTCGGCCCTCGTTTCGTTCGAGCTGTCGATTGCTTCGATCCGGTGGGCTAAAATAAGATGAGAGAGTGATTAATATATATATATCGATCAGTTAATGAATATAGGTAACACGAGGCTTTATATATATATGTACCTCGCCGGATCCTGTCGAGGGGCCATCATTATTGTTGTTATTTGTTTGCCCTTCGTCCATTCGGTCTTCCCCTTGGTACATTAGGTTTTCCTCTAGTCCATCACCGGATGGATTCAGATATGAGAATATCTCTTCCTCGAGCAAAATATCTTCACCGGTAGTAATATTAAGAGGAATTTCACCTCTTATCATGCCCTGAAGAAAACCTTCACTAATGCGACCAGGATCTTTGGATGGATCCATGACTTAATTATCTATAACAGAAAGAGAGTTAAACAGGTTAGAATAAATAATAACCCTAATAACTAAAACAAAAAAAACAATAACCCTAATAACACTAATTAATAACCCTAATATTATTTGCGGTAAAACAATAATCTTAATAACTAAAACAAAAAACAATAACCCTAATATTATTTGTGGTAAAACAATAATCCTAATAACTAATACAAAAAATAACCCTAATATTATTTGTGGTAAAACAATAATCCTAATAACTAAAACAAAAAAAACCCTAATATTATTTGTGATAAAACAATAATCCTAATTATAATCCTAATATTATTTGTGGTAAAACAATATAATCCTAATAACTAAAAAAAATAACTAAAACAATAATCCTGATCCTAATCCTAATAACTAAACCCTAGCTAATATTTTGTGGTAAAAAAACAATATTTCTAATTATAATAACCCTAGCTAATATTTTTGTGGTAAAAAAACAATATTTCTAATTATAATAACCCTAGCTAATAAAAACCCTTATATTATTTGTGATAAAACAATAATCCTAATATTATTTGTGGTAATATAATCCTAATTATAATAATCCTAATTATAAAAAAACCACCCGGCCTCTCTCGAGCTCACCGACGAGGCGGCAAGGCGGCACGTCACGACACGACGAGGCACGCACGCGACGAGGTGGCAAAATGCGTCGGCGGAGCGGCGGGACGTCACGGCATGGCGGAGCAACGGCGGCGGTGGAGCGGCCGGCGGACAGCACCTCCCTTGTGTCTTCTTCGTCTTCGATGCGTCTGTGAGTGCTTCGTCTTCGTCTTCGTCGAGGAATGCCAAGTGCTGGTGGGCAGCACCTCCCTTGGCGCGAATATATAGGGACACCTCCTTTAGTCCCGGGTCCAGCCACCGCCCGGGACTAGAGAGTCTCTAGTCCCGGGTCGTGGCTTAACCTGAGAAAAAGACCCCCCTTTAGTCCCGGGTTAAGCCTCAGCCCGGGACTAGAGTGTTTTTTTTCGGCCGCTACATTTTCACGCGCACAGGCATCCTCTAGTCCCGGGTCGAGCCACGACCCGCGACTAGTTGGTTTTTTGTAAATTTTCTTTTTTTAATTCAAATCAAATATAAAACTTTGGAAAATCATATCTTTTATTGTAAAAATCCAAATAAAACGAATAATATGTCTATTATTATCAGAAAAATATAAAGAATTTTAATATAATATCCATACATCTGTTTGCATCATTTATAAATTATTTCATTTGTAAATTTTCTTTTTTAATTCAAATCAAATATAAAACTTTGGAAAATCATATCTTTTATTGTAAAATCCAAATAAAACAAATAATATGTCTATTATTATCAGAAAAATATAAAGAATCTTAATATAATATCTATTTAGTCCTGGTTGTAGTCACTAACCGGGACTAAATGTTGGAGATATGCCCTAGAGGCAATAATAAATATAGTTATTATTATATCTTTGTGTTTATGATAAATGTTTGCATTCATGCTATGACAGTATTAAAAGGAAACATTAATACTTGTGTGATTTGTAAACTAAATTAGAGTCCCTAGTAAAGCCTCTTCATAATAATAGCTTGTTGGTTAATAGATGATTCGGGTTTCCCTATCATGAACATTGAGATGTTATTAACAACAAGATAATATCATTAGGAGAATGGTATGATGGACATACTCCTATAGATAAGCGTAGCATAAAGATCAAGTCATTTTAATAGTTCAATTGCTATAAGCTTTCTAATACATATTAACCTAATTCCTTCGACCATGAGATCATGCTAATTACCATCACCGGAAGGATGCTTTGATGACATCAAACACCACACCGTAACTGGGTGGCTATAAAGGTGGCATTGAGTGTTCGGAAAGTATTGGTTGAGACACATGGATCAAGAGTGGGATTTGTCCATCCATATGACGGATAGATATACTCTGGGACCTCTCGGTGGATTGTCATCCAATTAGCTTGCAAGAATGTGACTGGCTCACAAGGGATCACATATCACGGGAACAAGAAAAGAGTACTTGTCAGTAATGAGGTTGAACTAGGTATGCAGAGATATCGACGATCAAAACCTCGGATAAGTAAACTATCGTGAGACAAAGGGAAATTGGTATCATATGTAAGTGGTTCATTCGATCGCAAAGTAATCGTAGAAATATGTGGGAGCCATATGAATTTCCAGATTCCTCTATTGGTTATTGTTCGAAGAAGTGTCTCGATCATGTCCGCATAATTCACGAACAGTAGGGAGACACACTTAAGGATTCGACGTTGTTGAGTAGTTATGGAATGATGAGTAAGAGACCGAATGTTGTTCGGAGTCTTGGATGAGATCCGGGATATCACGAGGAGATCCGGAATGGTCCGGAGAATAAGATTCATATAAGGAAAGTCCTGTTGCGGGGTTGGAGAATGGTTTCGGTGTTTTCATCAGGAATGTTCTAGAAGGTTCCGGAATGTCCAGCACTCCGGAGGGGAAGGGTACATGAATGTGTCATAAAAAGTTGGAATGGTTGCATCATGTACTAGGTGTCATCGCTGAACAAAATAAAGGGATAAATCAAATCCTAGTTTGAAAAGTCAACCGACTATTTTGTTTGGTGGAGGGAGAGTAGGAAACCTACTTGGGGAGGAAGTCCCTCTCCCTCCACCGCCGGCCAAGGAGGCCGAGTTGGGGAGGGACTCCCCTCCCCTTGGTCGCGCCCTCCCACCTATATAAGGAGGGGCAGGGCTGCCCCTCCTAGACCTACACCTTGCACCCTCTAAACCCTAACCCTAGCCGCACCCGCCCTAGACCTACACCTTGCACCCTCTAAACCCTAACCCTAGCCGCCGAGTTAGGGCTTCTACTTGCCCTAGCCGCTGGCCTAGCTCCCTCTACTTGGTGTGTCTAAACCCTAGATCACCGAGGCCTCTCTCATAGTCCACCAAACTCGCTCCGGCTTAAGGCGAAGCCCTACGAGATATCCCCTCTACTTCCGGTACCACGCCGTCGTGCTGCCGGAATCGCGAGGAGAGTACTACAACCTCCACTGCCTGCTGGAACAAGGGAGAGGAAGGTCTTTGTCGAAATCAACGTGTGATCGTCAAGGAAGCGCTGCAGGAGCATGGCTGGGAAGGATCGTCTACACGATCTTGAGATCGGGAAGAGTACGACTACATCACCCACGAGAATCCGCTCTCGTTAAACACTTTGGAATCTTCGAGGGTGAGTTATTATATCGACTCATTGGTACAATCTAGTAGATAGATCTTGGCTTGTTTGTTTGTATGCGGTAGAAATTTTTTGTTTTCCATGCAACGAACCCCTACACTAGGTCACTTGGCTGGGCAAAATAAAGAGAGAAATCAAATCCAAGTTTGAAAGTCAAACGCCAATTTGAAAAGTCAAACGCCAAGTTTGCTTGGTGGAAGGAGAGTAGGAAACCTACTTGGGAAGGAAGTCCCCTCCCTCCACCCGCCGGCCAAGGAGGCCGAGTTGGGGGAGGACTCCCTCCTCCCAACCGGCCACCCTCCACCTATATAAGGAGGTGTAGGGAGCCCCTACCCCTCACACCCAAAACCCTAGACTCCAAGTCGCCGGCCACCTCCAAGCCGTTGCCGCCTATGGCCTCCTCTAACTCGGCGAGTTAGGGTTTCCCCAAACCCTAGCCTCCGGCCAAGCCCTCCCCTTGGTGCCCTCTAAACGCTAGATCACCAAGGTGTTGGAGATATGCCCTAGAGGCAATAATAAATATAGTTATTATTATATCTTTCTGTTTATGATAAATGTTTACATTCATGCTATAATAGTATTAACAAGGAAACATTAATACTTGTGTGATTTGTAAACTTAATTTGAAGTCCCTAGTAAAGCCTCTATATAATACTAGCTTGTTGGTTAATAGATGATTGTGATTTCCCTATCATGAACATTGAGATGTTATTAACAACAAGATCATATCGTTAGGAGAATGATATGGTGGACATACTCCTATAGATAAGCGTAGCATAAAGATCAAGACATTTTCAATAGTTCAATTGCTATATGCTTTCTGATACATAGTAACCTAATTCCTTCGACCATGAGATCATGCATATCACCTTTACCGGATGGATGCTTTGATGACATCAAACACCACACCGTAACTGGGTGGCTATAAAGGTGGCATTGAGTGTTCGGAAAGTATTGGTTGAAACACATGGATCAAGAGTGGGATTTGTCCATCCATATGACGGATAGATATACTCTGGGACCTCTTGGTGGAATGTCATCCAATTAGCTTGCAAGCATGTGACTGGCTCACAAGGGATCACATATCACGGGAACGAGAAAAGAGTACTTATCGGTAACGAGGTTGAACTAGGTATGCAGAGATACCAACGATCATAACCTCGGATAAGTAAAGTATCGTGAGACAAAGAGAAATTGGTATCGTATGTAAGTGGTTCATTCGATCGCAAAGTAATCATAGAAATATGTGGGAGCCATATGAATTTCCAGATTCCTCTATTGGTTATTGTTCGGAGAAGTGTCTCGATCATGTCCGCATAATTCACGAACCGTAGGGAGACACACTTAAGGATTCAACGTTGTTTGAGTAGTTATGGAATGATGAGAAAGAGATCGAATGTTGTTTGGAGTCTCGACTGGGATTCAGGATATCACGAGGAGATCCAGAATGGTCCGGAGAATAAGATTCATATAAGGAAAGTCCCTTTTCGGAGTTGGAGAATGGTTCCGGTGTTTTCATCGGGAATGTTCTAGAAGGTTCCGGAATGTCTGACACTCCGGGGGGGAAGGGGTACATGAATGTGTGATTACAAGTTGGAATGATTGCATCATGTACTTAGTGTCTTCGCTGTCCAAAATAAAGGGTTTATTCAAATCCTAGTTTGAAAAGTCAAACGGCTAGTTTGAATAGTCAAACGGCAGTTTTTTGGAAAGAGGAGGAGAGGTGGAAGCGAGTTGGGAGGAGTTCCTCCTCCCGGGCCCACCTCCAAGCCGAGTTGGGGAGGGACTCCTCTCCCTCCCCTTAGCCGGCCGGCCCGCTCCACCTATATAAGGAGGGGCAGGGCTCCCCTCCTTGACACACAACTCCTACTCCTCCAAACCCTAGCCCCAAGCCGCCGCCGCCTCCAAGCCGCCACCGGCCCCTAGGGCACCAACTCGCCGTTGCCTAGCTAAACCCTAGCCGCCGGCTTGTCCCCTCCTTGGTGTGTCTAAACCCTAGAACACCGAGGACTCTCTCATACTCCACCATACTCGCTCCGGCTTAAGGCGAAGCCCTGCGAGATCTCCCCTCTACTTAGGCATCACGCCGTTGTCTAGGAATCGCGAGAGAGTGCTACAACCTCCGCTGCCTCTTGGAACAAGGAGAGGAAGGTCTTCGTCAGTACCGAACGTGTGACCGATTGCGGGGCTGCCAGGAGCGCTTGGCCGGAAGGATCGTCTCACGCGATCTTGAGATCGGAAAATCGACTACATCACCCACGAGAATCCGCTCTCGTTAAACACTTTGGAATCTTCGAGGGTGAGTTATTCCATCGACTCGTTGCTACAATCTAGTAGATAGATCTTGGATTGTTTGTTTGTATGCGGTAGAATTTTTTTGTTTTCCATGCTACGAAACCCTCTGATGGTATCGAGCCGTGTCTATATGTAGATCATTGACGAGTAGAACACAATGGTCATTGTGGGCGTTGATGCTTTATTGTCGATTGCTTCTTGTGTACTTTGCATCTTGCGGTATGTTGGGATGAAGCGTCCGGGCTAACCTTACATGACATCGTTCATGAGACTTGCTCCACGCTTGACATGCAACTTGTATTGCATAAGTGGCTTTATGGTGCCTGTTTCTCCTAGCATAGTTAAGATCCAATTTACAACGGGTGATTAACAATACTAGTATCAATGTTGTGGTTCTTGTTCGTAAGTTAGAACGACACTTATTGAAAGCCCTAAAACCACGTAAAATATGCAAAGAAAGTAGAGGCGTCTAACTTTGTTTTGCGGTGTCTTGATGATATGTATGGCCATGATTGTGATTATATTTGATGTATGCAATGTTCCTTATTGTAAGTTGGCAACCAGCAGGAGCCATATGGTTGTCTTTAATTTATGTTAAGACCCGCGTGTCTATTCAAAGTAGTTGTAATAGTTGAAGCCGGTGGACGACAACCATGGAGAAGCGTCATTGACCTTGATGCAATGCCGGTGATGATGGAGATCATGTTCGTGCTTGAAGATGGAGATCGGAAGCACAAAGAAGAAAGGCCATATCATATCACATATTATTGAATTGCATGCGATGTTAATCCTTTATGCATCTTGTATTGCTTGGTAGACGACGGTAGCATTATAATATGATCCCTCATGCACATCAATTTCAAGTCATAAAGTGTTCGCCCTTAGTTAGCACCGTTGCTAAAGCTTGTTGTTTCGAAGCACCACGTGATGATCGGGTGTGTTAGATTCCGCAAGTGTATACAACATGAGCAAGCCAGATTTTCTCATGCGGAAACTAAGGTTTGATCTTGACGAGCCTAGCATGTACAGACATGGTCTAGGAACACGGATCACTGAAAGGTAAAGCATGAATCATATAGTAGATATGATGAACATGTCGATTGTTCTCCATTGAAACTACATCAACTCTCGTGATGATCGGTGTTGGTGTGGTGGATTTGGTTCGTGTGATCACTAAAACAATGTGAGGGATATTGTTTTGAGTGGGAGTTCACCTAGATTAATTTTATTATTAATTTGAACTCAATTTGTCATAAACTTAGTCTAAACTATTGCAAATATGTTGTAGATCAATGGCAGCCCCTACCATCAATTTTAATGCGTTCCTAGAGAAGGAAAAGTTGAAAAACAATGGAAGCAACTTCGCGGATTGGTTCCGCAATTTGAGGATTGTCCTCACAGCTGATAATTTGACCTATGTGCTAGATGCATTGGGTGACCACTGCGGTGATCTTGCCGATGAAGTAAAGAACGTTTACCTCACTCGGAAGACTCGGTACTCCGATTCGATGCTATCTTGTATGGTTTAGAATCAGAGCTTCAGAAAAGGTTTGAGAATTCAGACCCATATGATATTGTCGAGGATCTCAAATTGATTTTTGAGACTCATGCGGCAATTGAAAGTTATGAGGCTTCTAAAAAGTTCTTTAACTGTAAGATGGAAGAGGGCAGCTCCGTTAGTGAGCATGTGCTTAAGATGTCTGGGCACGCAAACAAACTTCAAAGCTTGGGTATTGTGATTCCTAATGCTTTGGGGATTTACCGTGTCCTCCAATCACTACCACCAAGTTACAAGAACTTTGTGATGAACTACAACATGCAAAACATGAACAAGAAGTTGCCAGAACTCTTTTCCATGTTGAAATCTGCAGAAGTGGAGATCAAGAAAGATCACCAAGTGTTGTTGGTCAATAAGACCACCAAATTCAAGAAAGGCCAGTCTAAGCAGAAGGGACACTTCAAGAAGGGTGGTAAGAAAGTTACCACGCCGACGAAGAAGACCAAGGCTGGACCTAAGCACGATCTTGAGTGCTTTCTTTGCAAGGGAGAAGGTCCTTTGGGCGGAATTGCCCAAAGTACTTGGCGGTTGAAGAATGGCAACATCAAGAAGAAAGGTATATCGATATACATGTTATTGATGTGTATCTCACTAGTACTCGTAGTAGTGCACGGGTATTTGATCTTGGTTCGGTTGCTCATATTTGTAACTCAAAGCAGGTCTTTGAAATAAGCGGAAGCTAGCGAAGAACGAGGTGACGATGCGGCGTGGAAAGCGGATCAAAGGTTGATGTGATCGCGGTCGGCACGCTACCCCTTCATCTACCATCGGGATTAGTTTTATACTTAAATAATTGTTATTTGGTGCCTGCGTTGAGCATGAACATTATATCGGGATCTTGTTTATTGCGAGACGGTTACTTGTTTAAGTCCGAGAATAATGGTTGTTCGATTTATATGAGTAATATGTTTTATGCACATGCACCTTTGATAGATGGTCTATTCTTATTGAATCTCGATAGTGGAAATACACATATATTAATAACATTGAAGCCAAAAGTTTGAAATTGAGCGATAACTCGACCTATATGTGGCACTGTCGTCTTGGTCACATTGGAGTGAAGCGTATTAAGAAACTCCATTCCGATGGACTTCTTGAATCACTTGATTTCAAATAACTTGAAAGATGCGAAGCATGTCTGATGGGTAAAATGACTAAGACTCCATTTTCTGGTATGATGGAGCGAGCTACGGACTTATTGGAAATCATACATACCGATGTGTGTGGTCCAATGAGTGTAGCATCGCGCGGTGGTTATCGTTATGTTCTTACCTTCACGGATGACTTTAGTAGATATGGGTATATCTATTTCATGAAACATAAGTCCGAAACTTTCGAGAAGTTTAAGGAATTTCAAAGTGAAAGTAGAGAATCAACGTAACAAGAAGATTAAATTTCTACGTTCTGATCGTGGAGGTGAATATCTAAGTTGCGAGTTTGGCGAGAATTTGAAGAAATGCAGAATACTTTCACAATTGACACCGCCGGGAACACCACAGCGCAATGGTGTGTCCGAACATCGTAACCGAACTCTCTTAGATATGGTTCGCTCTATGATGTCACTTACAGATTTACCACTATCATTTTGGGGTTATGCTTTAAAACAGCCGCATTCACTTTAAATAGGGCACCATCTAAATCCGTTGAAACGACACCGTATGAATTATGGTTTGGGAACAAACCTAAATTGTCGTTCCTTAAAGTTTGGGGGTACGAGGCCTATGTAAAGAAGTTACAGCCGGACAAGCTTGAACCTAAAGCGGAAAAATGCGTCTTCATAGGATACCCGAAGGAAACTATTGGGTATACCTTCTATCATAGATCCAAAGGCAAAATCTTCGTTGCCAAGAATGGATCCTTTCTAGAGAAGGAATTTCTCTCGAAAGAAGTGACTGGAAGGAAAGTAGAACTCGACGAGGTTGTCGAACCTTCTCTCGAATGCGAGTAGCGCAGACCGGAAGAAGTTCTGTGGTGCCTGCACCAATAAGAGAGGAAGCTAATGATGATGATCATGAAACTTGGTTGAAGTTGCTCTGAACCTCGCAGGTCAACGAGAACTCGTACTACTTCAGATTGGTATGATCCCGTTATGAGTGTCATGTTGGTGGACAACACCGATGACCCTGAGACATATGAGGAAGCGATGATGAGCCCAGATTCCAATAAATGGCAAGAAGCCATGAAATCCGAGATTGGATCCATGTACGAAAACCAAGTGTGGACTTTGGTAGACTTACGGATGGTAGGAAGGTCACGAGAACAAATGGATTTTCAAGAAGAAAACAGATGCTGATGGTAATGTTACTGTCTATAAAGCTCGACTTGTCGCAAAAGGGTTTCGACAAATTCAAGGAGTTGACTACGATGAGACTTTCTCACCAGTAGCAAAGCTAAAATCTGTGAGGATTATGTTAGCAATCGCTGCATATTATGATTATGAGATATGGCAGATGGATGTCAAAACAGCATTCCTCAATGGAGACATTGATGAAGAGTTGTATATGATGCAACCCAAAGGTTTTGTCGATCCTAAAGATGCTAACAAGGTATGCAAACTTCAAAGGTCCATCTATGGATTGAAGCAAGCATCCCGAAGTTGGAATCAACGTTTTGATAAGGTGATCAAAAGTTTTGGTTTTATACAAACTTATGGAGAAGCTTGTATTTACAAGAAAGTGAGTGGGAGCTCAGAGCATTCTTAATACTATATGTAGATGACATATTGTTGATTGGGAATGATGTAGACCTTCTTAATAGTGTCAAGGAATACTTGAATAATAGTTTTTCAATGAAGGATCTTGGCGAAGCAGCTTATATATTAGGCATAAAGATTTATAGAGATAGATCGAAACGCCAAATATCATTGTCACAAAGTACATATTTGGACAAAGTTCTAAAGAGGTTTGGAATGGAAGATAGCAAGAAAGGGTTCTTGCCCATGTTGCCCAATACGACCTTGAATAAAACTCAAAGTCCGACATCGGCAGAAGATAGAGAAAGGATGAGTAAGACTCCTATGCCTCGACCATAGGATCTCTAATGTATGCCATGCTATGTACTAGACCCGACATTGCATATGTTGTTAGTTTAACTAGCAGATATCAAAGTGATCGAGTGGATCATTGGACAATGATCAAAAACATCCTTAAGTACTTAAGAAGAACTAAGGATATGGTTCTTTCTTATGGAGGTGATGAACAGCTCGTTGTTAATGGTTACACCGATGCTAGTTGGAACACCGATCGGATGATTCTAAATCACAATGGATACGTATTTATTTTGAATGGTGCAGTGATTATTTGGAGGAGTGCAAAGCAAAGCGTTGTGGCGAGATCTTCAACTGAATCATAATACATGGCTCCTTGAGGCTTCACAAGCGATATGGATGAAAGAGTTCATTACGAGCTGGGAGTGGTTCCTAGTGCTATGGACCCAATGTCTATCTCTTGTGATAACATGGGCGCCATAGCCAATGCGCAAGAACCAAGGTCACACAAGAAGTGAAGCATATCAAGCTACGTTTTCACGCTATTCGAGAACATATCCAAGATGGGGATATAAAGATTTGCAAAGTACACACAGATCTGAATGTGGCGGATCCGTTGACTAAACCTCTCCAGGGCAAAACATGACCAAAGCGCCATGGGTGTTCGATATATTACCATGTAATCTAGCTTAGATGACTCTAGTGCAAGTGGGAGGCTGTTGGAGATATGCCCTAGAGGCAATAATAAATATAGTTATTATTATATCTTTGTGTTTATGATAAATGTTTACATTCATGCTATAATAGTATTAACAAGGAAACATTAATACTTGTGTGATTTGTAAACTTAATTTGAAGTCCCTAGTAAAGCCTCTATATAATACTAGCTTGTTGGTTAATAGATGATTGTGGTTTCCTATCATGAACATTGAGATGTTATTAACAACAAGATCATATCGTTAGGAGAATGATATGGTGGACATACTCCTATAGATAAGCGTAGCATAAAGATCAAGTCATTTCAATAGTTCAATTGCTATATGCTTTACGATACATAGTAACCTAATTCCTTCGACCATGAGATCATGCATATCACCTTTCGGATGGATGCTTTGATGACATCAAACACCACACCGTGGCGGGTGGCTATAAAGGTGGCATTGAGTGTTCGGAAAGTATTGGTTGAAACACATGGATCAAGAGTGGGATTTGTCCATCCATATGACGGATAGATATACTCTGGGCCTCTCGGTGGAATGTCATCCAATTAGCTTGCAAGCATGTGGTGGCTCACAAGGGATCACATATCAGGAGCGAGAAAGAGTACTTATCGGTAACGAGGTTGAACTAGGTATGCAGAGATACCAACGATCATAACCTCGGATAAGTAAAGTATCGTGAGACAAAGGGAAATTGGTATCGTATGTAAGTGGTTCATTCGATCGCAAAGTAATCGTAGAAATATGTGGGATCCATATGAATTTCCAGATTCCTCAATTGGTTATTGTTCGGAGAAGTGTCTCGATCATGTCCGCATAATTCACGAACCGTAGGGAGACACACTTAAGGATTCGACGTTGTTTGAGTAGTTATGGAATGATGAGAAAGAGACCGAATGTTGTTCGGAGTCTCGAATGGGATTCAGGATATCACGAGGAGATCCGGAATGGTCCAGAGAATAAGATTCATATAAGGAAAGTCCCGTTTCGGAGTTGGAGAATGGTTCCGGTGTTTTCATCGGGAATGTTCTAGAAGGTTCCGGAATGTCCGGCACTCCGGGGGGAAGGGGTACATGAATGTGGCATTACAAGTTGGAATGATTGCATCATGTACTTAGTGTCTTCGCTGTCCAAAATAAAGGGTTTATTCAAATCCTAGTTTGAAAAGTCAAACGGCTAGTTTGAAAAGTCAAACGGCAGTTTTTTGGAAAGAGGAGGAGAGGTGGAAACCGAGTTGGGGAGGAATACCTCCTCCAACCGGCCCACCTCAAGCCGGTTGGGAGGGACTCCTCTCCCTCCCCTTGGCCGGCCGGCCCCCTCCACCTATATAAGGAGGGGCAGGGCTCCCCTCCTTGACACACAACTCCTACTCCTCCAAACCCTAGCCCCAAGCCGCCGCCGCCTCCAAGCCGCCGCCGGCCCCTAGGGCACCAACTCGCCGCCGCCTAGCTAAACCCTAGCCGCCGGCTTGTCCCCTCCTTGGTGTGTCTAAACCCTAGAACACCGAGGACTCTCTCATACTCCACCATACTCGCTCCGGCTTAAGGCGAAGCCTGAGATCTCCCTCTACTTAGGTATCACGCCGTTGTCTTCTGGAATCGCGAGAGTGCTACAACCTCCGCTGCTTTGGAACAAGGGAGAGGAAGGTCTTCGTCAGTCGAGCGTGTGACGACTGAGGGGCTGAACGGAGCATGGCGGAAGGATCGTCTCGCGATCTTGAGATCGGAAGAATCGACTACATCACCCACGAGAATCCGCTCTCGTTAAACACTTTGGAATCTTCGAGGGTGAGTTATTCCATCGACTCGTTGCTACAATCTAGTGATAGATCTTGGCTTGTTTGTTTGTATGCGGTAGAATTTTTTTGTTTTCCATGCTACGAATCCCTACACAAGGCCTCTCTCATACTCCACCATACTCGCTCCGGCTTAAGGCGAATCCCTGCGAGATATCCCCTCTACTTCTGACACCACGCCGTCGTGCTTTCGAAATTGCGAGGAGAGTGCTACAACCTCCGCTGCCTGCTGGAACAAGGGAGAGGAAGGTCTTCATCGAGTACCGAACGTGTGACCGATCATGCGAGCGCCGGAACACAGCGCCGGAAGGATCGTCTACGCGATCTTGAGATCGGCAAGAGTACGACTACATCAACCACGAGAATCTTCTCTCGTTAACCGCTTTGGAATCTTCGAGGGTGAGTTCCTCTATCGACTCGTTATTATAATCAAGTAGATAGATCTTGGCTTGTTTGTTTGCATGCGGTAGAAATTTTTTGTTTTCCATGCTACGAACCCCTACACTAAAGATATTTCCCGCCATTTCCCACCGCTTTCCGCCAAGTTTTCCGCCCTTTCCTTTTTACGAGAGCTTTTAGTCCCGGTTGTAGTCACTAACCGGGCATAAAGATATTTCCCGCCATTTTCCAAAGCTTCCCGCCAAGTTTTCCCGCCCTTTCCCTCTATATCTAGGGCGAACGCGCCATGGCTATCCACACATCCACACCTTCCTCTCTTAGAACAATGGACAACGCCTACTGGGACATTCTGACCCTCGAGGAGACCGAGGCGCTGTGCGCCTCTAGCTACCCTTGTCCGCCGGGCTACCGTCGCCCGGCTAGATCTCGAGCCTGGATGGGTTCTGTCGCCCTGTCCCTCAAGGTTCCGCATGCCAGGCGGCCATCACGAACCACTTCTACCACGAGCTCACGCCGGAGCAGCGGATGGATCCCCAGTGGGATCCCGACAACTACGACACCTGTAATGCCTTCTTCGCTAATAGGCGGGAAAGGGAGCTCGCCAGGTACGAGGGTGATGGCCCGCCCCCGGTGAACCACAACGAAGTCGGCCGCCTTCTGTCATAGAGGCACTCCCTAATATGTGAAATTTGTTAGCTCCCAGGCGTATTGATCTAGTTAGAGAAGTTACAAGCTGCAAGATGGTGTGCGAGAGCAGGGACACCACTACGGCCAGTTTCAGGGAGATGCCGCTGGAGCCCAGTCCTCCGGCATCTCTAAGAAACTGGTCATAGAGTCACTCCCTAATATGTGACCACACGCATTTGGAGATCAGATCTTAATGGTAAGTACGAATCGGGACTACAGGCCCCCCTTTAGTCCCGGTCCAGCCACAAAACGGGACTAACACACTCAAGATGGTTTGCAGACACAACTATAAAAATGGACACATGGAGCATCTTCACTCATAAAATGTTACAATTATTACGCATCATTTCTTCGCGTGTGTTCCTTTCTGATCCCGCCGTACCATGGAGCATCTTCATTCATTAACTTGATGCTTGGGTCATCCTTCACTGCGAAGGGCAGAATTTCATGAAACTTATCACAATCTTCTGACATGTATGTCTTGTCCTCCACTCCCACGATGTTTCTTTTTCCTGAAAGAACTATGTGGAGTTTTGGCTCGTCGTTTGATGTATTTTTTTTTCTTATTTTTTATTTTTCTAGGTTTGGTAGACATGTCCTTCACATAGAAAACCTGAGCCACATCATTGGCTAGGACAAATGGTTCGTTTAAGTACCCAAGATTGTTGAGATCCAACGATGTCATTCTGTATTTCTTGTCTACCTCAACCACTCCTCCAGTCAGCTTGACCCATTTGCACCGAAACAAGGGGACCTTAAAAGTAAGTCCATATTCAAGTTTCCATATCTCCTCTATGTAACCATAATATGTGGTCTTTGACCCATTGTTGTATGTTGCATCAAAGCGGACACCACTGTTTTGGTTGGTGCTCTTTTTATCTTGGGCGATCGTGTAAAATGTATACCCATTTATCTCGTACCCTTAGAAAGTCCATATAGTCGAAGATGGTGACCTAGACAACAAGTATAGCTGATCTCCAAGAGTGTTGTTTTTTATGAGATGTTGCAACCAACCGCCAAAACTCTTCAGGTCTTCATCTCTAATCCAAGAGTCATGGTTTCCAGGGTTGTTGGAGCGTAAGATTTTCTTGTGTTCCTCGATATATGGGGCGGCCAAGATAGAATTCTGTAGAACGATGTAATGTGCTTCGGTGTAAGAATGTTCGTCCCTACATATTATTGATTTCCTTCCTAGAGTACCCTTTCCACTCAGTCTCCCCTCATACCGCGATTGAGGAAGACCAATCGGCCTAAGGTCAGGAACGAAGTCAACACAAAATTCAATGACCTCCTCTGTTCCATAGCCCTTGGAGATGCTTCCTTCTGGCCTAGCACGGTTACGAACATATTTCTTTAAGATTCCCATGAACCTCTCAAAGGGAAACATATTGTGTAGAAATACAGGACCGAGAATGGAAATCTCTTCGACTAGGTGAACCAGCAGGTGCGTCATAATATTGAAGAAGGATGGTGGGAACACCAACTCAAAACTGATAAGATATTGGACCACATCATTCTGTAACCGTGGTAGATCTTTAGGACTGATTATCTTCTGAGAGATTGCATTGAGGAATGCACATAGGTTCACAATGGGTACTCGAACATTATCTGGTAGAAGCCCCCTCAATGCAATCGGAAGCATTTGCGTCATAATCACGTGGCAGTCATGAGACTTTAGGTTTTGGAACTTTTTGTCTGCCATATTTATTATTCCCTTTATATTCGACGAGAAGCCAGACGGGACCCTAATACTGCTTAGGCATTCAAAAAATATTTCCTTCTCTTGTTTGGTAAGAGCGTAGCTGGCATGACCTCGAAACCATTCTGGATGCAGGCCATCTGGGTCTTTCATACGTTGATGGTCCTTCCGTGCTTCCGGTGTATCTTTTATCTTCCCATACACGCCCAAGAAGCCTAGCAGGTTCACGCAAAGATTCTTCGTCACATGCATCACATCGATTGCAGAGCGGACCTCTAAGAATTTCCAATATGGTTGCTCCCAAAATATAGATTTCTTCTTCCACATGGGTACGTGTCCTTCAGCGTCCTTCGGAACATATTTTCCGCCAGGACCCTTTCCAAAGGTTACTATTTGATCCAAATCTTTGACCACATCAAATATATCAGCACCAGTACGCTCCTTAGGCTTCGTCTGGTGACATGCCAGACCGTTGAAATGCTTGACTTTCTTTCTTAAAGGGATTCTTGGCCAAAAGAAATCAACGATTCTCATTATACACATTCTTCTTACAATGTTTCAAATATATACTTTCAGTCTCATCTAAACTGTGTGTGCATGCATTCTATCCCTTGTTGGACTGTCCTGAAAGGTTACTAAGAGCAGGCCAATCATTGATTGTTACGAAAATCAATGCTCGGAGGTCAAATTCTTCCTGCTTGTGCTCATCCCACACGCGTATGCCGGGTTCGTGCCACAACTGTAAAAGTTCAACTAATGGCCTTAGGTACACATCAATGTCGTTTTCGGGTTGCTTCGGACCTTGAATCAACACTAGCATCATAATGAACTTCCGCTTCATGCACAACCAAGGAGGAAGGTTATCGATGCATAGAGTCACGGGCCAGGTTCTGTGACTGGAGCTCTGCTCCCCAAAGGGATTCATGCCATCTGTACTTGGACCAAACCTTAAACTCCTTGCGTCATCTGCAAAGTCCGGGTACTTTCTATCGATTTTTCTGCATTGCGACCCATCAGCGGGGTGTCTCAACATCCCGTCTGACTTACGTTCCTCTTTATGCCATCGCAACAACTTGGCATGCTCTTTGTTTCTAAATAAGCGTTTCAACCGTGGTATTATAGGAGCATACCACATCACCTTGGCAGGAACCCTCTTCGGGGGGGGGGGAGGGGGGGGGCTCGCCCTCAACGTCACCAAATTCTCGTACTCCTCATCGCGGTAGAGGATGCAGTCATTAGGGCATGCGTGTATCTTTCTGAACCTCTAAACCTAGAGGGCAGACAACCTTCTTTGCTTCTAACATACTGGCGGGAAATACGTTATCTTTTGGAAGCATATTCTT
Source organism: Avena longiglumis (assembly GCA_030063025.1). NCBI lineage: Eukaryota > Viridiplantae > Streptophyta > Magnoliopsida > Poales > Poaceae > Avena > Avena longiglumis. Next base: position 50,657,705 of record CP125974.1, on the reverse strand, counting down.
CATCATTTTCAGCAACCTTTCAAATGAGGAGTCAAGTATAGCACACTCAGCCTTCCATCGCAGCAATTCCAGTGTGCTGCCCAGCTTTTTCAGACCATTTTCGCAATTTGGGCACAAAAACTTTTTGTGATCCTCTAACATGTGATTGAACTTCTCCCTCTCCTTTTCAGTTTCACAGTCTCTTCGTGCATCGGCAATGGTCCGACCAAGATCATCAGCAGGTTCATCATGTGTCTCTTCTTCATCCTCCCCTTCAGTATCCCCCATGGAAGTATCTCCGTAGTCAGGGAAACCATGATAGTTGTCATCCTCCTCCTCTTCTTCATTGTCTTCCATTATAACCCCTCTCTCTCCGTGCTTGGTCCAACAATTATAACTAGGCATGAAGCCGGACTTCACAGGTGGCTGTGAAGGGTTTTTGAGTCAGAGTAATCCTTCTGATTCCTACATCCACTACATGGACAGAATACAAAACCATTGCGCTTGTTTGCATCAGCAACACGGATGAATTCATGCACGCCATTAATGAACTCGCCAGAGCGTCGGTCAGTACCGTACATCCATTCCCGGACCATCTGCATTATAGTAAAAGTATATCAAAAACCATTAGACAACATGATAAAATTATTATAAGTTATATTGAGATCTTCTATAGCATTAATTTTGAATTTTGAAAAATTTACATGCACCAATTTGTGAATTGGAGAAAACAATCGACATGATAATGTGGAGTTTTTTATTATTGTTCTATGAGTGAAAACCTCATTCCATTCTAAGCTATGAAACTCTAAAATTACACATTTCAATTTTCAGTAACTATGTGCCTAATCAAAATTTGTTACATATATATATCAAAATCCTTCTACTTCTAGAGCATATGCATGCATCGATCCATATCTCTATACTTCTAGAGCATTATAGAGCTAAAGTAGCAATAAGAGATGAAAGAATGAAGTTCTAACCTTTTAAACCTTTGGATTTAGGGGTTGCAAACTAAATCTTGAGAAAAAATGGCATGAACTTGCTTGCTTCTTTGAGAAAAATGGCCACCATATGCTTTAGGGCAGCTGGACTGGAAGCAGAATATATAGTGGTGGACAACTAGTCCCGGGCCGTGATACGACCTGGGACTAATAGTCCACGAAAAGACCAGCTGGCCTGCTCCAGGTTATTAGTCACGGCCGTATTACGGACCGGGACTAGAGATCTGGTCCGGCCCGGGACTAGTGTCTATGACCGTTTGTAGCCGTTAGCGCCCTCACGTCCCGGGACTAGTGCTAGCACTAGTCGCGGGCTGTGACAGGCCGGAATTGCTGGCATTGTTCACATCGAACCGAAGACCCTTTTTCTAGTAGTGTCGGATGCGAGCGCAAAGAGCGACAAGGTCTATGGAAGTGTATCATAGCTAGCCACATCGGCCCAGCCCGAGCCCTCTGTGGTCCCATAGCAAGCCAGTTGCCCCCTTACAGGACCTCTGCCCCTAGCCGATGAATGTGTCATCGCACAAGGTCCCGGTGATGCCATTGAAGGAACTCTTTGTAGATAATCGAACCCTTGGATGTCCCACTAGAGGTCCTTCGAAACGTCTTGGAGAATCGCCGGTGAGAAACCGACCCTTTGAGGTCCATAGGAGGTTGTGCCCAGAACCCTCGCGTACGTTACGTCGAATCAAAGGAGCACGCAGACCCAGAGACGACGGAAGTTGGTGTCTACAAGTTCAGCCGCTGATTTCTTTTTCTTTCTTTATTAATGTGTGCTTTCGTCCACCAACACGGGCATGCTTCATCTGTAAGATGTTATGATGTTATTTTCATGCAAACCTATATGTTATCGTGTTTCTGAACACCTATTCCGTTGTGTGCATCTTCGTTCATTTCTCACATGGTGTGTTCATTGATGTTGGTTTGGCAGTTTGTCGTGAGCCCGTTGGTCCGCTCAGTATTACCTACATCTTTGAACTTATATGGTTATAGTCTTTAGGTCATGTCGAACAGCGATTTTCCTAACAACCGTTCATGACTTTTTGAACGCCATGCTCCGGGGATGGTGATAGGCTCTAGTTGTAAGAGAAAATATCGTTGTAGACGTCTCCCACTGATTTCTTTTTGAATATAAGAACAAAATAAGTAAATACGACATCGACATAGAGAATTCTTGTTAGTAATTATGAACCCGTACATTTACAATGGGTACATATTGGATTAAATATGAACACGATTCGGTTTCATCTTTTCATGCCTTTCGCCCGTGCACCATAAGAAAAAAAATGCAAAGCGGTGATGGAGGAAAGGACAAAAGTGTCGCCTGTTGTCTTTGTGCGACCGACAGCGCGCGAACGACAACTAGTTCATGCCATTCCAATAGCCAGTTCACGCCATTCCGACAGCCAATTCGCGCCAAAGAGAAAAGGTGGGTATCCTAGCTACTCTTTTTGCGTCCGTTCCAACAGCCAGTCCGCGCCATTCCGACAGCTAGCGCACGCGCGTTTTAAACAGCTAAGCATTACTTAACAAATGAACACCATTTAATTTATTTTCCTTTTGAAAAGAAACACAGATATATTTCGTGGCGTGTTACGACTTGTATATATTTTTCCCACATCGCACAACCATGGTCTCACACCCTTCCAATTTTGACAAACGTACTCCCAAAGAGAAATGGATAGTACTTACTCCAGCCACCGCATTAAATGAAATTATTAATTGTGCTAGCTGTAGATAGCTTGCCCAACGGTCTCTTTCCCGTTCTCATTCAGATCTGAGACAATATAAGGAGGGGCTGATAGAGCGAGAGGAGAAAGGCGAGAGTTTGCACCTTGCAGAGCTGTGCCAAGGATGAGAGGCTTGCCGATCACAGACGAGGGAATGGAAGTGGAAGCACCCAAGAACGTCGAGGAGAAGGTGGAAGAGGATGTGGAGCAGCCACCAGATTGGCTCCCCGATGGCTGGGTTATGGAGGTCAAACGTGGGGATGATGGCATCCCCTACCAGGTACGTTCTCTACCAACCATATGTCATGCAAGATGCGTACTAGTATCTACCAGGAACGTACAGATTTTAGTACTTGAACATTCTCTATGCATTTGTTATTTTATTTACGTTGTTTTGTTTTATTTTGAGATATGTGATTGCTTTTTCTTCTCCAGTATTTCGTCTCCCCCGTGTCAGGGGCCAGATTCATGATGAAGGCAGAGGTTCTGAACTACCTTTTCTCCGAGATGGACGAGCACTGGATACAGTCTAAGAAGTCTGCTGAAAGTATCAGCTTTCTCCCTGTATGTTTTTCTTAATCTGGTGAGGCCATTATTTATTTTTATTATACCTATATCCATGACCGATCTATGGGTCGTTTCGTCCTGAGATGCAGAAGGTGTATGAATGGCTTCCAAAGGGGTGGTTGCTAGAGATTAGAGCAGGGGGTGAGAAAATGGACAAGATGTTCAAGGTAATAGTCTTTGCTGTTACCATACCATGTGATATATCTGTTCATGAATAAATGACTTATTAGATATCATACAATCTATCTTTATATCTAAGCTACTAATATACACACTAAAAAACTTGGTTCATTAAGGTTCCAATATGGTAGCATTTGATAATATGTATTTGCATAATTTACTATTTGTTTGCATGCATATCCAAGCCGTTTAATGGATTTTATTATGTCATAGAAATATTATTACAACTTATCTTTGATGGTATGTATTGGTTAATTTGTGTACAAGGTGCAACTCCAGCACAACAGTTTGCAGTTAATTCTGCATCTGGTGTTTATAATTGCCTACCGTTGAGTTGATGATGAAGGATTGTTACCAGCGGTTCATGCAGCTTTCTACATGGGAAATAGCATTAGATATAGATGATTGGATGTGAACTAAGAAAGCAGTACATGTTATGTTAGCATATGAGAAACACAACTTATGTACAGATTGACATCATAGTCAACAATTAAATTCACTCATATCATACAGCAATTTTGATCAGATTATAACATTTTACGTATATTTTTTGCAGTTCTATGTTTACCCTGCACTAGGAGTACGACTAATGTCTAAACAAGATGTACTACTGTATGCTAAGGAAATGAAGATCAATGTATGCGATACAGATGGACAATGCAACACAGACTCTCGAGATAATGTGTATTTCTTACTATCACTATTTCCGCTACATAACCAACAATTTATGTCTTAAATGATGTGACATTCTGAAGATATTTTGTATCCTTATATTGTAGATTCTAGCAGAGGTGGAGCTCAACCCACCTGGGTTGCCACCAGGATGGGTCAAAGAAATAGTATATAGAAAAACAAAGGAGGGGATAAGGAAAGACCCGGTATACAAAATGAGAACTAAAACCTTCCATTTTTGTTGATTTTTTTAATCTTATGATCATTATTAATTGTGCAGTACATGACGGATCCTGTTAGCAATTATACCTTTCGTGCTATGAGTGCTGCACTTCGCTACCTAGAAACTGGGGAAGTCACAAAACACCAATTTTTTCAGAAGACAAGTGTTCATGACTTGTACTCCTTTGAAAAATCTGCTGATCTGGTAATTGATATTTCAATATTGGATATTATGCTAGTAATATTCCTTACTAAGGTGCCTCTTCCTAGAGCTGCTTTTTTAATCGTACAGAAAAGCCACACAATTATTGTATCTTCTCTAAAAAATATATGCTTCGGTATCCATAATTTCGTACATCAAAGTTGTAACCATAAAGTATAGCACAAGTTTAGTTCATATTTGCACACAAGGAAAAAACATTCATTGTACTATATTCAAACATATAATATACTTTTTGTTTTACCGCACGGAAAACCCAAAGTTCACGATATGTTTGAATAATAGAGGGTTAATTTTCCCTTCTGTGGGCATGCAAGCTGCAACATTATTTTTCGATTCAAATAGTACAAGGTTAGTTTAGTTGTATAAAAAAACATTTTCTTCAAACGGACATGTCTAATTTGGTCAAGCTTCGAATAACCTATATTAGACTAAAGACATTGAATAGTGTTGGTTTTCTCTATTAATGTGCTAATTTTTTAATTCTGACTTTGAAGAGTTTACTAAACTTACAACAAGAGCGGTGGCTACTGGGCTTGCATTTTTTTCTTAGACCCTACACGATATGATGAATGAATTATAACTTGTTGGTTTAAAATAATGACACAACTTACACTTCTTAGGCAATTCACAATTAAGAATATTCTAAATAATTTGACAAACACATGATACGTTTTTCAATTCTAACCACGTTAAACTTCCCATTTTGTGTAAAAATATATAATTCTTTTTCCATACATGTATTACTTTATATTGCATACATTTAAATGATTATTTTTGCAGCATGAGAGTTTGCGCAAGAGACTAACAGAAAAGGGGAAGGATGCCAAAACATGTACAAGTTCACCAAAGCCTAGAGGATCAACACTCATGAAGAAAAATAATTGTATTGGACAAACATCATATAGAAGTAAGTTCCTCCTTATCGTTGATATGGTAGTCCTTTTTGTCCATACATATGTTGCACATATTCGCTTCTTTAGGTTCTTCTATCCTATCTAGTATTACTACTTTTCTCATGTTACCAAGAATTAAAAAAATCACCTTATGCTGTCGGAACATATGTAGCTCCACAAGTAAGACCATCGACAAAACAAATACCTCAGGCACATTACTACATTTTATTATAGTTAATCAGTCTGAATGTGTTGCTCAAAAGTTCAATTTGTTTTCTTCATATATCTCATGGTATCCGTTAGTACTCTAGTCTAATAGAGTAATCCCTTTGGTACTTGGGACTTTCCTCTTTCCTTTTTTTCATGTCATGAGTTTCTCCTTAATTAAAATATGAGGCAAATCTTTTGCCTTCGTTCAAAAAAAAAATATTAATCCATTTCTCACTCGGACTTTATATTATCAAATATGAGCCTTTTATAAGTACTTTATGTTACACTATATGTTGTTTGCAATATTCGTTTTCATCGGTTCAAACTTTTGGTTGTATTGGCTAGTACATGAAGCTTGACATGGTACCGGGGCATAAGGTCTCAAGTTTAAGTAATGGCTATCGTAATTTGTTAAAAATTGTTGGTAGCCCCCTTTATGTCCATGTATAGACCTCGTGACTCACATGTGAGATTCGCGAGCCATCGGTATTTTCCGGTTGCACATGTTAACTTGTCTTGCGGTCACACGTGAAAGGGAGTTTTACGGTGTATGTGGGTTGCACTAGCCATTTCTATTAATTTGGACTTTGGTTGTGTTAGCTAGTGCATGAAGCTTGACACCCTAATGTCTTTATATGATTTTTTCTAAACATTAGATAAATATTTGCTGTTATTATATTATCTTCATGTCAACCAAATTGTACGTACAATCTATTTCCAAACCAAATGTTGACCTTTTGATCCATTTGACTTTATTCAATATAATATTACAACTACATGCAAGAATTCTTGTCCATAGTTTTGAGCAGTAGCAAAACATGCATGTTTTCTCTTGAAAAAAACCATGGGTTGGATCTTAAATCTTTCAACACAACATTAACATCAATACAATAATATTAGCCTTTTATCTATCTACCTAATGCTAGTACACATTGCTTTTTTTTGCGAAAATAGAAGACTAAATAAAATACATATTCGTTTGGAAAAATAAAAAATGTTCAATTCTATGATAGGCGTAGCTGATCTTAAGATTATATTTGCATGTCCTTCCAAGTAACTTTTTTTTGCTGGTACAGCCGAGGACGCTGACACGGACAGCTCTACAGACTCGGTTTCAAGTGAGCACCAAAACATTAGGAACAAAAGCATCGAGAATAAAAGGGGACATCCAAGCTCCTCTGAGACTATCAAGCGTCCAAGAGGGAGGCCACCCAAAGTGGCGGGATCAAATGGATGGAACACAAAGAAGTCTAGGAGCAAAAGAGAATTCAAACAACATAATATCTAATGAAGCAAGGAATGGAAGGGCATGGAGCGAGGGCACAAACTATAGAAATCAATTGCTTTAGTCCCAAGTTATATTTAGTGAGAACGTTGTTCCATTTTGTTCTCGTACAACTTTTTTATGTAAACAACTTCCATTTGGAGTTAAGCTTGCTCTGTAAAAAACTTCCATTTTGAGATGGGAACTCCGACATATACTCATTTTGTTCTGGTACCTTCTGTTTAGCCACATAGTTAGAGAAGCATGATTGCATCATAATTTATGATTCTTAATTTTGCTCCATGGAGAAACCATAAGTATATATTTCTCAAGAGAAGGAGAAGTGTGGTGCCCCTCTCCCTCTTTCCTTGCACAGGCTAGAGCTAGGAAATGAGAGGAAATGTCGGAGGGGTGCAAGCCGTAGAGACGAAGCCAACCAAGAAGATCAGCTGTATAGATAATACATGGAGGCACCGATCTTGTGTAGACGTGGATCATTCTTTTGATTTAGGCACAAATAGCAGGGCATCGAAAGATCAATCCGCCTCAAAATCTACAGCACATCAAACATATACTAGGTTGCTTCTTGGTGGATGCAAGGTACAATCGCCACCACTAATTAATTAAGAAATATATATGGTTATGCATAGTCTTTTTCTTTTACTTGGAAATTCATATTTCCATTAAATAGGCTCAGTCGATTCGCTGGCCCAAATAGTGGTTACAGACTCCGAAACATAGTCCAACCAAATTACACGAGGTTCCTCTTGAGCAGAACGAACCGGTACCTGAACTCCTGAAAGCTCTCAAGAAAGGCGACCTTGGTCTAGCTGCCGCTGCCACGACGCTGCTTTCTGCCGTCTTGCTTCGTCTGGGCGTTTGTACTACTCATTCTGACTTCAAGTTCCGGCAGGTGTGTCCTTGTCGCTCCGGTTGATTTGCTTTTCCCATGTACCTGGCTCCAGTGAGCTCAGGGTTTTGTTGTCGGGTGATGCAAGTTAATATCTCACACGGAAGTGCCTTTCTAATTGGCTGCATCTTGGGATTTTTATGGAAGTAACCTTGTTAATGCTTTCCTGGTATGACTAAATAAATGTACTCCCTCCGTCCGAAAATAAGTGAGTTGGATTTGTTTAAATATATTGTATCTACACATTGAAACGTGTCTAGATACGTGCGAATCAAAACAAACGGAGGGAGTAGAAGATTGTCATGCGATGAGCTTGGAGGTTAACCCCGGCCTGTTCGATTGGATGTACAACCCTTGGATGATCTGGCCAGACCAATGGAGACTACATATCCTTGAATTGTCACGGTTGTCCGAAAAGCCACCGCAATTCGAAAGCTTGCAGTCTTGTCCAAACAAACATTCCAAATTTTGTTCCTCTCTGTGAATCTCGATAGAAAAGTGACAAGGATGAATAGGCGCCTTTGTCTCATCTGTTTTGCTGGATGTGATAGTGATTGCGTGAGCGGGTGGTCGCCCTGCCGTGGCATGGAATTTTCGTATTTGAAGTAAAGGAAATAACAGCCCGATACATAAATGCACATGTACTTAAATGTGCATCAACTCCATTGTGGCGTTCTGACTTTCGTCTATGGGAAACCGAGGATGGATCATCGGCATCACATGTTGTATGTCTTGTGTGTGATGAGAGCGATATCGGCACTGCCGTAGTTTGTAGTAGGTGACTTTAACGAAGCGTCATGTCAATATGGGCATCTCTCAGCCTATCCTAAACCAGGGAGCTAGATGGTGGAATTCAGGGATACTATGATGTTATACGAATTATAGAACTTGGGCTTCCAGGGGATGCCTTTCACATATGATAGTAGGCTACCTGGAATGCAAATATAAAAGGACACCTTGATCGAGCCTTGGATGATAATAGGTGGCGAGATATTCTTCGGATGCTTTTGTGGTGCACCTAGTCTCCCCTTGCTCTAACAATTGTCCACTTTTGGTTAAATTAGAGCGGAAGAGTATACCTGTACTAATCTATAAATGCAAACGATATGAAATCATGTGGGAGAGTGAACATTCGTCGCATGAGGTCAAGGCTATCACCTGGCTGGATCAAGGGCCAAGAGCCGACCTTGGTGATACTAGTGAATCTTTGAAGAAGGTGATGGATGTATTGCATGCAATTTGGAAATAAATTTTGGAGTTATCTCACATAAGGTGCAGGCTGGAAGATTTATACAAGGACAATGCGCATATGTTGGAAATTCGTTCTACCTTGGATGCTATGTACCGTGTATGAAGGAAGGAGAGCGCAACGCCAAATTATTTTACCGGAAGGTAGTTTGGCATGCTCATAAAAATAGAATTGCATCACTTATAGATCAAGATGGTGTGGTTTAGGATTCTCCTAGTGATATGGAGAGAGGATGGTCATGTCTTATTCAAGCCAGTCTACACATGTGACTTATCCACGGGCTTATAGCTCCCATGCGACGTCTTTACGTGGAATTGGAGGGAACACGACATCGTTGAAAAGAATAGCTCGCATGCAGCGCTTGTGAGGCAGCTAATATCCCAGGGCCACACGGGCCATAAAACGATCGTTAAGGACACATTTAACTTTGTTCCAAGATTAGGGTTAAGACAAACCAGTCGGTTGGGACAGCCAGTCAAGCCAGTCAAACCAACCGCTTCCGACCGAGAGCGCGCGTCACACTGACTGTAGCTTCCCCGACGGCGGCGGCGGACCTCACCCATCATTCTCGGCGCCGCCGGAGGCAGGGCAATTCATTTAGGCGGCGGCACTTTCGTTCGACGGCGAAGGTGGTGAGTGCCATTTGAAAGCTAATTCCTCTCCCATTCTTCTCAATTCGAGATCTGAGCGTGCCCATTGATGCTAGATTGTGGAGGCGAGGGTGTGCTGAACGGGGCGAGGGGGGACGAGATGGAGCATGGAGAGGGGACTTCTAATCGGTGTATCCCGTATCTCTGCACTTAATTTCTCTAAGGTTGAGCTCTTTGTTCGCTTCCGCTAGCTCACAGTGCCCACCAAAAATAGGGGAGACGATGTTGCGTGCCAAACCTTCGAATTTCGCGTCAATTTCTTTCTCTCTAGGTCTGTTTTAGTTACGATTTGATGATTGCCAATGTGACTATGTTAGGGTTGAGACATGGGAACATATAGTTGATAAAATCGATGAGCGAAACGGCTGGACAAGCAAAACTGTTCTGTTTTTAGCAGAGCTCATTGATATGAAACCTGATTCGAGGGTTGGATATGTGGCCTCGAAGCTGGCTGCTCAGATGGTCGAGGATGATTGGGCTGCACAAAGGCAAGTAATACCTATACTTACTGAGTTGGAAGTGTTAACAGTGGAGGATGATGCTAATGCACAAGGGGAGGCTGCAGATGCTAATGCACAAAGGATTGTAACTGTTGATTGGAATTCAGTTGAGATACATGACCGGACTGATTTGGTCATTGCACCAATAGATGACATTGAAATGGCAAAGCTTTTGGAATTCCTATAGATGACAAAGACAAGGAGAAGAAGAGGGATGAAGCTGCAAATGATGGTGACAACCATTTAAGAGATGAAAAGGCAGATATAGATCTAGAGTTGTTGGAAAATGCTGCAGTTCATGTAGATGATGCACATGATGATGAGCTAGTAACAGTTTATGACAAAGAGGACCCAGTTGTTGAAGTTGGGAGATTATTTCCAAGCATGGATGAATTCAGGATGTGTTTCAGGACATATGCAGTCAAACGTGAGTTTGCTACCAAGACTATGTGGACTGATAAAAAGAAGTTCTATGCAAAATGCATAGGTTATGATGGTGGTGTCAAGCCTTGCAAGTGGTATATATCTGCTAGACGCCAACCTGATGGAAGGACAATAAGAGAATCAAATTCCAAAACCTCATACTTGCATTACAAGTTCTCAAACAGTTACAAAGATGACATCACAATTATGGGTTGCCGAAAAGATCAAGCCCATTTTAGCCACAACACCAAACAACACTGCAAAGAGACTGAAAATAGACTTGGAAAAGCAGTACCCCATTAAGCTGAATTATACTATAGTGTGGAAGGAAAAGCAAAGGGCAATGAAAGAGCTATATGGTGATTGGGCAAATACCTTTCGAATGCTTTATAACTTCAAAGCAGAAGTAGAGAAGAGGTCACCTGGCAGTGCTGTGGAGATAGATACTGAGGTAACAACTGATGGGAAAGTCTTCTTCTCTAAATTCTTCATGGCTTTAAAGCCTTGCATCGATGGCTTCAAAGAAGGGTGCCGTCCATATTTGAGTATAGACTCCTCTTTCTTGACTGGAAAGTGGAATGGTCAACTAGCAGCATGCAATGATTTAGATGGACACAATTGGATGTTCCCTGTAGCTATTGGCATGTTTTAGTCTGAGACAGAAGCATCATGGACATGGTTCATGATCCAGTTGAAAAGATCCATAGGGCCAGTCTCTCCATTGGCAGTGCACACAGATGCATGTAAAGGTTTAGAAAATGCAGTGAAGATTGTTTTCCCTCATGCTGAGTAGAGGGAGTGCTTCGGCCATATGTGCATGAATTTGATCAAAAAATTCAGAGGAGATGATTTTGGATGCATGTGGCCAGCAGCAAGATCTTACACCAAACAGACACATTCATATCACCTTGAGAAGATTAAGGTGGCATGCTCTGAGGAGGATAGGGTCAAGTTTTGTACATGGTTGGAAACCTACCATTCTCTTTTATGGTACAGGTCAGGTTTTAACACTGCCATCAAATGTGATCATATCAACAATAATTTGGCAGAAAGTTTCAACAATAAAGTGAAGGAGTTAAAAGACTTGCCTGTCCATGACATGGTTGACCAGATCAGGATCATGATCATGAGGTTGTGGGAATTGAGAAGAAGGCTTGGTGATGTTCTTCAAGGAGATAAGCTTCCTGATGTTGTGCAGCATGTGATCAACAGGAGCAGAAATCTTGCACATTTGCGTGTTGAGAAATCCTCATTGTGGGGTGTTGAAGTCAGAGATACAAAGACTGGCGGGAGGCATGTTGTTGACACTCAATTACATGAATGCACATGCCTTGAGTGGAAACACACTGGGAAGCCTTATGAGCATGCCATACTTTTCTTGGCCTCCAAACACAAGCTAAATATGCACCCATATTTGCATGAGTATTATTCTGTAGCAAAATTCAAGGTTGCATATGGAACACCAATTCCAGCACTTACAGATCAGTCTCAGTGGCCTGAAGTGGAAATTCAGTTCTCCTTGTGTCCTCCTTTGATGAAAAGAAAGGCTGGCAGGCCCAAGCAGAGTAGATTCAAGGCTTGGTTTGAGAAGCAGAGTAGATTCAGGGCTTGGTTTGAGAAAGGTGGGAGCAGCAAGAAGGGAAAGAAAGATGAAAAGAAAGATGCCAAGCAAAAATGGCCCAAAAAGGTAACAAGAATAGATGCAAACTCTATGAAGAACATGGACACCAAGCTGGCTAAACAAAGTGCAAATACACTGCTGAAAAGCCAAAGTATGTTTGTCTTGGTGTGGAACACGGTAGAGCCATCGAGGATGGCAAAGAAGGGACACACGGATGCATTCGGTGGCTCACGCAACGGGTTGGGCATGGTGCACTGCAAACACAGGGACGTACCCAGGTTCGGGGCCCTCCTGGCGAGGTAACACCCCTACTCCTGCAAGATGAACTATGTATGGGAGCTTGATGCTCAGTACAGATGCTCCTTGAGCTGTTTCCTTAGCTACTATCGGTGGCTAGAGGAAGATGGGAACTAGATGCTAACACTTCCTCCTTCTATCGTTGCCTACCTAGGACCCTGGCTCTGCCCTCCCTTATATACTGGTCTAGGGGGCAGATTACAGATCGGGTCCTAGGGTTTATTGTTTGGATATGGGTTTATAGGACAGGGCCGGCTGTAGGGCCTAGTCGGTGGGCCAGGACCCAGTATGCCCTTCTTTTAGCGTCATCCTTCTCTTTAGTGGTCACCCGGGCTTCCTTTGGGGCGTCACCTTTTCTTTAACGGTCACCCAGACCGCTTTCTCCAGTCCATCCGACCGTCTCGCTTTATCTTCGTCGGGTAGCGCTGGTCATGACGGCATGCCGGCTTCCTTGATGATGAGGAAGAGCCAGAAGCGTACCCCGCATGGAGCGTCAGTAATTCCATGCTCTCCATCGAATCCGAGGTGAGCCGGGTGGGAACGGCCACCCGGCCGGTTCTTCTAGCCACCGGCTAGACGGGCCAGCCGGGAAGGTTATAAGCCTAGCCGGGCTTGCTTGCCATTCGGCTAGAGTTGTCTTTCCTAGGGGCCAGGCAGCCTGCATCTTCTGGATCTGGCCTACTTATGCCTGGATTTCCCCACCAAGGGGTTATCCCCCCGACACTAGGCCTCGAGCACGTATGGGCTTGGCCGGTGGGCAAGACCTTCCGTGCTCCTTCCTGTCCTGAGAGGGTTGCTTTATTTTCACCGGCTGCGGCTTTTGCTTATGCTTTCCGGCTGGAGTTAACCGGCTGCGGAATCGATGGTCGTCCACTGGGTGTAAACAGCGAAGACAGGTACTGGCTAGCGGAGCTGAAGACAAAATGTTTGGCTAGATGACGTCGTTGATGTCATCACCCACGACTGTGGCTCTAGAGCACGTCACGTCAGTTTGACTTCCGCGTCTGACATGGTTATACCCTACGAGTACGTAACTTCAGCATACCTAGTCCAGCCCAAGAAAGGCCCACTGCAGGCATACGCTGGCCCATGAATATTTTCGGGTGACCAAGGCCCAAGACATCTTCGGATCCTTGGAGAACAAGACTAGTTTAGATAGGAAACTCAAAAGGGAAAACGCCCTAGAACTTGTAACCGACTAGGACTATGCCCGGGACCTGACTAAGTCTATATAAAGGCCAGGAGGGCACGTCCTCGGGTAACTCGACCAACCTCGACTCATACTTTCGCACACGCATCCACGCCAGATCGAATCTGCGCACCCTGTAACCTTCGGTTCCGCCGTAATCAAAGAGCAGACAAGCAGGAGTAGGGTTTTGCCTCCGGGGGCCTGAACCTGGGTAAATCTTGTGTCCCCTGGTTGCTTGCATTAACCGTGCACGATCTCCAGCATCCCCATCTTCTCCAAAACCCAAGTCCATAACAATGGGCATTGGCGAGATTAAACCTCGTCAATTGGCGTCTGTGGCCGGGGCTGCTGATTGTCGGTCGTGGCGGTTCCGACCGATCGATCTACAACTCCGGCGGCGGAGAATCACCTCCTCTTGGCACTTTCGACTTCACCGCCCACTCCGGCCACCATGAAGGATTTCGAGCCCGTGGCGGCGGACTCGAGATTTTGTTCGAGCTTCGCTTCCGGGTGGGACAAGCGGCACCTCCGCCTCCACTGCGGGTGCCCGTCACCGTCAATCAGGCCCGCTTGGGCTCCACACCCGTGCTACGCGTCGCCATCAACAGATGAGTTCTACGGCAGCGTTGCAACTCCGATCTGCGATCCACCTTCGGATGAAGGGACCTACGGTTCCGGATCCGAAAGCTGCGGCGATAACCAATCTGCAGACGCTACACGTGCGCGCGATCATCCAAACCGATGAGGAAGCGCCTAACCCGCCCAACCCCAAGCGGTAGCGGTGGAAACGGCGACAACGGGGAAAACGACGGCATCCTCATCCAACTTAGCAAAGAAGGATGGGTCGAAGCACGCCGTCGCAGGCGAAATAGTCCTACCTCTGGACTCCCCACGTGATCTGCTGAGGGCATACCACTACCTCCTCATCGAGGAGCACAAGAAACAAGTCGAGATGCAAAAGGCGCTCGACAGACGCAAGAAAGCAGCCGCTGAGTCCAGTGCGCGACGAGCTGCGCTCTCCGCCATGGAACCCGGCTCTAGCACAAACAGGAATCAGGGAAACAAGCATCGCTCTCGGATGGAAAACATGGACCCCAAGGAGCGGCGTGACGTGACCCGAACTCTCCATACATCATTCATGGATATGGACGCTGACGGCAACATCACCCCGAAGACGCCACAAGCTACGATCATGGCAGCCACTGCATATATCGCGGCTCACCCACCTCCGGAGGGGGACCCGAAAAGGGCCATGCATAAGTCCGCACTCACCGGACTAGGACTAATCGGAGCTGCGCTCCACGAGGACGCTCCTGCGGAGCCGAAGAAAAAAGCTCCGGCCAGGCGCGACCGGAGCCCCACACCCTCATCCGAAGAGGAAGAGGAGCACGATCTTCCTCGAAGGAAGAAGAGCTCCAACCGCCACAAATGCGACTACGACGCCAGAGACAAGCTTACACAGCGCAAGATCGACAAGGCACGCGCCAAACGCGCATGCTCGTCTGAATCTTAGATGGATGAAGACGAAGGAGAACTCTGCGGAGCCCGATGCTTCAGCAGATCTTTTCGGCGAACACAGATGCCACGCAACTTCAAGCTTCCTTCGGATACTCCGAAGTTCAACGGTACGCAAGATCCAAAGTCCTGGCTCAATGACCACCTGTCATCCGTCAAGCTTCATGGAGGCAACAAAGAAACCGCCATGCAATGCCTTCACCGTTGCTTGACGGTGTGGCGAGTGCAGCTTGACCTATCATCAGGTTCCATCCGAAGCTAGGAGGAGCTCGCCTACAGCTTCATCCGAAATTTCAAAGGCACCAGCAAGAGGCCCGCCTCAATCGAAGAATCGCGAGCCTGCACTCAAAGAACGGGTGAATCTATTCGCTCATACATACTACGCTGGTCTACGACCAAGAACTCCGCAGCACACATCTCCGAAGAGGGCCATCGGCTTCAGGGGCGTCAGCGCCTGAACTTCAAGGAGGAACTTGGTGTAAAGCCCAAGACACTCGATCACCTCATGGAAATCGCCAGGTTGGGCGAAGATTGCATCCAGCGACCACAATCGAGATGAAGAGGACGACTACGGCGAAGACGCAACGCCAAGCAAGAGGAGATCGCGCGTCTGAAGGATGACGGACCCGACATGGTCGCGGCGCTACGCCGATCGCCCGCGACAACAGCCGCAATAGCGGAGGATACCGGCGGAAACTTCGCGACAATGATGACCAACGCTGATCGTAACGCGCGCGACACGACAGCGGACCCTCGGCATTCGACAAACTTTGGTCCATGCACCATCCACTTCTACATAGACAAACAGGATGGCAAAAAGCCAGCCACATGCTCAAGGACGCCGCGAGTTCCGAAACTTAGCGAAGGCATGATGCGAGATGAAACAAGCTCCAATTCCTGTGTTGAAGCACTGCACGGTGAAATAGCACGGAGCTCCTCCACGCCGCCTATTGGAGGCCAAAACCAACCAGTCGCACCAGTATCAAAACAACACGGGGTCCCATATCCCCATCAAAAGGAGCACTCAATATGATCTGAAGGATGCCCCAAATAGGGTGCGAAGAAAATCACCGACAAATCAACTTGGCGTGGCAACTCCGCTTGCAATCCCCGAGTACCTCGGCGGATCAATCTTGCATCACATTCACTGCGGATCACCCTTGCGGATCCTCGCCCAGTCATGCTGCCTGAGTCTTGGAGGCGCAGATCGGAGGCTTCGAGATGAGTCGCGTCTTCATGGACGGCGGCAACGGCATCAACCTAATGTTCGCAAGCACTCTAGCAGCTATGCGGATCCCGCAATGCAGCCTGGAACAATCAGATACAACGTTCCACGACATTGTCCCAGGGAAGGGCATCTTCCCCCTGGGCAAAATAGGGCTTGACGTCATCTTCGGGAAGTCGGACAACTTTCGGCAGGAGCGACTAGAATTCGAAGTAGTGGACTGGCCGTCGCAATACCACTCCATCCTGGGACGTGTAGCATTCGCACGGTTCCTGGCCGTCCCACACTATGCATACTTGCTACTCAAGATGCCAGGACCAAGGGGCGTCATCACAATCCACGGGAGCTTCACCCGATCGGACCAATGCGACAGGGATTTCAACAAAATCTCCCAGTCCTTGCATGCAAGGCGAGCTCGTAAGGCTCCGAGGAGACGGACAATGGGCTACCCGGTCACAAGGCGACGCACCCGACATGTCCTTCGACTCCACCGTCAACACCAAGAAAGTGCAGGTCCATCCGAGCGCCTCAAGGCGGGCGATCGCCAACGACCTCAGCACCGCATAGGAAGGCGCGCTCGTCGAATTCCTCCGTGAGCGCTGGGAAATCTTCGCCTGGTGTCCTGCGGACATGCCAGGAGTTCCTAAGGAATTCGCCGAGCACGCACTCAATGTCTTCCCAGACACCAAGCCAGTCAAGCAGTCTATCCGAAGAGTGTCGGAGCCACGAGCCGAAGCCATCGGTAAGGAGATCAACAGATTACTCGCAGCGGACTTCATCCGGGAAATCAAGGAAAGCGAGTGGCTGGCAAATACGGTGATGGTCCCGAAGAAGGACACGGACATCCTGCGGATGTGCGTGGACTTCACGTCACTAAAACAACGCCCAAGGACAACTTCCCTCTTCCTCGGATCGACCAGATCATCGATTCAATTGCAGGTTGTGAGAAGCTCTCCTTCCTCGACGCCTACTCAGGCTATAACCAGATTCGACTCAAGGTCGAAGATCAAGAGAAGACGGCATTCATCACACAGTTCGGAGTATTCTGCTACAACACAATGCCCTTCGGGCTAAAGAACGCAGGTGCCACGTACCAGCGATGCATGCAGGCCTGCCTCAAGGACTAGATCGGTCGCAACGTCCAAGTCTATGTCGACGACATAGTCATAAAAACCAGGGAAGCAAAAACACTTATCGACGATCTCCACGAGACGTTCGACAACCTTGATCGCTACAGGATCAAGCTCAATCCGAAAAGTGCGCCTTGGCGTCCCTCGGTCAGCTGCTCGGGTACTTCATCTCTCAACGAGGATCGGCGAACCGAAGAAAATCAAAGCTATCATGACAATGGAGAAGCCGAAAAACCTCAAGGCGTTCAAAGGCTCGCGGGCGAGTAGAGGCACTAAGCGGTTCATCGGCCGCATGGGCGAAGGCCTTACCATTTTACCAAATTGCGCAAAGGCGGACAAGTTCAGTGGACACCGAAGCCAGGCGCGTTGAAAGCCTCAAGCGGCTCCTCTCCACCTCGCCCGTTTTGGTCACGTCAAAAGAGCGCGGACCCCTTCTGATGTACATAGCAGCCACGCACCAGGTGGTCAGCACGGTACTCGTGGTCGAACGACCCGAAGAAGGCAAGACCCACGGGGTACAACCCCCAATTTACTACCTCAGCGAGGTACTCACTCCAACAAAACAGCGGTACCGACTACTGTGGTCGCCTACGGCGTGTTCATGAGCGGCTCGACGGTGAGCCACTACTTTCAGGAGCATCGGTGATGGTCGTCAACGAGGCACCCACGAACAGCATCTGAATAAGCCGAGGCCACGTGGCCGCGGGCCTGTGGGGCATTGAACTATCACCCCTGGACATCATCTATGAGAAGCGACACGCAATCAAATCTCAAGTCCTTCCAGACTTCCTAGTGCACTGGATGGAGCTACAGCTGCCTGACACCCCAGACATGTCGCAGTCCTGGACAATGCATTTTGACGGCTCCAAACGCGAAGCCGGAGCAGGGGCAGGAGTCATACTGACCTCACCGCAAGGTGACAAGATGAAGTACGTCCTTCGGATGAAATTTAGAGCCTCCAACAACGAGGCCGAATATGAAGCCCTGATTCATGGCATGAAGATGGGAAAAATCTGCGGCGCAACACGCCTGGTCATCTAGGTTGACTCCAACCTTGTCGTACAGCAAACGATGAATGAGTGCGACGCACACGCCGAAAACATGATCGCATACCGGGCGCTCTACAACGCACTCGAAGGAGAATTCGACGGCTGCGAACTTCGGCACATTGGAAGAGAGAGCAACGAGGAGGCCGATAGACTATCCAACATCGGCTCCACTTGTGCAAAGGTACCACCAGGTGTGTTCCTCGAACAGATCTGCGTGCCATCCATCAAGCGGAAATTCCCCAAGGGATCACCCGAAGAAGCAGAACACTCGGGGGCTACGCTACCCGAAGGTCACGAAGGACCCGAAAAGATGGACACCGAAATTGCTATGGTCAACCTGATGCAGGTCATGGCAGTCGAAGAAACTTGGACACGTCCATACCTCCGGTTCGATAAGCGGAGAATTGCACGACAGCGACGGATGCGGCGCATATCTCGTCGGTCAAAAGCCTTCACCATCATCAACGGCGAGCTGTACAAGCGCGGCATTACGGTGTACTACAACGGTGCGTCACCATCGGCGGCAAGGCCATACTCCAAGATATCCATCAGGGCATCTGCGGCCACCACGCAGGCAGCCGCTCCTCGTCGCCAAAGCTCTGCGGCGATTCTCTTGCCAGCGGCCATGGACGCATAAAGCGACATCGTCCGAAGATGCAACGGATGCCAACGGTTCGCCGACAAACCGCACGCACCTGGGTCCGAACTTCGACCCATACCCATAGCCTGGCCTTTTGCCCAATGGGGCCTTGACATGATCGGCAAACTGCCAAAATCTTCGAAAGGAGGACACATCTTCCTCCTGGTCGCAGTCGACAAATTCACCAAGTGGATCGAGGCCATGCCAGTCACCAACCAGAAGGGCACAACCGCCGTCAAGTTCTTCGAATCCATTGTCAACACATTTGGCGTACCACACAGCATCATCACCGACAACGGATCAAACTTCATCTCTGAAGAATTCCAGGACTTCTGCGAAGGCCTCGGGATCAATATCACATATGCCTCCATGGCACACCCGCAAAAAAACGGACAAGTCGAAAAGGCCAACGGCCTAATCGGTGCCGGCATCAAGAAGCGCCTCATGAGCTCACTCGAGCACAAAGCTGGAAACTGGACGATAGAGCTACCGTCCGTCCTGTGGAGCTTGCGTACCACGCCAAACAGCTCCACCGGCTACACACCGTTCTTCATGGTTCACGGATCCGAGGCAGTGCTACCAGCCGAAGTACGCCATCAGGCTCCACGAGTCGTAGCGTACAGCGAATCCGAGTCCACGACCGCGCTCGAAGATGCCGTCGACACACTCGACGAAGCGCGGGATATAGCAGCTGCTAGATCAGTGGTGTACCAGCAAAGTCTCCGCAACTACCACAGCCGTCGGCTGCGCCCAAGGTCCTTCGTCGAAGGAGACCTCGTCTTGCGACTCAAGCAAAAGCGCCCGAACAAACTCGATTCACCATGGGAAGGACCTTACGCCATCACCGAGGTCATCCCAGGTGGCGCCTATCGCCTCAAGCACGTGGAGTCTGGAGTCGCATACTCCAACCCATGGAACGTCTCGCACCTGCGACGATTCTACCCGTAGCAACCTACCCCACCCTTTTACTTTCAATAAGGCTTTCAGCCAAGGCTACTCAGCCGAACCATGTACCTTCTCCATTACGATATAAATAAAGCTAAGTGTCTCGCCCCAACCTTCGGTTGACTACTTTTCTACTTTACTACATGCTACAAACGCACTCGGGGGCTCCCCCCACCTCACGATTTCATCGACTGAGGACAAAACATGTACACCTGAATAGCTGACCACGTCAGGCAAACGAAAAGGGCACGCACTCAATCAAATCACTGCGTGCTCACAAACAAGAAAACCTTTACAACAAAGGGCACATAAACGCCCAGCCGCAATACACAAATTTTACATCCATCTGTTTATTTTTCAGGTCCTATCTACTATGAAGAATAACCTGCGCACGTTTCTCAAACAAGTCTACAACTTGCTCGGCATACTGCCTTACAACCGCGTAATGTGGACGCATGTTCCACTCGCCACCATCTGGTCGAGGAGGCGGCCCGGTCGCTACAGCAGCCAAATATACGTCAGGGCGGTGCACCCTCACAAGAGACAAGGCAGCCTTCACCCCTGCAACGAGCTGTTGCCGCACCAGCTCCTTGACATTGCCGGCATTCCGAAACTTCGTCAGAAGACCTGCAAGAGTCGTCGGCACGGCATCCAACGGAAACATGACGTGTAGTACCGAAGACAGCGATGTCTTCACTTGGCGGAGAACCCGAGAAACCTGGTAGACGCGATCCTGCACCGTCGCCAGAACCATGGAACGATCACGGTCCATCCAGAAGAAGCCGCCGGCCTCCATGTCCTGTTGAGTCAAACAATTGACTCGAACAACAATACGCTCCTTTTCTTCCCTCGGAGCAATATTGGCACCTGCGACAAACGCACAAAACAAGAGTAAGGCCAGCAGGCTCACCAAGGCTGGCTTCTGACCGGCAGAAGGATCAACTTACATTGCAGCTGCTCGGACAATCGACTCAGCTCCGCCATCAAATACTCCTCTCTAGCTGCACCACGGTCTGCTTTGGATTTCCAAACATCAGCACGACCGCGTAACCCAAGCAAATCCCTCTCCAAGCTACGCACGCGATCCCGAAGAAAAGCAAGCTGCGAGGAATCATCCAATGATGCTCGCAAGGGCCTTTCAGATGAAGTGTCAACTGGGTCAGCACTCTAAGGAACCTATAGCAGCAGAAAGGGACTCAGACATTCAGCCAAGGATAAAAGCACAACACGGAGGAATTCATTAAAATAAGGCCACTACGTGGCACAAAGATGGTACTACAAAAGATATTTACAACCTAAGGAAACCACACACTACCCTACGTCGACTATGCCTCAGGTGCAGGACACTGGGTCGCCTCAGAACCAGACTGCCTAGCTTTGGCCTCGCCCTGCTGCCGCAGTGCGTACTCAGACAACAAGTCAATGAGTTTAGGCCCATATCGTCGACAGCGAGCGGAGTAGGCGGCGAAAGCTATCTCGTATCCATCCGCAGCCGTAGGCATCCGAGAAGTAATCTGGGGCAGGTCCAGCTCCACCCTAGACGCCATGGCCATCGCCAGCCCGACAGCCGCACCAATGCCTTTCTGCTTGCGCTTGCGCAGCGGCGCGGTGATAGAGCCTCGCCCGAGCATCCACATCTTCAAGGGTGCGCCCTTGGAAGAGCTCTGGTAAAGCGACCAAGGACCTCCTTCGCCTTGGCAAGGAGTTGATAGCGGTGCGTTAGATCTTCGACCGCCACAGTGGCATCATATAGAGCACTCCCGTGCTCCAGAGCACCGCGGTCGAACTCGATGCCTGCGGCATCTGAGACAAAGGAAATAAAACATGAAGAACGGCAACATAGAAGAAGATCTGCAGAAAAAGAAACAAGTCCAAAATCTTGTACTTACCCGAAACGGCCTTGGAAGCAGCCATGAGCTTATCTACCACCCCCTTTTCATGAGCAGCCGCAACGGTGGCCAGCTGCTCCTCACGATCTGCAGCATCCTACTGCAGACGCTCTTTTGCTTCGGCTGCCTTCGTCAGCTCCAGCTCAAGACGCTCTTTTGCACCTGCAGCAGCTTCGGCCTTCTGCTCCGCTTGGCCAAGGCTCTTCTTCAGAGCATCAACCTCGGGGAGAGAGTCGTTATGTTCATCTGCATTTACAACAAGCAAGTGTCAAAGAAAAGGATCAGGATACGCAAGAAAAATACTACAAGGCAGACGAATACCTTGCAGCTGCCGCAGTTTTGCCTCCAGCGTCAGGCGCTCCTCCACCAGCCGCTTGGCCTCTTGGACAAAAGGCTGCAGGAAAGGACAACAGCAGTAAGAACATGACTTGGGGGCTACGCCCCACACAAAGAAGCAACAACAAGATCAGCACTCGAAGACACTCGGGGGGCTTTCCCCCATAACAGCAAGAATGACAACTTACGTGCTCCAAAGGCGAACCTGCAGGCCCGCCTCCGAAATTCTGGGGCGCAACCACCAGCCTCTCCTGCACAGGAGGAACTGGCGCAGCGTCACCAGAAGTCGCCACCGTCTGAGGAGGAGACGACGCAATGTTCGACTCCCCCATCATCTCGTGCGCTCCATCACTAGAGCCGTCGGAAGATTTCCTGCACACGAACCAATCAACACAGGTGCCCAAATTGCAACGAAACAAAGGAAAACAATGGCACGAAGAAAACTTACGAGCCCAACACGCTCAGATCGAAGATAGGAGAAGCCCTTCGGGCCCTCTTCTCTTCATTCTTTTCTTCCTTCTTCTCCTCTTTCTTTTCTTCCTTCTTCCGCTTTGCTGGCGGCTGCGGAGCAACATCCCGCACAGGGATGGCAGGAAAGGGAGAGGAAGATGCACCCTGAACATCATCATGACGCTCAAGGCCCAGCGGATTTCTGGGAGTCGGAGGAGTCGAAGCATCCGAAGACTCGCTGGAGCTCCGTGATCGCTTGCGCGAATGGTCCTCACTCGACTCGTTGGCACCCTCCGCTGGAGATCGCGCTGACGGCAGCTCGGACACGGAGTCCACCACTTCATTATCCGGAGCATTCGGATACCTTCCGGGCAACGGTGGTGCCATGCCCGGCACTTTGAAGCTCTACAAAAGGAAAAGGAACTTTGTTAGCAAACAACAGGAAAAAGTACACAGCTGACAAAACAAAAAGGGAGCACTATGTGCGCAAATCTACACCTTCGGTATGACCAACGTCGAAGAAAAGGGAGGAGTCTGTGACTTCCCCAGAATTTTTTCGTCTGCCTTGAACTTCAACAGCGCGCGAAGAGTCTTGTCAAGTTCCGCCTCGGAGATTTTCTCACTCGAAACCCTCGTCGGATCACGGCGCCCAGAGTAAATAAACATCGGATGCGACCTCGCTTGGAGAGGCTGCACCCGACGCTCAAGAAACGTTCGGATGACGTCAACACCGTTCACCTCCTTCTCAGGAATCAGTTGGAGATCCTCCACTCGACGGTACAGGGCCTCAATCTCCGCCACCTCACCATCTAAGATTTGGTTTTTCCAGGATCTTTTCTTCTCAATCAACTGGGAGGGGTCAAAAGGAACGAGACCAAAATCTTGCCCAGCAACAGTCACGGATGTAAAACCATTTCCTCCGCCAGTATTGGACAGATTCAGACATGGAAAAGGAAAAGAATTGGACATTGGGACTGAGAGAGATGATGAAACCCCCAATAGGATACACACCATCTGACCCAGATTGCCTCTTCACGGAATAAAGCTTCCGGAAGAGACCAAAGTGCGGCTCAATGCCAAGCCAACACTTGCAAAGCGTGATAAAACACGCAATGTGGAGAAGGGAGTTGGGAGACAGATGATGCAACTGAACTCCATAGAAGAAGAGCAGCCCACGAAGGAAGTCATGGACTGGATACGAGAAACCACGCAAGACAAAGGCAAGAAACATAACCCGATACCCAGCTGGGGGACGGGGGATTACCTCATTGCCGGGGAGTTGCACGGCCGTCGCATCTTGCGGGATCAGGCTCCGCTCGTGCAGTTTGCGGAGATCGCTCTCTCGCGTCTCCGATCGACGCCAGCCACCATCGGTGACGCGAACAGCGGCGGCGCCCTTCTTGCCTCCAGCGGCGCTGGTCCCAACCGCGGACGAGGATTTCTTTGTCTTCCCCATGACGCTGCAGCGGTGGTGGCGTTGACAACGACAAGGAACAAAGGAAGTATGGAAGGAAAGTTCAAGCGCGCAGCAAGAATCGCTCAAGAACAAGAGGCCAGTGAACAGATGAACTGGTGCGGTGAATAAACAAAAACACGATTTCACCCAGGATTATAACAGTGAAGACGACGCACGCCAGCCGTCCATCCAGAAGACCTAACGCCAACGATAGATATGACCGTACACGTGTCAACACCACAACAAACCGTCGTTACCACGCCGTCCACTACGCGCGGAAATCGAGGAGGCGCCGTAATCATCTCCACGCCCCACGTGACCGGTCAATTCAAAGTCAGCAAGTGGGACCCACGCTTCGTCCCGTCAAGTCATCTCTGGCGCGGCAGACGCTAGAGGTCATCAATCGTAAGCACTGACGTCATCAAAAGCTATACTAGCACCAATTCGGCTCCACAGCTAAAAGTACTCACTCGAATCTACGATTCGACTAAATACTTGGGGACTACTCCTATAAGGAGCGCTGGCCGCGCACCCGACAGACAACTAAGGACAAGATTGCTTCTTTGAGTCCTACATCGAGTCTACGACTCCACTAAGGACTCTGGGGCTACTCCCATAGGGAGGATGGATTTAAGCATCCAAAAATTTTCGAGTCCTGCGGACCTAAAGACTGAAACAATGCTTGAACTAAAAGTCTCCGTTCGAGTCTACGACTCGAACAGACACTTGGGGGCTACTCCCATAGGGAGCGCTGGTCGCGCACCCTATGAAGTCTTCGACTGAGACCTTTCGGATCAGCACGCAAAAACTTTTTTGGCAACTCTGCCCCAACAAAACGCTAAGTGAGAAACAATCTCCTTGGCCACCCGAAACACCTCTGAGGTGATAAATGTTCGGAAGCTGCGTCTGCGACGCAAAGATAAGACCTACCGATATCGTCTGATGGCCTGGCAACGCACCTGACTGCGCTCTGCTAGTATGAATCCGCACCAACAGGTACGATGAAAAATCCTGACGGACGCGTTGGGTACACCAATTAAAATCACCGGAATTCCTCTCCTATAAGTCCCCCGCGGCCTGAGTTGAATTACGCCAGCACATGTTCCAGGCCCGGGTTAAGGGACCCGAACCTGAAGAAGATCGTGTTGTTTCGTCCTAAGACAGTTAACTGACCCTGATCCGTCGGGTGAGTCGAGCTGCGTATCAACAATCCCTACACATTCTCTTGAAATCTGAGTTGCACCGAAGGATTGAAGAGTCCTCGGTAGATCTACGATTGACCGATCACCGGGGCTCTTGAGATGGTTATACCCTACGAGTACGTAACTTCAGCATACCTAGTCCAGCCCAAGAAAGGCCCACTGCAGGCATACGCTGGCCCATGAAGAATTTCGGGTGACCAAGGCCCAAGACATCTTCGGATCCTTGGAGAACAAGACTAGTTTAGATAGGAAACTCAAAAGGGCAAACGCCCTTGAACTTGTAACCAACTAGGACTATGCCCGGGACCTGCCTAAGTCTATATAAAGGCCAGGAGGGCACGTCCTAGGGTAACTCGACCAACCTCGACTCATACTTTCGCACACGCATCCACGCCAGATCGAATTTGCGCACCCTGTAACCTTCGGTTCCGCCGTAATGAAAGAGCAGACAAGCAGGAGTAGGGTTTTCCCTCCGGGGGCCTAAACCTGGGTAAATCTTGTGTCCCCTGGTTGCTTGTCTGTTAACCGTGCCACGATCTGCAGCATCCCCATCTTCTCCAAAACCCAAGTCCATAACAATGGGCATTGACGAGATTAAACCCCGTCAGCGTCACTGCGTCAGTTTTTGGCAACTGCACACGCAAACTTGCCGCAGCATTTCCTCGGGGCAAGTGCGCACGCCTCGTCTCCTGCTGCCCGTGGATCTTTTGTGGCGATTCTGACGCCTGCAGGATCTGGAGCGAAGCCGACGTCGTGGTTCCGTGACGCCACGTGTTGCGCAGAAGCCGAAGGGGCGATGCTGCCGCTTCTGGGGATAAATAGATCTCTGAGGGGGTCAGTTCCCACACTTGTCCATCCTCCGGCTCATCTTCTCCTCGTGCTCCAGCATTCCTTGTTCTTGCGCGGCCTCTCCTTGTCACAGCCGGCCACTTTCTTTCCGCCCGCCACGGCCTCCTCCTCTTCCGAGATGCTATCGGAGCAGCGCGGCGGCTGGTGCGGGTCCTTCATGACTGATGAGCTCATAAACAAGTATCGGCGGGGGAGGTTTCTTCCTTCGTCGATTCTTGTGAAGCACCGGCTTGCGCCGGAGAAGGATCAAGTGCGGAACCCTCAGTCGGGGGAGCGCGTTGTCTTCCTCGCGCACTTTGCGTGCGGCTGCGGACTCCCCGTCAGCTCGTTCCTCCTCCAGCTCTTCCCCTTCTTCAACCTCCAGCTTCATCACCTGAGCGCCAACGCCATGGCGCAGCTGTCGCATCACGTGGCCTGCTGCGAGTCGTATCTTGGGGTGTGGCCCGAGGTGGCGAACTTTCTCAAGTTCTTCCACTTCAAGGCCCAGAACATCACCAAGGGTGGCTCGCTGACACGGACGGGCTGCTGCGCCGTCTATCCACGGTCCTCCTCGCCGATGCCGCGGTTCGAGCTCCCCGACACCTTCAAACTATGGCAGCTCTCATATTTCTATGTGAGCAATGCCAGAGAGATTGACTGGATCTGCCTTCCGCCTTTTGCCGATGTGCCCTCGACGCAGAAGGCCTGGACGATGAAGAGCATGGGTGCGGTGGCAGACCTCGATCGGATGGCCACCTGGCTGGAGACGATGGTGGGGACGGAGAGGCTCACCGCCCGGGACATCACCTTGTCGTGGATGGTGCGTCGCGTGCTTCCGTTGCAGAAGCGATCGCACAAGATGTGCCATCTTTCGACCGCCAACGATCCGACGAGGACGTCATAGAAGGATGTGCCCTACCAGGACCTGCGGAACTGGATCTCCATGATCTCCAAGTTCCGCATTGAGGCCAACTCGGCATACTCCTGCCCCCCGTACCATCGCGGCCGCTTGCTGCCATCAGTAAGTTTTTCTCTGGTTGTTTTGCGTCTCGCTTCTTGTATTTGCTAGCTTTCCTTGGGTGCCTTATGCCCCTCTTTTTGATTAGTTGTTCATGGCGCAGATGGCTGAGGATGGCATGGGTGACTTCCCGCTTCCGTCCTTCTTGGAGGACAGGAAGCCGAAGAAGTACCCCCAGACGGAAACTCGAAGGGTTTCCCGTTTGGGCGGACGACGACCCCTCGAACCCTCATGGTATGTTGCTGACCGTAGCTTTTTCTTTCACCTTTGTTCTTGAGGTTATGGTCTTTACTCTTTGCCTATGCTGCAGTCGATGTCACCGACGAGGAGGGTGGCCGAGAGAAACCTGCGGCGAGAGCCCGGGGAAAGAGGGCGGCACCTGTTGCCGCTCCCGCTCCAGTTGAGACAAAAAAGACGCACCGAGGGCGTCAGGTTGTTGCTCCACCTTCCGTCGCTGGGTTAGTATCTCTCTTGCCCTTGCTTGCCACTCTGCGGTTTTGTTGGTTTCTCCTTTGACTCTTCGTTCCGCTCAGCGAGGCCATGGTGCTTGGCGATGGTGGTGCCTCCGCCATGCCTCCTCCGTCGGTTGAAGAGGTGGCGAGGTCGCCGGCTGCGCCCGCGCCGGCTGCGGCTGGCCCGTCTACAGCCAGCCCGGCTGCATCAGCCGTGCCATCTCCGCCCAGGGTGCCTGAGGGCTCTCCAACCACGGTACTGCTGCACCAGGCGCCCGCATCCTCGCGGTTGGGCCAGCTATTTGCGGCTGCGCAGGACCCGGAGACCCCCCTCCTTCGTCCCGGGGCTAGCGTGAACCCGGCTTGGAGCGATGCTTGAAGCAGCTCCGCCAGGCCCGTCATTACGGAGGTGACGGAGGGAGCGAGGGCAGCGCAGGCGGCTGCGGCAGATGCTGGCCAACTCGATGGTGGTCAACCGTCTGGGAGGGAGTTGGTGGTGGATGCGCCTTCGGGTGTAGCTGCCGATGATGACGAGGTTATCGTCACCGGCTCGAGGCCAGGTCCGGATGTGCGATCCTTGCCCAGCTCTCCGGCTCGGCGCCCGTCGCACTCAGCCAGGTTCACCACCTGGTTGAGGGAATGGAAAGTGGCCTTGGCGAGGCCAAAAAATTGTCTGTTTTGATGGAGGTAAGTCGTTGCCCTTTACACGTTTTCCATTTTTTCATCCGGCTTGCTTCTCTGTTGCTCATTTGCTTTCTTGCTTGTAGAAAGCGTTTATGGAGTCTGTGAAGAACACTCGGGACCTTGGCCGTAAGATTGCTTCTTCAGATCTGTCTTGGCGATTGGCTCCCTTTTCCCGTTTTTTGTTGACCATCGGGTATCCTCCTACAGCCATGATCCAGGACAAGGAGAAGGAGGTGGAACGCCTCAAAGCTGAGGTTGCCCGGCTGGAGGAAACGAACAAGGCGCGACAGGCATAGTTCGATCAACTTGCCGCGGCCAAGCACCATCTTGAGGTTAGCATGGAGCGGGGCAAGAAGACGGCTGACCTCTGGGCGGAGGCGCTGAAGAACTTTGTGATGATCTCCACCCAGCAGGTGGAGACAATCCAGGTTCTTCGTCCCATGGAGGAGGAGCTTACTCAGCACCTCCAGAACGTCTCGAAGATGGTCATCAGTAAGTTCTTCCTCTTCCTTCTTGTTGGGAATATGCCCTAGAGGCAATCATGTATGATGAGATTTCCCATTGTATTCATAAAGATATTAAGTAGTCCTTGTATAAACATCTGATGTGTATCATTGAATATGTGATTCGGTTGTGGAACTATGCATTCATGTTGTTTGTACTAAATATCCTTGGTCATTGAGGTTGTCTTTGGACACACTTAGATCAATGTGAAAGTTGGCTTGATGACTCGGTTCCACTTTTCATGGGCATGGAGATGCTATTCCAACTTACACAGACTCGGCTAAAGAGTTTAGCGAGTCGGATTGACCCATATTGAGGTACTGTGAACTAGCTGTCATTTGTATATCATAATCAATGTAATCCTTAGACCTGAGGTTGTTGCATAGTCCGAGTTGAGGATCACCGACTTAGGTTACATCAAACGCTGATCCGTGGCGGGCGATTATAAAGGCGGGGTTGAATCGACTAAGAATCAAGCTGCGTGATGTGAATAACCAAGATGGGATTTTGCCCTCCACTCGGAGATATTCTGGGCCCTCTCGTGAGATATGATTCGGAAAGCATGGCCATGCACGACTCGGTTAAGTGTTAACCGAGGCGATCGACTAAGAGTTAGTCGGGTGAATCACTTATCTCGGATCGAGAAGAGAGTCGGACTATTTAAGGGATGACATATATTCGCCTATAGTTTGACAAGGTATATCGTGAGGCAAAAGGAACTCGGACGTAAGTCGCATTGGAAAGGCAAGTCGTCATGACTATTTGGTACTTGGGAGTCGGCACGTTCTGCTAGGAGCCGCTACCGACTAATCGATTGAGAGCCGGAATCCAATCGTGTCCAAGTAGCCATGAGCCTGCGGGGTCACACACTTAAGAGCGGGAGCAAGTTCGGATTGGATCTGAACATGTAATCTGGTTGGGTTGGACCTTAACCCGATTAGGACTGAGTTAGTGAGTTGGACTCACGGTGACTAGTGTTATATGGTCTTTATGAATGGGTCGCGCGAGCAGAGCCCACGTTCACTCCCTATATATAGTGGAGCACCTTAACCCAAAAAGGATAATCGTTGTTCGGTTAGGTCATTCCATGTGTTGGAAACCCTAGCTCCACTGCAGTCCAGCCACCGTAACGAACCTAGCGATTCGCATGCGGCCTCCTTATGCGTGTGGATACCAGCGGAGGTCTTTGCGATCAGCACCAGGATCGGATCGTGAGGACTTGCATCAAGCGGCGCTTCATTAGTAATCCGCAACCGCGCGTCTAGTGGTAAACCTCGTGGCCTTCTACCTCAGCTAGATCTTGGGATCACCACGTTAGAGGAAAAAGTTTTTGTTTTATCTCTGCATGGCCCAACAGTGGTATCAGACCCATAGCTTCTGGTTTTAGGCTCGAGATCTCGCATATGTGATATGCGGTAGGATGTAGATGAGATCTATATACTTTTTGGTGGTCGATCTATGAGATAGATCGGTTTTGTACGAATTTGATTGGATCAACTGTGCTCGGGGAATGGTAGATCTGATTTCCGTGATCATATTGCTGAGGTCGTGGAACGACATACCCCTACCGGTCGGCTTCCGCCATCGAGGTGGCGTGCTCGAGGACCGCCCGGCCCATACTGTCGTGGCTTAGATGTCGTTGCGAGTTTCTGGCAGTAGATATTGTATCTATGCATAACTTGTTTTTGCAGGAAGTTGTGAATGGTATGGTTCATGTGCATGTGATGTATGTGTAATCCATACGTGATCTGCGAATCACGGTTTTTGTCAATTTGGAGCCTAGGTCTTGTCATTTTATTGTATAACGACGGCGTGTCGGATTCTCTATGTAATTTACTTTCTTGAGCTAGTGTAGCTGTTTGGAGAACCGGAAGGCATGCAAGGCGTTGTACATGTCGGTGACATGGAGTAAGGCGGCAAGTGACAAGAGTTGGCACGGGTCGGATTCTGAGCTTTGTGGAGATGGAGATCGCCATGAAGAGAGCCATAACATTTCACATTATAATTGCTTTATTTTGTGTTATTGTTATGTCTCTGTTTTACCTCTATTAGATAGTCGGTAAAATTTAATCCCTCAAAGAAGGTCTAGTCGGTTTTCCGGCTAGTGTTTGCACCATCACAAGTCGGACATTTTTGGTAGTGGGATCATAAAATTGAGGTGCTGCCAATTCTTTCCGACTAGGTGGGTTCGAGTCGGAATCTTACTGCAGAAACACTCGGTAAGCTAGACGGGTCTATCACAACGGTTGTGGCATTCGGGGAAAAGTCGGATGGGAGCAGGGGCATGTGATGCCACCCGTCCAACAGGAGTCGCATGAGATGCGATTGACAAGGAGTTGTCTACCTAGATCACTTGGCGGCTAGCGGTGATGCTAAAGCTCACTAGCCGAATTGCTTATTTAGGATCCTGAATGACTAAGCAACCATCGGAGGGGTGTTGGCTCTAGTGGGAGCATAAAATATTAAAATGTTTAATATGCTTGCTCTTTTATGAATACATGTCTTAAGTGTTTTGCATATTTTCTGTTGTAGATCATGGCACCATGTAGCAGTCACTCTCAGATATCCGGTTTTGCATTGAGAACCATTCTTGAGAAAGATAAACTGAACGACACTAATTTTACCAACTGGTATCGAAATCTGAGAATTATTCTCAAACAAGAAAAGAAGGACCATGTCCTAGACAACCCACTTCCAGATGAGCCGAATGAGAATGCGACTGTCGCAGCCACAAATGCCTACCATCGGGCTAAGGATGAGTCCACGGATATTAGCTGTCTTATGCTTGCTCACATGGAACCGGACTTGCAGAAGCAGTTCGAGCATGTTGAGGCCTACGATATGATCGAAAGCCTCAAAAGTATGTTCCAGGCTCAGGCGAAGACTGAGAGGTATCAAGTCTCTCAAGATTTGCTGAGTTGCAAGCTTAAGGATGGTGATCCACTGAGTCCGCATGTGTTCAAAATGGTTGGTTACGTGTAGTCTTTGGAGAGGCTTGTCTACCCCATTAGCGAAGAGTTCGCTACGGATATAATTCTGAACTCTCTTCCTAGTGCATATGGGAAGTTCATTTAGAACTACCACATGCATGGTATGGATAAGAAGCTGACTGGATTGCATGGGACGCTCAAGCAGGCAGAGGCGGATCTCAAGAAGGGCACCAGTCAAGTGTTGATGGTGCAGAATAAGGCTAAGTTCAAGAAGAGTTCTTGGACTAAGAAGAAGGCTAAGTCAGGAGGAAAGCAGGCTCAGGACCCGGTCCCAAGCGCTTCCTCGGGGACTAAACCATCTCCTTCAGCCGGATCCACTTGCTCTTACTGCAAGGCGGATGGCCCTTTGGAAGAGGCTATGACAAGTACTTGGCCGACAAAGCCAAGAGTGGAGGTATGACTTGACTCAGGTACACTTGTTTGCAATGTTATAGACATATATCTTGCCGATGCACCTAATAGTTCTTGGGTATATGATCGGATCGATTATTCACATATGCAACTCGTTGCGAGGTAGTAAGAACTAGGAGGCGTAGCAAGGCGAGGTTGATATTAGTCGGCAACAAAGCAAGAGTTCTTTGCGTTGGAAGTCGACGATGCAACTTCATTTACCTTCGGATTCATTATGGAACTAAATAATTGTTATTATGTTCGATTTTCGATCGAAACATTATTTACGCTTCATGTTTGATGAGGCAAGTCTATGAGTCGAATATCAAGAATAATGGTTGTTCTTTGTATTTGAATGATATGTTTCATGGCTTTGCACCCGTCCAGGACGGGTTATTTATTTTGAATCTTGATGGTGAGTCGGTTTATAACATAAATGTTAAAAGGTTGAAACCAAATGATCTGAATATGACTTACTTTTGGCACTGTCGGCTTGGTCATATAAGTTGGAAACGCATGAAGAAGCTCCATGATGATGGACTCCTAACTTCGTTCGACTTGGAGTCGTTCGAGACATGCGAATCTTGCCTACTCGGCAAAATGACCAAGTCACCTTTTGCAAAGATTGCAAAAGGGCGTCCGACTTGTTGGGACTAGTACATAGTGATGTATGTGGACCAATGAGCACGACAGCCAGAGGTGATTATGAGTACTTCATTACCTTCACTGATGATTTGACTAGGTATGGATATATCTACTTGATGAAACATAAGTCGGAAGCCTTTGAAAAGTTCAAAGAATTCCAGGATGAAGCACACAATCAACTCGGCAAGAAAATAAAGTTTCTTCGGTCGGACCGAGGAGGTGAGTACATGAACCATGAGTTTGATGACCATCTGAAAAGTTGTGGAATGGTTCCTCAACTTACTCCGCCAGGAACGCCACAAAGGAATAGTGTTTCGGAAAGGCGGAATCGGACCTTGTTGGACATGGTACGATCAATGATGAGTCGGACAGATCTTCCTTTATCATTTCGGGGTTATTGTCTAGAAACAGCGGCGTTCACACTAAACAGAGTACCATCAAAGTCGGTAGAGAAGACACCGCATGAGATGTGGACAGGCAAAAAGCCAAGTTTGTCTTTTCTTAAGATTTGGGGTTGTGAAGCATTTGTCAGCGACTTGGTCGACAAGCTTCTGAGTCGGATAAATGTTTTTTCGTGGGGTATCCGAGGGAAACCTTGGGTTACTACTTCTACAACCGAGAAGAGGGCAAAGTGTTTGTCGCTCGGAATAGTGTCTTCCTTGAGAAAGAGTTTCTTAGTCGGGGAGTAAGTGGGAGCACGGTGAAACTCGAAGAAATTCGAGAGGAACCGGCTAGTAGCGAGTCGGCAAAAACCTTGGAGGTTGAGCCGGTCGTGGCAGCTGAGCCGGCAACAGCACCTGTACTACGAAGATCGGCAAGATTACGAAGTGTTCGTGATGTTCTTGTTAGGCGATGATGAGGCAAATTATCTGAGCGATGGTGGGATCGATTCGAGTCATGGCTTGGAGCCATGAGATCCGAGATAAAGTCCATGGATGAAAATCAAGTTTGGCACTTGGTTGATCGCGACGGTGCAAGACCCGTCGAGTGCAAATGGGTCTTTAAAAAGAAAACTGATATGGATGGAAATGTTTCAATCTATAAAGCACGCCTTGTCGCGAAGGGGTTCCGACAAGTTCAAGGAGTTGATTACGACGAGACTTTCTCGCCCATAGCGATGCTTAAATCAGTTCAGATTATGTTAGCTATAGCGGCCTATTTCGACTACGAGATATGGCAGATGGATGTCAAAACAGCTTTCCTTAACGGAAATTTAACCGAGGACGTGTATATGATACCACGAGGGTTTTGTCGATCCGACTAATCGACAAGGTGTGCAAACTTCAGAAATCCATTTATAGGTTGAAGCAAGCATCTCGGAATTGGAATATTCGCTTTGATGAGGTAGTCAAATCGTTTGGCTTCATCAAGAGTGATCATGATTCTTGTTTGTACAAGAAGTTTAGTGGGAACAAAGTAAATTTTCTAATCTTATATGTGGATGACATATTACTGATTGGAAATGATGTCCAGATGCAAGAAACCAATGAATCATTGGAAAGGAGTTTCTCAATGAAAGACTTGGGTGAGGCAACATACATCCTTGGAATCCGGATCTATAGAGATAGATCAAGGAGGCTCATTGGATTGAGTCAGAGTACTTATTTGGACAAAGTGTTGAAGAAGTTCAACATGGAATCGTCTAAGAAGGGGTTCTTACAGATGTCCCATGGTGTAAAACTTAGCAAGACGCAGTGTCCTTCGACAACTGATGAGCGAAGTCGGATGAGTGCGATTCCATATGCTTCTGCAGTCGGATCCATCATGTATGCCATGATTTGTACTAGGCCGGATGTTCCCTATGCTCTAAGTGTTGTGAGTAGATACGGTGATCTGAGAGATCCTTTGGACGGCTAAAAATATCCTAAAGTACTTGAGAAGGACTAAGGATATGTTCTTGGTTTATGGTGGTGAAGATGAACTCAGTGTAAAGGGTTACACGGATGCGAGTTATCCGGATATGTGTTTATTGTAAACGGAGGTGCTGTGAGCTAGAAGAGTTCCAAGCAAGAGACTATGTCTGCGTCTACAACAGAGGCTGAGTATATTGCCGCCTCGGAGGCAGCAAAGGAAGCTGTTTGGATGAGGAATTTCCTCATGGATCTTGGTGTGGTTCAGGGCTCGTCCAATCCGTTGGACGTGTATTGTGACAACAATGGTGCTATTGCACAAGCCAAGGAACCTAGACAGCACCAGAAGAACAAGCACATACTCATGCGATACCACCTGATTCGGATTCGTGGATCGGTGATATCAAGTTATGCAAGGTACACACGGATGCAAATATCGCGGATCCGTTGACAAAGCCGTTACCAGTCGAAGCATGAGGCGACTTTGAGAGCCATGGGCATTAGATGCTTAGACATGTGATGTCGGAAGATTGACTCTAGTGCAAGTGAGGCTGTTGGGAATATGCCTAGAGGCAATCATGTATGATGAGATTTCCCATTGTATTCATAAAGATATTAAGTAGTCCTTGTATAAACATCTGATGTGTATCATTGAATATGTGATTCGGTTGTGGAACTATGCATTCATGTTGTTTGTACTAAATATCCTTGGTCATTGAGGTTGTGCTGGACACACAACTTAGACCAATGTGAAAGTTGGCTTGATGACTCGGTTCCACTTGTCATGGGCATGGAGATGCTATTCCAACTTACACAGACTCGGCTAAAGAGTTTAGCGAGTCGGATTGACTCATATTGAGGTACAACGAACTAGCTGTCATTTGTATATCTCAATCAATGTAATCCTTAGACCTGAGGTTGTTGCATAGTCCGAGTTGAGGATCACCGACTTAGGTTACATCAACGATCCGTGGCGGGCAGTTATAAAGGCAGGGTTCGGGTCGACTAAGAATCAAGCTGCGTGATGTGAATAACCAAGATGGGATTTTGCCCCTCCACTCGGAGAGATATTCTCTGGGCCCTCTCGTGAGATATGATTCGGAAAGCATGGCCATGCACGACTCGGTTAAGTGTTAACCGAGGCGAATCGACTACGAGTTAGTCGGGTGAATCACTTATCTCGGATCGAGAAGAGAGTCGGACTATTTAAGGGATGACATATATTCGCCTATAGTCTGACAAGGTATATCGTGAGGCAAAAGGGACTCGGACGTAAGTCGCATTGGAAAGGCAAGTCGTCATGACTATTTGGTACTTGGGAGTCGGCACGTTCTGCTAGGAGCCGCTACCGACTAATCGATTGAGATTCGGACTCCAATCGTGTCCAAGTAGCCATGAGCCTGCGGGGTCACACACTTAAGAGCGGGAGCAAGTTCGGATAGGATCTGAACATGTAATCTGGTTGGGTTGCACCTTAACCCGATTAGGACTGAGTTAGTGAGTTGGACTCTCGGTGACTAGTGTTATATGGGCTTTAGTGAATGGGTCGCGCGAGCAGAGCCCACGTTCACTCCCTATATATAGTGGAGCACCTTAACCCAAAAAGGTTAATCGTTGTTCGGTTAGGTCATTCCATGTGTTGGAAACCCTAGCTCCATCAGTGATCCGGCCGTAACGAACCTAGCGATTCGCCGCGGCTCCTCCTTGTACGTGTGGATACCAGCAGAGGTGTTGTGCGATCAGCACCAGGACGATCGGATCATGAGGACTGCACTGCATCAACTGACGCGCTTCATCAGTAATCCGCAACCGCGCGTCTAGTGGTAAACCTCGTGGCCTTCTACCTTAGCTAGATCTTGGGATCACCACGTTAGAGGAATTTTTTTTTGTTTTATCTCTGCGTGGCCCAACACTTCTTCCGTTGTGTCGTGACTTGATCGATCTTGTCCGTTTATTCTGCTTTGCGCCTGGTTGCAGCTCATTAACCTGAGACGATCGAGATGACCATGGAGAAGCTGCCGGTGGAAGAGGTTGGCCGTGACCTGACTGCCCTTGACTTGG
Source organism: Avena longiglumis (assembly GCA_030063025.1). Lineage (NCBI taxonomy): Eukaryota > Viridiplantae > Streptophyta > Magnoliopsida > Poales > Poaceae > Avena > Avena longiglumis. Next base: position 50,620,666 of record CP125974.1, on the reverse strand, counting down.
TCAAGGTGGTGGCGGAGGAGAGCAATGGCTTGCACGCCGTTGGCAATGATCTCTTCCACTACATCTGGCCGGACGCGGGCGATGTGCACGACATGGCCAGCCTAGTTGTGTTGCTGTCCAAGGGCATCGACGTGCTGGACATGCACAAAGAGTGGGCTGCTCGAGGTGGAGTGGAGATGGCGTTTGCTCTGGTGAAGTCGTGGTACCCTGGTGTCGACCTGAGCGTGCTCACCCGCGGCTTCCGCCATGGGACGACTTACAAGGGTCTTCGTGCCAAAGTTCCTGCGCTCCAGGCCTGCGGGGTGAAGATTGGCACCTACGTGGACTTGGAGCGTGACTTCAGCGCCCCCGGAGAGCCACGGCCGTTCCACTGGGTCCCGGCGCCTTGGCGTTCGGCCAGCCCCATCCATCCTCCTTCCGGCGCGGTGCAGCCTGTTGAACCAGCCCCTTCCCTGCTACTTCTGCTTCGCTTGCTCCAAACTCTTGATCCCCGGGATGCCGGGTGTATTTGTGAAAGTTGTTACTTGTTGTGCCACACTTTGGTTGACTTCTGTCGCCGACTTTTGAATCTGCGCGGAGCCTTCATGCTCCGCTTTATGTCTTGGTGTCTTTTGCTTATATTTGTTTGTGTCTCCGTCATTTGCGGTCTTTTATGCTCGCGCCAGCTGGGATAGCCACCCGGGTTCGAGCTCTTTTGTCGTCTTGTCTTGGTTTTGTGGGTGCGCGGGAGCGCGTCCACTAGGTGTAGTCCCCGAGGTTTGGGCCGGCTGGGGTAGCCAGCCGGGGTGAAGCTCTTTTGGCTACCTTGACTTGAGTTTATGGGTGCGTGGGAGCGCGTCCACTCGGTGTAGACCCCAAGGTTCAGGCCAGCTAGGGTTGCCAGCTGGGGCGAAGCTCTTTTGGCTACCTTGACTTGAGTTTGTGGGTGCGCGAGAGCGCGTCCACTGGGTGTAGTCCCCGAGGTTCGGGCCGGCTGGGGTAGCCAGCGGCTCTTTTGGCTACCTTGACTTGAGTTTGTGGGTGCGCGGGAGCGCGTCCACTGGGTGTAGTCCCCGAGGTTCGTGCCGGCTGGGGTAGCCAGCCGGGGCGAAGCTCTTTTGGCTACATTGACTTGAGTTTGTGGGTGCGCGGGAGCGCGTCCACTGAGTGTAGTCCCCGAGGTTCGGGCCGGCTGGGGTAGCCAGCCGGGGCGAAGCTCTTTTGCCGCCTTATTTCCTGCCAACGTGTGACTCGGGTCGTGCAAGAGAAAGCGTCGCTTTGGGTTAGTTTTCTTGTGCATATGCTCATGCGTTAGTTGGTAACTATCGTAGGAGGAAAATGGACATGCTCCCCTTCGAGTTAGGCTGCTAGCAACTCCCCTTTTCTCAGCGAGTATTGGCCCTTCGAGCATTTTTCCTTGCCGGCCGTCGGTAGGTTCGATCTGGCCGGAACGAAGGACTTGCTATGTTGGCGTGCCTCGCGATACATCGGTTCGCTGTTGTTGGCTTAACTTTTGTAGGGCGCAACCGGTTCGCCTGGACGCCTTTGCTTTCTACGCCGGCATCTTCTTGTCACATGCGCTTTGAGTTTTTGCTCTTGCCGGGTCAACAGTCGACGTGCGTACTGAAGCTGGAACCGAAGAGGTTACTCTAGACGCCGCGTGCAATATTATGCTGTCTGTAGAAATCGTGGGGCCTAGGCCAGCGAACCAGTTCGGGGTGTGGAACACGGCAGACCCATCGGGGATGGAAAATAACGGACACACAGATGCATTCGGTGGCTCACGCAACGGGTTGGGCACGGTGCACTGCAAACACAGGGACGTACCCAGGTTCGGGGCCCTCCTGGCGAGGTAACACCCCTACTCCTACAAGATGAACTATGTATGGGAGCTTGATGCTCAGTACAGATGCTCCTTGAGCTGTTTCCTTAGCTACTATCGGTGGCTAGAGGAAGATGGGAACTAGATGATAACACTTCTCTCCTTCTATCGTTGCCTACCTAGGACCCTGGCTCTGCCCTCCCTTATATACTGGTCTGGGGGCAGATTACAGATCGGGTCCTAGGGTTTACTATTTGGATATGGGTTTACAAGGCAGGGCCGACTGCAGGGCCCAGCCGGTGGGCCAGGACCCAGTCCGCCCTTCTTTTAGCGTCATCCTTCTCTTTAGTGGTCACCCGGGCTTCCTTTGGGGTGCCACCCCTTGCTTTAATGGTCACCCGGACCGCTTTTGCTAGTCCAGCCGACCGTCTCGCTTTATCTTCATCGGGTAGTGCTGGTCATGATGACATGCCAGCTTCCTTGATGACAAGGAAGAGCCAGAAGCGTACCCCGCACAGAGCGTCAGTCCTTCCGTGCTATCCATCGAATCTGAGGTGAGCCGGGTGGGAACGGCTACCCGCCCGGTTCTTCTGGCCACCGGCTAGACGGGCCAGCCGGGAAGGTTATAAGCCCAACCGGGCTTGCTTGCCAGTCGGCTAGAGTTGTCTTTCCTAGGGGCCAGGCGGCCTGCATCTTCTGGAGCCGACCTACTTATGCCTGGCTTTCCCTATCCGGGGGTTATCCCCCCAACAATGTTCATCCAAAACCTATCCCATTTCTTATTGATGATTTTTTCCCATATAACTTGCTTGTTTTCAGGAGGAAGAGTTGAGAAAAAGGCCCACCTCTTGTTGTTGACGAATGCTGGCCAGTGAAAAGGGAAAGAATTAATGGCCAAAGAAAGAAGAGAACTAACCAGATCATGTTTGGTGCTGCTGAGGTGCAATCTGAACTTGTTTTGGAGGATGATGTGCAAACTGTTGAGGCTTTAGGGCGCACTGTTTCTGACTTGGAAGCTCTGGTGCAAAATGAGCATGTTGTTGAGGCTCTAGTGCAAAATGAGCATGTTGTTGAGGCTCTGGTGCAAAATGAGCCTGTTGTTGAGGCTCTGGTGCAAAATGAGCATGTTGTTGAGGCTCTGGTGCAAAATGAGCATGTTGTTGAGGCTCTAGTGCAAACTGACCATGTTGATGAGGCTCTGGTGCAAAGTGACCATGTTGATGAGGCTCTGGTGCCAGATTCTGTTGTTGAGGAGGTGCAAGAGGTGAAGGAGACTCTTGGGCGTGCTGTGGGGAGGCCATATGGTAATGGTAAGAAAAAAAGAGCATAAACCTGTTGTGTGGTGTGAAACTTGTGAAGGAGAAGAAAACGAGGGGTAAGAAGAGCCAAAAGAAATAGACTTTGAATTTGGCACTTGTTGTTGTTGTAAACATTTGTTATTGTAATAATTTGGCACTTGTTGTTGTAAACATTTGTTATTGTAATAATTTGGCACTTTTTGTTGTTGTAAACATTTATTATTATTATAATTTGGCACTTGTTTTTGATAATTTGGCCAAAATTCAAATATGAAGGTAAATTTGAATTTCAACAAATGTAGCTATGTGTACTTTTCTATGTTGGTATGAGCTTCAAACATTTTTCTCATATGTAGAGTACAACTCATCCTCACCCTGATCCCTTTTGTGAAGTATAACTCACCCTCACCCAAAATGTGGTAGAAATGGGCTCCAAAGCTAGGGTAAACCACCCCATTTCTAAGAAAGTTTTTTCGACCATTTCTAAAACCAATTTTGATTTTTTTCCTCACAACTATGTCACATAACATGACACCATGCGAAGGTTTTGTATTTTTTTGATTTTTTTTGAATTAGTTATGCACATTTGAATGTCTGGTCAAACTTTTTGAAGGGTTTTTATAAATATTCTTAGCTAGGGGCCGAGGCTCACAAAACTAGCATTGGATCTCTGATGAAATAGCATGTTGTGAACCTAAAATGATTTTTACAAAAAATCATCGGCATGAAATCATGTACCTGTAGTTCATATATTACCCACTTCCAACCGATTCGGCATGATTTGTGTTTTTCACCAGCGATGGAATAAAAGGTTTGAGATACTCAAGTTGGGAAATTGTACATGCTAGGTGGTCTATTAATTTTGAAAAATAGGATGTTACCATTTTGAAACTTCAATTTGGTGGTTGCTTCACAAATGCCCCCCTCTTTCGGCACTCAGAAAATAGAAAATGGATTTTATGTGCATCGAAAAGGACAACTTTGTTAGTCATCCCATTATACACATGCATGCCCAATATGGGCACATTATCACAAACTATGCCTTGATTCTAGCGATATCATTGGTCATTTGACCCGAAAGCCAGAAAACCTCGGAGGAGATAGGTCATTTTGTGAAGGGTTTTTTGAAATATGATCAATAGACCAAGTTTTATATTTTTCCTCACAAATATGTCACATAACATGACACCATGCGGTGGTTTTGTATTTTTTTGATTTTGTTTTGAATTATTTATGCATATTTGAATGTCTGGTCAAACTTTTTGAAGGGTTTTCGTAAATATTCTTAGCTAGGGGATGAGGCTCAGAAAAATAGCATTGGATCTATGATGAAATAGCATGTTGTGAACCTAAAAATAATTTTTACAAAAAATCATCAGCATGAAATCATGTACCTGTAGTTCATATCTTACCCACTTCCAACCGATTAAAGGATTTGTCTTTTCACGGGGATGGAATAAAAGGTTTGAGATACTCAAGTTGGGAAATTGTACATGCTAGGTGGTCTAGTATTTTTAAAAAATAGGATGTTACCATTTTGAAACTTCAATTTGGTGGTTGCTTCACAAATGCCCCCCTCTTTCGACACTCAGAAAATAGAAAATGGATTTTCTGTGCGTCGAAAAGGACAACTTTGTTAGTCATCCCATTATACACATGCATGCCCAATATGGGCACATTATCACAAACTATGCCTTGATTCTAGCGATATCATTAGTCATTTGACCGAAAAAAGCCAGAAAACCTCGGAGGAGATAGGTCATTTTGTGAAGGGTTTTTTTAAATATGATCAATATACCAAGTTTTATATTTTTCCTCACAAATATGTCACATAACATGACACCATGCGGAGGTTTTGTATTTTTTTGAATTTTTTTGAATTAATTATGCACATTTGAATGTCTGGTCAAACTTTTTGAAGGGTTTTCATAAATATTCTTAGCTAGGGGCCGAGGCTCACAAAACTAGCATTGTATCTCTGATGAAATATCATGTTGTGAACCTAAAAATTATTTTTACAAAAAATCATCACCATGAAATCATGTACTTGTAGTTCATATCTTACCCACTTCCAACCAATTCGGCAGGATTTGTCTTTTTCACCAGGGATGGAATAAAAGGTTTGAGATACTCAAGTTGGGAAATTGTACATACTAGGTGGTCTAGTATTTTTGAAAAATAGGATGTTACCATTTTGAAACTTAAATTTGGTGGTTGCTTCACAAATCCCCCCTCTTTCTACACTCATAAAATAGAAAATGGATTTTCTGTGCATCGAAAAGGAAAACTTTCTACTACAACATTGTTAGTCATCCCATTATACACATGCATGCCTAATATGGCACATTATCACAAACTATGCCTTGATTCTAGCTATATCATTTGTCATTTGACCCGAAAGCTAGAAAACCTCGGAGGAGATAAGTCATTTTGTGAAGGGTTTTTTGAAATATAATCAATAGACCAAGTTTTATATTTTTTCTCACAACTATGTCACATAACATGACACCATGCGAAGGTTTTGTATTTTTTTTGATTTTTTTGAATTAGTTATGCATATTTGAATGTGTGGTCAAACTTGTGAAAACCCCGTTGACTACATCCTAAACCCAGCTAACCCTAAAGCCAAATGAGGAACGTAGATCTAACCCTAGCGCGACACTGTGGCCGTCTGATCGCGTCTTCTAGAAGGAATCCGCGGGTGGCTCTGGGCGATCCATGGAAGGGCTTGTTCTGCAACCTAATTGGTTGGCGTCTCTAGAAGGATTTTGCGGCTAGCTCTTGGCGATCCGTGGGTTGGATGATTGTGGAATTTGATTGGCTCGCATCGTTTTTCCATGAATAGATAAGGTACAGCGTGGCACACTCCATTGACCGTTGGACCGAGCGTGGTATGCGAGGGCGCTGGACGGGGCGGGCTGCATCATGCATGCATGCCATGCAGCTGCATCTCGCGTCGCAGTCTAGCTATTTTGCGTGTAGCCAACCGGCCTTAGCGCTGACATGTTACTTCCTCCGCCGCATTAAATAAGTATACGTCTAACAACTTTCTTCAGTCAAACTTACTCCCCTCCGGTTCATGCGCCAGAGAAAAAGTCAATATTTATAAACTTTGACTATGTATATAAGAAAAAATATCAAAATCTAAAATATGTAATAAATATAAGGTACAACATGGCACACTCTATTGACCGTTGGACCGAGCATGGCATGCGAGGGCGCTGGGCGGGGCGGGCTGCACCATGCATGCAACTTCCTCTCGCGTCGCAGTCTAGCTATTTTGCGTGCAACCAACTGACGCAGCAGCGCTGCAGCGTATTTACTCCCTCCGTCGGATTAAATAAGTATACGTCTAACAAATTTCTTCAGTCAAACTTACTCCCCTCCGGTTCAAGCGCCATAGAAAAAGTCAATATTTATAAACTTTAACTACGTGTGTAAAAACGAACGAGTTTGCTGCATGTCGTGTGACAACTATCTTGGTCCTAGATTCCTGCATTTATTACCGAGTAAATCAAGGGAAAATTCTATTTTCTCTTTTATTTTTCACTGCCAATGAACAACTACCTTGGACGGTTTTTCTCTCTTTCCTATTAATGCATGCATGCATGAGGGGCGGGGGCGACGGTGCAGGGGTCACGTCGCATCCTAGCAATTTTTTTGCACTAACCGCATTGATCACGCACGCGGCTACGCCCGCTGCCTACACGCAACGCAGCACACGCGACTGCGCCAACACAGGATTCTCACGCCACCCTTCATGCCGAGCCCTCAATAAATAGGCAAAACGCCTTTGCCTCCTCATCTCATCTTGCCCCTCATATTCAACCTCGATCCCATCCCTTTGTCTTCTCCCAGCCCCAAAAACACTCTAGCGACAATGGCGACCTCCCCTCCCCCCCGCTTCCCTTCGGAATCCGAGGTCAGCGACGAGGACAACCACCCGGACCACAAGCAGGTCTAGGAGCAGGAGGCGCCCACGCGCCCGAGGCGTGGCAACAAGGCGGCGCAAAGTCCGCCCTTCCTGGCGTCAAGGCCCTAATCCCAACCCCTCCCGGCGTCGGCAACCTCCCCGACGATGGCCCCTTCGACGAGTATTGGAAGGCGGCGGAGAAGCAGGAGACGAAGGAGCTGGCTGCTTACGCCAAGTGGGAGGAGAAGAAGACCGTGCGCGCCTTGAAGAAAAGGCGGAAACGGGAGGAGGAGAACCGACGAGAGGCCAATCGCTAGGCCTTCCGGGAGGAGCAGCGGCGGCGGGAGCAACGGGAGAGGGCGGCGGCTTGGAATGCTGCGACTGCGGCTTGGAGGGCGTTGGCATCGGCACCTCCCCCACCGCCTATGGAGTAGGGCAGCCTCCCGGCGGCGAGGTTGACCGGCAGCCGGGCTAAACCCACGTAGTAGCTAGGGTTAGGGTTTAGCCCAGGGTTTAGGCGTCGGGCCCTTAGGATTAGTTTCCCTTAGGGTCTATATTGTACCCCTTGTCTTTTATTGTAATGTTATCTAATATATGTAATGTTATCTACTTTATTATCTATCCCGTGTTTTACTCGTGCAATATTTATAATCTATTATCACTTGACTTGTGTTTTATTGTATTGTCATTTGTCAAAACACCCAAAACAACAAGTGCATAAAACAAAAGACACAACATGGTTCATTTTTAAACAACACATGCAACACATGGTTGATTAAGGAAGAATAAGTTAATGTTATAAAATGAGTTCATTTTCAAACAACACATGCAACACAAGTGCATAAAAAAGTTCTCATATAATACTTGTGCAATATTTATAAAATGAGTGAAATTAGAAAATCTCAGAAGGAAGAATAAGTTAACGTTATGATGGTTGATTATTTTCAAACAACACATGCAACACATGGTTCATTTTCAAAAAATAAAAGATTGCGACCTGAACACGAGTATCTGCAGATCCACACGTCCCTAGTTAGATTGTAACGTGAGTACTATTTTTTGCCGAATCTACAAGTAGTACTATTTTTTGCCGAATCTACAAGTAGTTACTATTGGGCCTGGATATGACCATTTTGGCCTGGCTAAGTTCTATTTGGGTCTGGCCTTTTTCAATCACTCCTCGTCAATTTTTTTTTAACTTTTCAACCCGTCCCCTCCCTACACTGTGATGAACGAAGGAAAAGCTGCCCGAAGGAACACTGATTTCAAAAACAGAGCAGCTCAAAATTTGCCCGAATTTGTGTTGCATTTTATTCAAGCCAAAGACATAGACCATTACTCGAGCAAAGAATCACTCGAACACCGATTGCGCTGTCTAATGACTAATGATCAGGAGATAAACTAATCCGAGAGAAATTACACAAAAATAAAAAAACCGGCCATCAGATTGTCCTGCTTCTTCAATTCGATGATTTGCCTTAGCTGCTTGTTCATCTTCTTCAGCTCGGCCTTCACTTCTGCATCCACCGTAGTACCAGCAGAAATAGGGTTGCCAGATCCCCCCAATTGCTCCACCACGGACGGGTTTTCGAGCTCCCGGGATGTTACCTCCACCCTAGTTCGCTCGATGTACTCATCAAGCCACTCAAAATGCCCACATTTTGGCAGTTCCTGAAATCGCAGAGATGAACCCTAAATCCCAAATTCGATGAAATGCATGAAATTTCAAAAGAAAAGCGAGAAATTGGCGCTCGGAACACTCAACTCTCACCTTTCCTGGCTCGGGCTTGCTCTCACACTTCACAAATTCCCGGCCAATGTTGTCGTTCTTGTCGGTGGATGTGACAAGCTGCTTCAGGGATGCGGTACGGGGGCAATCGAGGCACCTCCTCATCGGCACCGCACCATACCGAAGCCATGAGCGGAGGGAGGCTGAAGCAGAGCTACACATCCCTCGCCGGTGTTGCCGCACTTGCTTGCCGGAGAAGAAAATGGAAGGGGATGAGATGCTATAATGGTGGCGTGAGTGCTCGGGTGCGGGGACGGATCAGGCCAACGGCTCCCTTCAACCACAGCGTGGGTCCCACGATATGAGGTGGACAGCAGGTGAGTTCCGCCGTGACGTGGAGAGGTTGTGGGTCCTACTCTGCTCAGCTGATTTGAATTCGTTGACGGTCTCGTGAGGATAAGTGGAAGAGTCACACGGGAGCTATTTGCCGCTTCAGAAGTGTCGCATGTGAGCTATTCTTTGCAACGATGTCATGTTCCTTCCAATTCCACGTAAAGACGTCGCATGGGAGCTATAAGACCCTTATCCACATATCCAACTTTGGTAGTTAAGTATTTTGTTCAAGTTATTATATCAGAGGACATGAACGAGAGTCTCTCCCGTTCAATCTCATAGGAGGAGATTCAATGCAAATTTCTAGATTGGTCTGTAGGGGTTCGTAGCATGGAAAACAAAAAATTTCTATCGCATGCACACAAACAAGCCAAGATCTATCTACTAGATTGTAGCAACGAGTCGATAGAAGCACTCACCCTTGAAGATTTCAAAGCGGTTAACGAGAGCAGATTCTCGTGGGTGATGTAGTCGTACACTTGCCGATCTCAAGATCATGTAGACGATCCTTCCAGCGCTGCGTTCCGGCAGTACTTCCGCAGTCGGGCACACGTTTGGTACTCGATGAAGACCTTCCTATCCCTTGTTCCAGCAGGCATCGGAGGTTGTAGTTCTCCCCTCGTGAATCCGGCAGCACGACAGCGTGATGTCGGAAGTAGAGGGAAGATTCCGCAGGGCTTCGCCTAAGCTGATGCGAGTTATGGTGGATTAGGGTTTCCCGGAAATCTAGGGTTTAGAAAACCGGGAGGAGGAGAAGTTGTCGGCGGCGTCTAGAGAGGCGGCGACGGACCGATGGCGGCGAATGGCGGCAGCGAAAGGCAGCGGCGCGGCGGCGGGTCGGCGGCGGTGGCGGCTCGGGTAGAGAGGGGCTAGGGCTTGTATGCTTTGGGGCTGCCCTCCACCTCTATTTATGAGAGGGGGTAGCCTTGGGAGGGGTGGGTTTGAATCCAAACCCAAACCCAAGTTCGATTGAGAGAAGGACTTGTTTCTTCTCCCACAAGGAAACCATTGTTCCAGTTTGACTTTTCAAACTTCCCGTTTGACTTTCAATTTAGAGCTTTAATTCTCTTTTGCAAATGCACACACCAAGTGACCTAGGATATGATCCAGTCATTCCACTTAACCATGACACATTCATGGACCATTCTCCTTCCGGACCGGTGATCCTTCTAGAACCTTCTAGAACCTCTCCGATGAACACATTAGAATCTTTCCCGAACTCCGGAATCGGAATTTCCTTATATGAATCTTAGTATCCGTACAATTCCTGATCTCCTCGTGATATCCCGGATCCCATCCGAGACTCTGAACAACATTCAGTATCCCTACTAAAATTCCATATCTACTAAACAACATCGAATCCTTAAGTGTGTCTCCCTACGGTTCGTGAATTATGCGGACATGACTGAGACACTTCTCCGATCAATAACCAATAGAGGAATCTGGAAATTCATATGGCTCCCACATATTTCTACGATTACTTTGCGATCGAATGAACCACTTACATACGATACCAATTTCCCTTTGTCTCATGATAGTTTACTTATCCGGGGTTTTGATCGTCGGTATCTCTGCATACCTAGTTCAACCTCCTTACCGATAAGTACTCTTTTCTTGTTCACGTGATATGTGATACCTTGTGAGCCAGTCACATGCTTGCAAGCCAATTGGATGACATTCCACCGAGAGGGCCTAGAGTATATCTATCCATCATATGGATGGACAAATCCCACTCTTGATCCATGTGCTTCAACCCATACTTTCCAAACACTCAATGCCACCTTTGTAGCCACCGAGTTACGGTGTGGTCTTTGATGTCATCAAAGCATCCTTCCGGTGATGGTGATTAGCATGATCTCATGGTCGAAGGAATTAGGTTACTATGTATCAGAAAGCTTATAGCAAACGAACTATTAAAATGACTTGATGTTTATGCTACTCTTATCTATAGGAGTATGTCCATCACACCATTCTCCTAATGATATGATCTTGTTGTTCATAACATCTCAATGTTCATGATCGAGCAACCACGATCATCTATTAACCAACAAGCTACTTGTATAAAGAGGCTTTACTAGGGACTCTAATTTAGTATACAAATCACACAGGTATTAATGTTTTGGTTAATACTATTATAGCATGAATGTAAACACTTATCATAAACACAAAGATATAATAATACACACTTTTATTATTGTCTCTAGGGCATATCTCCAACAGTCTCCCACTTGCACTAGAGTCAACTAATCTAGATTACAGGGTAATATATCGAACACCCATGGCTATTTGGTGCTGGTCATGTTTTGCCCTCGGGAGAGGTTTAGTCAACGGATCCGCCATATTCATATCTGTGTGTACTTTGCAAATCTTTATGTCACCATCTTGGACGTTCTCTCGAATAGCATGAAAACGTAGCTTGATGTGCTTCAGCTTCTTTTGTGACATTGGTTCTTGCGCATTGGCTATGGCGCCCATGTTATCATAGTAGATAAACATTGAGTCCAGCGCACTTGGAACCACACCGGGCTCTGTAATGAACTCCTTCATCCATATCGCCTCTTGTGAAGCCTATGAAGCAGTTATGTATTCCGATTCAGTTGAAGATATCGCCACAACGCTTTGTTTTGCACTCCTCCATAATCGCTGTGCCATTCAAAAATAATCGTATCAGTTGAGATTTAGAATCATCTGGATCGGTGTTCCAACTAGCATCGGTGTAACCATTAACAACGGGCTGTTCATCACCTCCATAAGAAAGAACCATATCCTTAGTTCTTCTCAAGTACTTAAGGATGTTTTTGACCGATGTCCAATGATCCACTCCTGGATCACTTTGATATCTGCTAGTCAAACTAACAGCATATGCAATATCGGTTCTAGTACATAGCATGGCAAACATAAGAGATCCTATGGCTGAGGCATAGTGAGTCTTACTCAACTTTCTCTATCTTCTTCCGTTGCTGGACTTTGAGTTTTACTCAAGGTCGTATTGGGCAACATTGGCAAGAACCCTTTCTTGCTATCTTCCATTCCAAACCTCTTTAGAACTTTGTCCAAATATGTACTATGTGACAATGATATTAGGCGCCTCGATCTATCTTTATAAATCTTTATGCCTAATATATAAGCTACTTCGCTTCATTTAAAAACTATTATTCAAATAATCCTTGAAACTATTAAGAAGGTCTACATCATTCCCAATCAACAATATGTCATCTACATATAGTATTAAGAATGCTACAGAGCTCCCACTCACTTTCTTGTAAATACAAGCTTCTCCATCAGTTTGTATAAAACCAAAGCTTTTGATTACGTTATCAAAACGTTGATTCCAACTTCGGGATGCTTGCTTCAATCCATATATGGACCGTTCAAGTTTGCATACCTTGTTAGCATCTTTAGGATCGACAAAACCTTTGAGTTGCATCATATACAACTCTTCATCAATGTCTCCATTGAGGAACGCCATTTTGACATCCATCTGCCATATCTCATAATCATAATATGCAGCGATTGCTAACGTAATCCTCACAGACTTTAGCTTTGCTACTGGTGAGAAAGTCTCATTGTAGTCAACCTTGAATTTGTCGAAACCATTTTGCGACAAGTCGAGCTTTATAGTCAGTAACATTACCATCAACATCTGTTTTCTTCTTGAAAATCCATTTGTTCTTGACAGCCTTCCGGCCATCCGGTAAGTCCACCAAAGTCCATACTTAGTTTTCGTATATGGATCCAATCTCAGATTTCATGCCTTCTTGCCATTTATTGGAATCTGGGCTCATCATCGCTTCCTCATATGTCGCAGGGTCATCAGTGTTGTCCACCAACATGACACTCATAATGGGACCATACCAATCAGGAGTGGTACGAGTTCTCATTGACTTGCGAGGTTTTGTAGTAAATTCAACCGAAGTTTCATGATCAACATCATTAGCTTCCTCTCTTATTGGTGTAGGCGCCACTGGAACTACTTCCAGTGTTGTGCTACTCGCAAGTTCGAAAGAAGGTTCAACAACCTCGTCGAGTTCCACTTTCCTTCCAGTCACTTCTTTCGTGAGAAACTCCTTCTCTAGAAAGGATCCATTCTTTGCAACAAAGATTTTGACCTCTAATCTATGATAGAAGGTATACCCAATAGTTTCCTTCGGGTATCCTATGAAGACGCATTTTTACGCTTTGGGTTCAAGCTTGTCTGGCTGTAACTTCTTTACATAAGCTTCGCAACCCCAAACTTTAAGGAACGACAATTTAGGTTTCTTCCCAAACCATAATTCATACGGTGTCGTTTCAACAGATTTAGATGGTGCCCTATTTAAAGTGAATGCGGTTGTTTCTAATGCATAACCCCAAAACGATAGCGGTAAATCTGTAAGTGACATCATAGAATGAACCATATCTAAGAGAGTTCGATTATGACGTTCGGACACACAGTTACGCTGTGGTGTTCCCGGCGGTGTCAATTGTGAAAGTATTCCGCATTTCTTCAAATGCTCGCCAAACTCGTAACTTAGATATTCACCTCCACGATCAGATCGTAGAAATTTAATCTTCTTATTACGTTGATTCTCTACCTCACTTTGAAATTCTTTAAACTTCTCGAAAGTTTCGGACTTATATTTCATGAAATAGATATACTCATATCTACTCAAGTCATCTGTGAAGGTAAGAACATAACGATAACCACCGCGCGATGCTACACTCATTGGGCCACACACATCGGTATGTATGATTTCCAATAAGTCCGTAGCTCGCTCCATCATACCATAAAATGGAGTCTTAGTCATTTTACCCATCAGACATGCTTCGCATCTTTCAAGTGATTCAAAATCAAGTGATTCAAGAAGTCCATCGGAATGGAGTTTCTACATACGTTTCACTCCAATATGACCAAGACGACAGTGCCACATATAGGTTGAGTTATCGCTCAATTTCAAACATTTAGCTTCAATATTATTAATGTGTGTATTACCACAATCTAGATTCAATAAGAATAGACCATCTATCGAAGGTGCATGTGCATAAAACATATTACTCATATAAATCGAACAACCATTATTCTCGGACTTAAACAAGTAACCGTCTCGCAATAAACATGATCCAGATATAATGTCCATGCTCAACGCAGGCACCAAATAACAATTATTTAAGTATAAAACTAATTTCGATGGTAGATGAAGAGGTAGTATTCCTCCGTCCCTCCGTACCAACAAGGCGTAGTACAGGAATATTGACCTGTTGTCCATCGACTACGCCTTTCGGCCTGATCTTAGGCCCTCTTTAAATGGAACAACTAATCCACCAACTCGAAATGATCAAGATCAATCAAGTGGATCTGGAACGAATCTTGACAAGAAATCGTCTCCTATAAGCTCGACCGCGATCACATCAACCTTTGATCCATTTCCAACGCGCATCGTCACCTCGTTCTTCGCTAGCTTCCATTTATTCTGCAGTACCTGTTTCGAGTTACAAATATGAGCAACCGAACCAGTATCAAATACCCAGGCACTACTACGAGTACTAGTGAGATACACATCAATAACATGTATATCGGATATACCTTTCTTCTTGATGTCGCCGTTCTTCAAATCCTCCAAGTACTTTGGGCAATTCCGCTTTCAGTGACCTTCTCCCTTGCAGTAAAAGCACTCAGTATCAGGCTTAGGCCCAGCCTTGGTCTTCTTCGCCGGCGCTGTAACTTTCTTACCGCCCTTATTGAAGTTTCCCTTTTTCTTAGACTTGCCTTGCTTCTTGAATTTGGTGGTCTTATTGACCAACAACATTTGGTGCTCTTTCTTGATCTCCACTTCTGCAGATTTTAACATGGAGAAGAGTTCGCGAACGACTTGTCCATGTTTTGCATATTGTAGTTCATCACAAAGTTCTTGTAACTTGGTGGTAGTGATTGGAGGACACGGTGAATCCCCAAAGCATTAGGAATCACTATACCCAAGCTTTGAAGCTTGCTTGCATGCCCAGACATCTTAAGCACGTGCTCACTGACGGAGCTGCCCTCTTCCATCTTGCAGTTAAAGAACTTTTCAGAAGCCTCATAACTCTCAACTGCCGCGTGAGCCTCAAATATCATTTTGAGTTCACGGACAATATCATGTGGGTCATGGTTCTCAAACCTTTTCTGAAGCTCCGATTCCAAACCATACAAGATAGCACACTGAACTATGGAGTACTGATTCTTCCGAGCGAGGAAAACATTTTTTACCTCATCGGTAGCATTAGCTGCAGGCAGGTCACCCAGCAGTGCATCCAGCACATAGGTCAAATTACCAGCATTGAGGACAATCCTCAAATTGCAGAACCAATCCGCGAAGTTGCTTCCGTTGTTTTTCAACTTTTCTTTCTCTCGGAACGCATTAAAATTGATGGTAGGGGCCGCCATTGATCTACAACATATTTGCAATAGTTTAGACTAAGTTTATGACAAATTGAGTTCTAATTAATAGTTACATTAATCTAGGTGAACTCCCACTCAAAACAATATCACTCAAATTGTTTTAGTGATCACACGAACCAAATCCACCACATCAAAACCGATCATCATGAGAATTGATGTAGCTTCAATGGCGAACAATCAACATGTTCACCATATCTACTATATGATTCATGCTTTAACTTTCGGTGATCCATGTTCTGAGACCATGTCTGTACATGCTAGGCTCGTCAAGATCAAACCTTAGCTTCCGCATGTGAAAATCTGGCCTGCTCACGTTGTATACACTCGCAGAATCTAACACACCCGATCATCACGTGGTGCTTCGAAACAACAAGCTTTAGCAACGGTGCTTACTAAGGATGAACACTTTAAAACTTGAAATTTTTGTGCTTGAGGGATCATCTTATAATGCTAACGTCGTGAACTAAGCAATACAAGATGCATAAAAGGGTTAACATCACATGCAATTCATAATATGTGATATGATATGGCCTTTCTTCTTGTGCTTCCGATCTCCATCTTCAAGCACGAACATGATATCCATCATCACCGGTATGGCTTCAAGGTCAATGGCGCCGCTTCATGGTTGTCGTCCACCAGCATCAACTATTACAACTACTTTGAATAGACACGCATGTCTTAACGGAATTTAAAAGACAACCATATGGCTCCTGCCGGTTGCCAACTTACAATAAGGAACATTGCATACATCATATATAATCACAATCATGGCCATATCACATCACATCACACCCCTACAAAACAAAGTTAGACGCCTCTAATTTTCTTTGCATATTTTACGTGGTTTGGGGCTTTCAATAAGTGTTGTTCTAACTTACGAACAAGAACCACAACATTGATGCTTGAACTATCAAGTGCCCGTTGTAAATTGAATCTATACTATGATGGGAGAGACAGACACCCGCAAAGCCACTTATGCAATACAAGTTGCATGTTAAGGTTGGAGCAAGTCTCATGAACGATGTCATGTAAGGTTAGCCCGGGCCGCTTCATCCCATCATACCACAAGATGCAAAGTACACAAAAAGCAATTGATAACAAAAGCACCACTTCCCACAATGACCATTGTGTTCTACTCGTGCAAAAGATCTACATATAGACACAACTCTGATACCACTGTAGGGGTTCGTAGCATGGAAAACAAAAAAATTCTACCACATGCACACAAACAAGCCAAGATCTATCTACTAGATTGTAGCAACGAGTCGATAGAAGCACTCACCCTTGAAGATTCCAAAGCGGTTAACGAGAGCAGATTCTCGTGGGTGATGTAGTTGTACACTTGCTGATCTCAATATCGCGTAGACGATCCTTCCGGCGCAGCGTTCCGACAGCGCTTCCGTAGTCGGTCACACGTTCGGTACTCGATGAAGACCTTCCTCTCCCTTGTTCTAGCAGACAGCGAAGGTTGTAGTTCTCCCCTCGTGAATCCGGCAGCACGACGGCGTGGTGTCGGAAGTAGAGGGAAGATCCTGCAAGGCTTCGCCTAAGCCGGTGCGAGTTATGGTGGATTAGGGTTTCCCAAAAATCTAGGGTTTAGAAAACCGGTAGGAGGAGAAGGTGTCGGCGGTGGCTAGCGCGACGGTGGGTCGGCTCGGGTTGAGAGGGGCTAGGGCTTGTATGCTTTGGGGCAGCCCTCCCTCTCTATTTATGAGAGGGGGCAGCCTTGGGAGGGGTGGGTTTGAATCCAAACCCAAACCCAATTTGTATTGAGAGAAGGACTTGTTTCTTCTCCCACTAGGAAACCATTGTTCCAATTTGACTTTTCAAACTTCTCATTTGACTTTCAATTTAGAGCTTTAATTCTCTCTTGCAAATGCACACACCAAGTGACCTAGGATATGATCCAATCATTCCACTTACCCATGACACATTCATGGACCATTCTCCTTCCGGACCGGTGATCCTTCTAGAACCTTCTAGAACCTCTCCGATGAAAACATCGGAATCTTTCCCGAACTCCGGAATCGGACTTTCCTTATATGCATCTTATTCTCTGGACCATTTCGGATCACCTCGTGATATCCCGGATCCCATCCGAGACTCCAAACAACATCAGTATCCCTACTAACATTCCATATCTACTAAACAACATTGACTCCTTAAGTGTGTCTCCCTACGGTTCGTGAATTATGCGGACATGACTGAGACACTTCTTCGATCAATAACCAATAGATGAATCTGGAAATTCATATGGCTCCCACATATTTTTACGATTACTTTGTGATCGAATGAACCACTTACATACGATACCAATTTCCCTTTGTCTCACGATAGTTTACTTATCCGAGGTTTTGATCGTCGGTATCTCTACATACCTAGTTCAACCTCGTTACCGATAAGTACTATTTTCTCGTTCACGTGATATGTGATCCCTTATGAGCCAGTCACATGCTTTCAAGCCAATTGGATGACATTCCACCGAGAGGGCCCAGAGTATATCTATCCGTCATATGGATGGACAAATCCCACTCTTGATCCATGTGCTTCAACCCATACTTTCCAAACACTCAATGCCACCTTTATAGCCACCCAGTTACGGTGTGGTGTTTGATGTCATCAAAGCATCCTTACGGTGATGGTGATTAGCATGCTCTCATGGTCGAAGGAATTATGTTATTATGTATCAGAAATCTTATAGCAAACGAACTATTAAAATGACTTGATCTTTATGCTACGCTTATCTATAGGAGTATGTCCATCACACCATTATCATAATGATATTCTCTTGTTGTTAATAACATCTCAATGTTCATGATCGAGAAACCACGATCATCTATTAACCAACAAGCTAGTATTATAAAGAGTCTTTACTAGGGACTCTAATTTAGTTTGCAAATCACACAAGTATTAATGTTTCCGGTTAATACTATTATAGCATGAATGTAAACATTTATCATAAACACAAAGATATAATAATAACCAGTTTTATTATTGACTCTAGGGCATATCTCCAACATGGTCCACTTAAGGCACCTCGCCCTGATGGTATTTCCTGCACATTTCTATACATGGAATTGGGGAATGCTCAAGCTTCATCTATCTTTTGAATTAAAAATTATTTTGTTATGTGAAACCTAGTCAATAAAGCTCTCACGAACTTGATGGCACACCTTATTTTCTGGCCCCTAATAAACTTGAACCATTGTGTCATAAAAGTTGTATATACTTGCACCTATACGTTGGAATTAGCAGAACCGTGTTGTCACGGGGAACGCTTTCAACATTGCACTTGTAGTTAGTACACAGTTGATATGATGCTCTTTTGTTTGCGGATGTCGTCCAGTGTGAATTAAAAGGGGAGATTGTAAATCCATGGAGTTATGTATGTGTGTTAGAGAAATGCCTGGGCCGCTAGCCTAAGCCATGCCTAATCATGGTGGAAACTTGGAGCATAACCATAGTGAGCAATCTGTGAAGCATCCTTAATAAAAACCTATGCAAATAGCAAATAGCAAATAAAAAGGTCACTGAGATGCTCACTATCTGCTTGCCTTATCATTTTGATTATGGGATAGCTTCTGTATCATGTGCAAGGGGTACCCCCTTGGCGGTTCTTTATGATACACATGTACTTACAATGACAAGTACTTACCGGTAACTAAAGTTGAGTAGCATGAGGAGCAGCCCTTGTACTCAAGGGACATGAGATTGCCAACTATATTTCATCAAGCATATACTCCATCATTGTTCACTTTAACCTTAATCACCTCAAGATGCTTATGTTAGGGGCAATGAGAGCTCAAAGCTAGTAAGTACCATAATATTTTGAAAGATCTTTATGAACTTGAAATCCCTGCTTCCCTCTATGTAGGGCCCTTTCTCCTAATTCTAAGTTGTGTCAGTAAACCTTATCCTCTCTATCTCCAGCAAGCATTTGAGTTGTTGTGTTTTAAGCATTCATATGATGATTTATTCAATCATGTTCTTTATCTTCCTTGTTTGCACAAGACTCTTATCTAAAGAGTATTACTTTGAAAGCTATCATTGTGAAAAACCTTTTATGTTTGAGCAAAGAGTACTCCTGTTGTAAACTTTTGCAAAAGATTTATTTGAAAACTATTTGCCAACTGTTCTCTGACTAGGAACAAAGTTTGCCAATTCCAATTATGATTTATCTATATGCATCTTTATTGTGACTCATGTACTTGTTGCAAGCTAAGTTATATAATGGTGAGTTGCTTTCTTCTATGAATTGTGTATTGGTAAGTGTGATGCTTCTTGTCCGTATTCTTTTTATCGACACTTCACTCCATAAACATGTGGACATGTTTACTGAGCTCAGTTTTCGCTTGGGGACAAGCTAAGTTCTAAGCTTGGGGGGATTTGATACGTCAAATTTGCATCACCATTCTATATCATATTTTGCCTCTATCTATTGATATATTTCGTATTAAGACGTGTTTCTTATGTCTTTTCATCTATTTTTGCATGTTAGATGATTCTTGAAGGATGAACTGCTGGAGTCAGGATTCTGATGGAGAAAGAGGTGTTTTTATGAAATTTCCCGAAGATCAGAAAAATACCAGAAAAACTACGAAAAATCATATTTTCCCAGAAGACGAAGGATGCCAGAAGGGGAGGCGGGGATGGGCCATAGGGGGCCCACACCCCCCAGGAGCGTGCCACCCTAGGCCACGCCTATAGGGGGTGTGGCCCACCTGGTCCACCTCTGGCTCCGCCCTCTCGCCTATATCTTCTTCTTGAAACCCTAATACACGGGGAGTGACCACGAAGATTCTGCTGCCCTACGGGCGAAAACCTAGAGAGAAAGAGCTCTCCAGGCATGATTGCCGGGGAAATTCCTTCCTGAATAGGGAGATCGTCCCCATCAACACCGTCATCAAGATAGACTTCATCGAGATCAACATCATCATCCACACCATCATCTCCACCAGCACCATCATCATCACTCCATCCCGCTATAACAATTGTGTTGAATCTTGCATAGTTCTTAGGGGAAACTTTCCTGGTGTTAATTACTATTGTAGTTGATGCTTGTGAGTGGAACCATTGAATTATTGTTTATGTTCAGATTGTTATCCATCATTATATCATCTTTGATCTTGATCCATATGATGTCTCGTGAGTAGTTCGTTTAGTTCTTGAGGATATGGGAGAAGTCATGTTGTTAGTAGTGGATTTGTGTTGAGGTACTATTCAATAGTCTAGTATTTAAGTTGTGGTGCTATTCTTCTAGTGGTGTCATGTGAACGTCGACTACATGATACTTCACCATTTATGGGCCTAGGGGAATGCATTATGTATTTGGATACTAATTGTGGGGTTGCCGGAGTGACAGAAACCTGAACCCTCGTTAGGAAACCATTGCACAAGGAAGTGTAGGATCTCAGAGTTTAAGGCTGCGGTTAGGTTTATATGTTAATTGCTTTCTTGTAGTTGCGGATGCTTGCAAGACGTTTAACCACAAGTATGTATTAGTCCAAGTAAGGTCGGTACAATAGCACAGGTTCACCAACACAACACTTATGAAACCAAAGAAGATTAATCAGCTATATGAAGCGAAAGCACTTGACAGTATTCTCATGTGTCCTCGAGAACCTTTAGTCCTCATAAGTATTTCCTCTGGCTTGTCCTTTGTTAAGAAAGGATTGGGCCACTTGCTGCATTTGTTTGCTTTTTTATTTACTTGCACTTTGTTTCCTTGATTTATCAGAAAACCCCTAAAAATCCGTTTGCTAAGTATTTACAAAGATTTCCTGCTCCATACCACTAGTCAACACCTTCTGCTCCTCGTTGGGATCGACACTCCTATTTATCGAAAGTACTACGATACACCCCCTATACTTGTGGATCATCACTCACATTCTCTCTAAACTGGGCTCAAGCTCGTTTATTTCTATGGACATTACGTTTGTATGGAAATAGATGCATAATCATGGTATAGAAATTAGTAGAAGGCGACCAACACACCTGTGCAGCCGTTTGACATGGCAGAGCGGTCACGCTGGGGCTTGGGAGGGCTCGAGGATAGATTTTTTTGAATGTTATTTCCCTCTGCTGATGGGGCTAAGTGACGGGTTCCACATGTCAAGAGGAATACAATTCTAATTGTTCTCATCTCCGCTGGCGGGTTATGCGTTGAGTCCCACATGTTAGAAGGCAACATATCTATTTGGTTTAATCGCTGCTGACAGGGCACAAGGGGATGTCCCATATGTAAGAAAATGACGCAAAATACATGTCGAGTAAGCCCAACGTAACAACAGCCGGGCTCAGGTCTGTCTAGGGGTACAGATGTAATGAATCTGTGTCGGCGTGGCATTTCTCTAGTTGGTATATTAGTAGTGACAGTCCCAATTTAAGTGTGAACTAGGGACAGTCCTAATAAACTCCAGTATCTTCATACCATGTAGAGGCATGCAAACCTTGAACGTGTCCGGCAAATCTACAGAAGGTAGGGGCCACATCACCGATTGTTACTCTAGTGCCAAGTAACCTCCCCCTCTTAAATATAGTGTGTCATTGCATGAGTGCAGGAGCGGACCCCACCACCCCTACAGCCTGGACAGCCGCATAGGCTTGCCGAAGCGCGATGCCTTATATTTGTTGACTTTATATAGTGATTTTGTTTAAAAAATGGCATCTTAGACATGTTTGCCCAGGCTTCCGGAACCTTCTGGGTCCGCCACTGCATGAGGGTGACTGCGTGAACACCCATTACCTAGGTTTTTGCTAGGTACAAGGCCCATGTCTTAGCATCCTTCTTTGCACATACGGCTTACAATTGTCCCCTTATAGAACGGTCATGTTTATTAACCGATCGTGACGTCAAATGCGTGGAAACAAAAATAAGAGCCAGTGCAACGTGATATCCGATGATGGCGTGCAACTAGCAAACTCTTTGTGCTACATGTACGTTCATAGTACTGGTGGATGCAACCGCAACGGCTAAGGGGTCTGTTGAGTCTTTCCTTGCAAGCTCAGCTTGAGCGACATCTGGCACGACAATTTAATCGTCAAGCCCATTCGTGTACACACAAAGAGCTACCATCATTAGGAAGCCCTCTTCTCTTCGCCGGCGGGTTATTCCTATTTTTATCCCTTCTGCTTCAAACCCTTCCACTAGAAGCATACAACGCTACGCTCTCTCCTTTTGAGCCTCCGAAAAACACAATACATGTTTACAAACAAAGAGCATGGCTTTGAGCCACCGCCATCATGTTGGTCGCACGAATAGCCAAGGAGGCGCGGAAGGGTACAATTTTCATTCTAATTAACACCGTCGTGTGTCTCAAGACGCCACCACATGCCAAATTTTCTCTGGTGCCTCCAAGTTCCATAGCACGCATATTCGGCATGCGAGCGCAAAGAGCGACAAGGTCTATGGGAGTGTGTCATAGCTAGCCACATCGGCCCAGCCCGAGTCCTCTGTGGTCCCATAGCAAACTAGTCGCCCCCCTTACAGGAGCTCTGCCCCTAGCCGATGAATGTAGCATCGCACAAGGTCCTGGTGATGCAATTGAAGGAACTCTTGTTGATAATCGAACCCTCGGATGTCCCACTAGAGGTCCCTCGAAACGTCTTGGAGAATCGCCGGTGAGAAACCGGACCCTTTGAGGTCCATAGGAGGTTGTGCCGACCCAGAAGCCTCGCATAATACGCTACGTCGAATCAAAGGAGTACGCAGGCCCGGAGACGACGGAAGTTGGTGCGACAACTAGTGTGCCCATGGGCCCGCCTACAAGTTCTGCCGCTGATTTCCTTTTCTTTCTTTATTAATGTGTGCTTTCGTCCACCAACACACGGGCATGCTTCATCCCTAAGATGTTATGATGTTATGTTCATGCAAACCTTATGTTATCGTGCATCTCCGTTCATTTCTCACACGGTGTGTTCATTGATGTTGGTTTGGCTGTTTGTCGTGAGCCCGTTGGTCCGCTCAGTATTACCTACATCTTTGAACTTATATGGTTATAGTCTTTAGGTCATGCCGAATGAGCGATTTTCCTAACAATCGTTCGTGACTTTTTGAACGCCATGCTCCGGGATGGTGATATCGACAGGCTCTAGTTGTAAGAGAAAATATCGCTGTAGACGTCTCCCACTGATTTCTTTTTGAATAAAAGAAAAAATAAGTAAATACGACATCGACATAGAGAATTCTTGTTAGTAATTATGAACCTGTACATTTACAATGGGTACATATGGGATTAATATGAACACGATTCGGTTTCATCTTTTCATGCCTTTCGCCGGTGCACCATAAGAAAAAAAAAGCAAAGCAGTGATGGAGGAAAGGACAAAGACAACGCACGAACGACAACTAGTTCATGCCGTCCGACAGCCAATTCGCGCCAAAGAGAAAAGGTGGGTACCCTAGCTACTCTTTTTGCGTCCGTTCCAACAGCCAGTTCGCGCCATTCCGACAGCTATTGCACGTGCGTTTAAACAGCTAGGCATTACTTAACAAATGAACACCATTTAATTTATTTTTCTTTTGAAAAGAAACACAGATATATTTCGTGGCGTGTTACAACTTATATATATTTTTCCCACATCCCACAACCATGGCCTCACACCCTTCCAATTTTGACAAACGTACTCCCAAATAGAAATGGATAGTACTTACTCCAGCCACCACATTAAATGAAATTATTAATTGTGCTAGCTGTAGATAGCTTGCCCAACGGTCTCTTTCCCGTTCTTATTCAGATCTGAGACAATATAAGGAGGGGCTGACAGAGCGAGAGGAGAAAGGCGAGAGTTTGCACCTTGCAGAGCTGTGCCAAGGATGAGAGGCTTGCCGATCACAGACGAGGGAATGGAAGTGGAAGCACCCAAGAACGTCGAGGAGAAGGTGGAAGAGGATGTGGAGCAGCCACCAGATTGGCTCCCCGATGGCTGGGTTATGGAGGTCAAACGTGGGGATGATGGCATCCCTTACCAGGTACGTTTCTCTACGAACCATGTGTTCATGCAAGATGCGTACTAGTATCTACCAGGAACGTACAGATTTTAGTACATGAACATTCTCTATGCATGCTATTTTATTTATGTTGTTGTGTTTTGTTTTGAGATATGTGATTATTTTTTCTTCTCTAGTATTTCGTCTCCCCCGTGTCTGGGGCCAGATTCATGATGAAAGCGGAGGTTCTGAACTACCTTTTCTCCGAGATGGACGAGCACTGGATAGAGTCTAAGAAGTCCGCTGAAAGTATCAGCTTTCTCCCTGTATGTTTTTCTTTGTCCGGTGAGCCCATTATTTATTTTGGTTTTACCTATATATCCATGACCGATGTGTGGGCCGTTCCGTCATTATATGCAGAAGGTGCACGAATGGCTTCCAAAGGGGTGGTTGCTAGAGATTAGAGCAGGGGGTGAGAAAATGGACAAGATGTTCAAGGTAATAGTCTTTGCCGTTACCATACCATGTGATATATATGTTCATAAATAAATTAATTATTAGAGAGCATATAATCTATTTTAATATAGTAGCATTAGAGTTTTCATTAAAAAGTATTGTCATAATATGTACTTATGTATTTGCATAATTAACTATTTGTTTGCATGCATATCCAAGCCTTTAAATGGATTTTATTATGTCATAGAAATTTTATTACAAATTATCTTTGATGGTATGTATTGTTTAATTTGCATACAAGGTGCAAATCCAGCACAACAGTTTGCATGCAAAACGAACAAACTCGGGAATTTTCCTAACTCAATGAATATGGTGTTTATAACTGCCCACTGTTGAGGCGATGATGAAGGATTGTTACCAGCGGTTCATGCAACTTTCTACATGTGAAATAGCATTAAATGTAAATGACCGGATGTGAATTAAGAAAGCAGTACATGTTATGTTACAATAACATTCATCGGTCATATGAGAAACACAACTTATGTACAGATTGACATCAAAGTCAACAATAAAATTCACTCATATCATACAGCAATTTTCATCAGATTATAACATTTTGCGTATATTTTTTTCAGTTTTATGTTCACCCTGCACTAGGAGTACGACTAATGTCTAAAGAAGATGTACTACTATATGTTAAGGAAATGAAGATCAATGTATGCGACACAGATGGACAATGCAACATAGACTCTCGAGATAATGTGAATTTCTTACTATCACTATTTCCGCTACATAACGAACAATTTATGTCTTAAATGATGTGACATTATATTTTGTATCCTTATATTGTAGATTCTAGCAGAGGTGGAGTTCAACCCACCTGGGTTGCCACCAGGATGGGTCAAAGAAATAGTATACAGAAAAACAAAGGAGGGGATAAGGAAAGACCCGGTATTAAAAAATGATAATTAAAACCTTCCCTTTTCGTTGATTTTTTAATATTCTGATCATTATTAATTGTGCAGTACATGACGGATCCTGTTAGCAATTATACCTTTCGTGCTATGAGGGTTGCACTTCGCTTCCTTGAAACTGGGGAAGTCACAAAACACCAATTTTTTCAGAAGACAAGTATCCATGACTTGTACTCCTTTGAAAAATCTGCTGATCTGGTAATTGATTTTTCAATATTGGATATTATGCTAGTAATATTCCTTACTAAGGTGCCTCTTTCTAGAGCTGCTTTTTTAATCGGACAGAAAATCCGCACAATTATTGTATCTTTTCTAAAAAAATATGCTTCAGTATCCATAATTTCGTACACAAAAGTTGTAACCATAAAGTATAGCACAAGTTTAGTTCATATTTGCACACATGGAAAAAACATTCATCGTACTATATTCAAACATATAATATACTTTCTGTTTTACCACACGGAAAACCCAAAGTTTGCGATATGTTTGAATACCAGAGGGTTAATCTTCCCTTCCGTGGGCATGCAAACTACAACATTATTTTTTTGATTCAAATAGTACAATGTTAGTTTAGTTGTATAGAAAAAAACATATTTTCTTCAAACGGACATGCCTAATTTGGTCAAGCTTTGGATAACCTATATTAGACTAAAGACATTGAATAGTGTTGGTTTTCTCTATTAATGTGCTAATTCTTTAATTGTGCTTTGAAGAGTTTACTAAACTTACAACAAGAGCGGTGGCTACTGGGCTTGCATTTTTTTACTTAGACCCTACACGATATGATGATTGAATTATAACTTGTTGGTTTAAAATAATGACACAACTTACACTTCTTAGGCAATTCACAATTAAGAATATTCCAAATAATTTGACAAACACATGATAATTTTTTGAATTCTAAGCTTACCAACATGCAGATTGCTATAACCTCGTTAAACTTCCCATTTTGTGTAAAAATATATAATTCTTTTTGCATACATGTATTACTATATATTGCATACATTTAAATGATTATTTTTGCAGCATGAGAGTTTGCGCAAGAGACTAACAGAAAAGAGGAAGGATGCCAAAACACCTACAAGTTCACCAAAGCCTAGAGGATCAACACTCACGAAGAAAAATAACTGTATTGGACAAACATCATATACAAGTAAGTTCCTCCTTATCGTTGATATGGTAGTCCTTTTTATCCATATATATGTTGCACACATTCGCTTCTTTAGGTTCGTATATCCTATCTAGTATTGCTACTTTTCTCATGTTACCGAGAATAAAAAAATCACCTTATGCTGTCAGAACATATGTAGCTCCACAAGTAAGACCATCGATAAAACAAATACTTCAGGCACACTACTACATTTTATTCTAGTTAATCATATGCTTTATATGTGAATGTGTTGCTCAATAGTTCAATTTGTTTTCTTCATATATCTCATGGTATCCGTTAGTACTCAAGTCTAATAGAGTAATCCCTTTGGTACTTGGGACTTTCCTCTTTCCTTTTGTTATGTCATGAGTTTCTCCTTAATTAAAATATGAGGAAAATCTGTTTCCTCCGTTCAAAAAATATATGAATCCATTTCTCACTCGGACTTTATATTATCAAATATGAGCCTTTTATAAGTTCTTTATGTTACACTATATGTTGATTGCAATTCTCATTTTTATCAGTTCAAACTTTTGGTTGTGTTATCTAGTATATGAAGCTTGACTTGGTACCAGAGCATAAGGTCTCAAGTTTGAGTCATGACTATCGTAATTTGTTAAAAATTGTGGTTAGCCCCCTTTATGTCTATGTATAGACCTCTTGACTCACACGTGAGATTCGCGGGCCATCGCTCTCTTTCTATTGCACATGTTGACTTGTCTTATGGTCACACGTGACAGGGTGTATGGATTGCACTAGCCATTTCTATTAATTCGGACTTCGGTTTTGTTAGCTAGTGCATGAAGTTTGACACCTTAATGTCTTTATATGCATTTTTTCTAAACATTAGATAAATATTTGATGTTAGTATATTATCTTCACGTCAAGTGACCAAATTGTACGTACAATCTATTTCAAAACCAAATGTTGACCTTTCGATCCATTTGACTTTATTCAATATAATATTACAACTACATGCAGGCATTCTTGTCCATAGTTTTGAGAAGTTGCAAAACATGCATGTTTTCTCTTGAAAAAAACCATGGGTTGGATCTTAAATCTTTAAACACAACATTAACATCAATACAATAATATTAGTCTTTTATCTATCTACCTAATGCTAGTACACATTGCTTTTTTGCGAAAATAGAAGACTAAATAAAATACATATTCGTTCAGAAAAATAAAAATTGTTCAAGTCTATGATAGGCGTAGCTGATCTTAAGATTACATTTGCATGTCCTTCCAAGTAACTTTTTTTTTCTGGTACAGCCGAGGACGCTGACACGGACAGCTTTACAGACTCGGTTTCAAGTGAGCACCAAAACAGTAGGAACAAAAGCATGGAGAATAAAAGGGGACAGCCAAGTTCCTCTGAGACTATCAAGCGTCCAAGAGGGAGGCCACCCAAAGTGACGGGATCAAATGGATGGAACACCAAAGAAGTCTAGGAGCAAAAGGGAATTCAAACAACATAATATCTAATTAAGCAAGGAATGGAAGGGGCATGAAGCGAGGGCACAAACTATAGAAATCAATTGCTTTAGCCCCAAGTAATATTTAGTGAGAACGTTGTTCCATTTTGTTCGTACAACTTTGTTATGTAAACAATCCATTTGGAGTTAACCTTGTTATGTAAACAACTTCCATTTTGAGATGGGAACTCCGACATATGGTCATTTTGTTCTGGTACCTTCTGTTTAGCCACATATATAGTTAGAGAAGCATGATTGCATCATAATTTATGATTCTTAAATTTTGCTCCATGGAGAAACCATAAGTATATATTTCTCAAGAGAAGGAGAAGTGTGGTGCCCCTCATATCCTTGAATTGTCAAGATTTCCCGAAAAGCCTCCACAATTCGAAAACTTGCAGTCTTGTCCAAACAAACATTCACTAGTGGAGACAAGGCCTCTAGTCCCGGGCGGTAAGGGGCTCTAGTCCCGTTTTTTGAACCGGGACTAATCAAGCGGGACTAGAGGCCCAACACTAGTCCCGGCCCAGTTACCAGCCAGGACTAGTGGGTGCCCACGTGGCTGCCCCTGTGCGCTCAGGGTGCACCCCCACTAGTCCCGGTTGGTGCCACATGCCGGGACTAGTGGGTCTCTGTCGCGGCAGCATTTTGCACCTTTTCTTTGCCGCGGCAGAGCATAACCTTGGACTAGTGATTTCTCTGCCGCGGCAGCATTTTGGGCCCTTTCTGCCACGGCAGAGAATTCATTTGGTATTTTTTTATTTATTTATTTTTTATTTCAAAATGGTTTTTGAATATTTGTACGCCACCACATATCTTACACGTTCTTGCATATATATAAGATAATTTGTATTACAAAATCGAGCAAATATATAAAATTGACATAGTTACATGGAGATCACATAATACCAGGACTAGAGCACA
The DNA here is from genome assembly GCA_030063025.1 of Avena longiglumis. Taxonomy (NCBI): domain Eukaryota; kingdom Viridiplantae; phylum Streptophyta; class Magnoliopsida; order Poales; family Poaceae; genus Avena; species Avena longiglumis. The sequence goes on along the minus strand of CP125974.1, from coordinate 50,591,209 downwards.
AAATAGTTCGATTACATGGAGATCAGTAGCGCCTATTCACACTAAATTCTTCGGCATCGTCTACGATCTCTTTGAAAATAAATCCCGCCGGCTCCTCCGCAATTGCTATTACACGTTGCTCTGGTAGTAGTTGATCCCGCATTCTCTCGAACTATATATAAGAAAAAGAAGACCAATATGTGTCAATCATGATAACAAAAGGTGACGGCAATAAAATGATGTTGTGAATGCATTGCTTACGTCGACTCTATAATCGTTGTGTTCAGTGGTAAACATGCGAATGAACTCGCAAACGTAGAATCAACATAGATTCGACCTCCGTGGCTGCCTCGCGCACTTTACGAGAATAGAATTCAATCAAAACAATAATCTAGAGCATCATTATTGTATTGAAACTAAAAGTAAAGAGATTTGCTTTTCCCATGTAGCTCCATCGCGCTGTGGTTTTGTTGTCGGGTGATCCAAGTTAATATCTCACACGGAAGTGCCTTTCTAATTAGATGCATGTTGGGATTTTTACGGAAGTAGCATTGTTGATGCTTTCCTAGTATGACTAAATAAATATATTCCCTCCGTGCGGAAATAAGTGAGTTGGATTTGTTTAAATATATTGTATCTCACTAGAGGAAAAATGGCCATCCATTCGCGACCCCTCGGAGCATTAGTCCCGGTTGCGCCACCAACCGGGACTAAAGCTGGCACGCGTCCCGGTTGGAGCGGGCACGGGGCCAGGGTGCATGGGTCCCGGTTGGTAAAGGGCAATGCGTCCCGGTTGGAGCCACCAACTGGGACTAAAGGTTTGGCCACAGCCACGTGGCGTGGCACGCACCTTTAGTCCCGGTTGCTGGCTTCAACCGGGACTAAAGACCCCTTGCCCTCTATAAATGCAACGCCCCCTCCGCCTCCTCTGTTTTTGAATGGTGTAAGGTGTGAGGGTGTGTGCTAGTTTTTCTCATGCATGCATTGAAGGTGTTTGTTGAAATGTTTGAGTGAAAAATCCTGCTGAATTTCTCATAGAACAAAAATATAGAAGGTGTCCAGACGACTTGAGCTTTCTCCTCTTTATTTCCCTCGATCGAGGTTAGCAATCTTATCTTTTCTAGGTCATTGATACAATTCATGTGTCGGTGTGAATTGGTTATTTCACTATTTATGATGTCCTGTTTTTGATAAACTTACTTATATGATGCGATGAACGGTCGGGAATGGATGTACGGTGACCGCGGGTAGCGGGTATATCAAAGGCGTGGATAAATTTATCGATGTGGCTACGGCAAACAAAGAGAATGGATTTATACGTTGTCCATGTATTCAATGTCGGAACAACAAGGAGTACTCTTCCTCGAAAATCATTCGCCACGATTATGAAAGGTTTCATGCCCAACTATAATTGCTGGACCAAGCACGGGAAAGAGGGGTTATGATGGAAGATGGTGAAGAAGAAGATGATGATAACAACTATCATCATATGTTTCTGAATCTGTTGATACCGCAATGGAAGACAATGGAGAGGAAAAAGGTGAAGAACGGGCATCGATGAGCGGTGATGAACTTGGTAGGGTCATTTCGATGCAAAGCGAGACGTGAAGCAGAAAATGGGAAGTTGAAGTTAGAGGGCATGTTAGAAGATCACAAGAAATTGTTGTACCCAAATTGTGAAGATGGCAGCACAAAGCTCGGTACCACCTTTGGAATTGTTGCGATGGAAGGAAGAGTGTGGTCTAACTGACTCCTCATTTGAAAAGATGCTGAAAATAATGAAGTCAAGTTTCCAAAACATAACGAACTTCCGAGAGTACCTGAAGCAAAGAAGACTCTGTCCTCTGGGATTAGATGTGCAAAAGATACATGCATGCATTAATGACTGCATCCTCTACCGCGGTAAGGAGTATGAGAATTTAGATAAATGCCCCATATGCAATGCGTTGCGGTATAAGATCAGACGAGATGACCCTGGTGATGTTGAGGAGAGCCCCTCGGAAGAGGGTTCTGCTAAGGTTATGTGGTATGCTCCTATAATACCAAGGTTGAAACGCATGTTCGTAAACAAAGAGCATGCCAGGTTGTTGCGATGGCACAAAGAAGACCGTAAGAAAGACGGGAGTTGAGACACCTGGCCGATGGGTCACAGTGGAGAAAAATTGAGAGAGACTTCCTGGACTTTGCGGTGACGCAAGGAACTTATGGTTTGGTCTAAGTACGGATGGCATGAATCCTTTTGGGGAGCAGAGCTGCGATACAGACTGGCCTCACTCTATGTATCTACAACCTGCCTCCTTGGTTGTGCATGAAGCGTAAGTTCATTATGATGCCAAGAGCCATACAAGGCCCAAAACCGCAACGCGACATTGATGTGTACCTTAGGCCATTAGTTTAAGAACTCTTACAGTTGTGGGGAAAACCAGGTGTACGTGCGTGGGATGAGAACAAACAGGAGCCATTTTATCTACGAGGGTTGTTATTCGTAACAATCAATGATTGGCCTGCTCTTAGTAACCTTTCGTGATGGACAAACAAAGTATATAAGGCATGCACCCACTGTTTAGATAAGACCGAAGGTACATATTTGCATAAATGCAAGAAGGTTGTGTACCTAGCGAATCGGCGATTTCTTCCGACCAATCATCCGTGAAAGAAAGGCAAGCATTTCAAAAGTGAGGCAGATCACGGAAGAAGCCTGAACTCCCCTTGGTGATGATGTATTTGGTATGGTCAAGGACATAGAAGTAATCTTTGGAAAGGGTCGGCGGTCAATCAGTTCGAACGACGTCGCTACAGGACACGCACCCATGTGGAAGAAGAAATCTATATTTTGGGAGCTGCCATATTGGAAAGTCCTGCGTGTCCGCTCTTCAATCGACGTGATGCACGTGACGAAGAATCTCTGCGTGAACCTGCTAGGATTACTAGGCGTGTATGGAAGACAAAGATACACCAAGCAGGAGGACCAACAAATTATGAAAGACCCAAAGAACATGCATACAGATAACAAGAAGGATAAAGGTGTCACTTAAGTCGTACCTATGCTCTTACCAAAGCAGAAGGAAATATTTTTGAAGTCCTTTCATTATCAAGGTGCCGCCGGGCTTCTCATCTAATATAAAGGGATAATAAATATGGCAGAGAAAAAGTTCCAAAACCTGAAGTCTCATGATCACATGATTATGACGATTGCTTCCGATTGCATTGAGGGGCTTCTACGGAAAATGTTCGAGTACCCATTGTGAAGCGTGTGCATTCCTCAATGCAATATCTCGGAAGGTAATCAATCCAGATATTACGCCAAGGTTCTGTAGGATGTGGTACAATGTCTTGTTAGTTTTGAATTGGTGTTCCCACCATCCTTCTTCAATATTATGACGCATCTCCTGGTTCATCTAGTGGAAGAGATTGCCATTCTCGGTCTGGTATTTCTGCACAATATGTTCCCCTTTGAGAGGTTCATGGGAGTCTTAAAGAAATAAGTTCATAACCGTGCTAGACCAGAAGGAAGCATCTCCAAGGGATATGGAACAGAGGAGGTCATTGAGGAAGCATCTCCGATTGGTGTTTCTAACTCGCGGCATGAGGGAAGACTAAGTGGAAAAGGCACGCTGGGAAAGAAAGCAATGATATGTAGGGACGGGGATTCTGTCACTAAATCACACTACACAGTTCTACATAATTCCACCTTGGCAGCTCCGTATATCGAGGAACACAAGAATATTGTACGCTCCAAAAACCCGGGGAAGCCTGAATCATGGATTACAGATGAACACATGAAGTCTTTCGTGGTTGGATGCACACATCTCTTGAATGACACCACCGTTGGAGATCAGCTATACTTGTTGGCGTCACCATCTTCTCTTGTATTGAATTTCCAAGGGCGAAATAAATGGGAATACATTCTACGATCGCCCAAGATAAAAAGAGCACCAACCAAAATAGTGGTGTCCGCTTTGATGCAATAGACGAGAATGGACAAAAGGACACATATTATGGTTACATAGAGGAGATATGGGAACTAGACTATGGAGTCTCTTTTAAGGTCCCTTTGTTTCACGCAAATGGGTCAACTGAATGGGGAAGGGTAAAGATAGACGGTTATGCGGAATGACAACAGTGGATCTCAACAATCTTGGTTATAGAGATGAACCATTCGTCCTAGCCAATGATGTGTCTCAGGTTTTCTATGTGAAGGACATGTCCTCCGACGAAAAAAGAAAAATATGCAAACGAATACATCATATGATGAGCCAAAGCGCCACATAGTTCTTTCGGGGAAAAGCAACATCGTGGGAATCGAGGACAAGAGACATGTCAAGATTATAATAAGTTTGATGAAATTCCGCCCTTCACGGTGGAAAACTGACCCAAGCATTCCGTTAAGTAAAGAAGATGCTCCATGGTTACGTCGAAGCGGTCATAAGGAATGACATATACCAAGAAGTTCATGCTCATATTATGTAACTCTAGTTCATGTCTTTCGCGGTTTGTGGCTTGAAGAAGGATATCTTTCGCGGTTTGTGGCCTTTAGTCCCGGTTTTGTAGTCTCAGTTTTTAATATTAATAAATATCTTGAGTGTTAGTCCCATTTTGTGGCTGGACCGGGAGTGCCTCTATGACCAGTTTCTTGGAGATGCGAGATGGGCTCGTAAGCATCTCCGAAAAGTCGTAGTGGTTTCCCTGCTCTCGAAAACCATCTTGCAGCTTGTAACTTCACTAACTAGATCAATACGCCTCGGAGCTAACTAATTTCACATATTAGGGAGTGCCTCTATGACCAGTTTCTCGGAGATGCTGGAGGACTGGGCTCACGGCATCTCCTCGAACTGGCCGATGGTGTCCCCGCTCGAAAACCATCTTGCAGCTTGTAACTTCACTAACTAGATCAATCGCCTGGAGCTAACTAATTTCACATATTAGGAGTGCCTCTATGACTATTTCTGGAGATGCGGAGGATCGGGCTCGTCGGCATCTCCCGAACTGGCCGTAGTGGTGTCCTGCTCTCTAAAAACATCTTGGAGATGCCTCAAACTGGAGGATCGGACTCACAAGGATGCATATTTATAGTACAAGCAGCTCGGCATAATGTCGACACTCACCCCTATTATTAGTGTTGTTCGCCCACTGCAAGAATCCCTTGATCATGGTTGGTTTCTCCAACCGAGACTAAATATGAACCCTCTCTTTATATAGTCATTTCCCTCTATTTATTAGGTAACACTTAAGACATTTATTAATATTAAAACCGGGACAAATCGGGACTAGCTAACACTCAGGCCTAAAGCCGCCCCTTTAGTCATAATCATGCCTAGTCCTATAGTACGCAGCTTGTGGTCTTCATCGTCACCGTCATCATCATCGTCATCGCCACTCCGGGATCCTCGGCCCATCCATGGCATATACCAGGCCATTCCAGCCTCGGATTCATGGCGGGTGGGAGAGGGTCTCTGGAAGCGATGCCGCCATCACGGACGTGGGGCCTATGGCGGGTGGACTCGTGGGCACCGTGGCGAGGATGGTCTCCCGGCGATGTAGCGCATCACTGATGATAGTACGGTTCTCCCACCAGACGCACGGCCGACTTCGTTGTGGTTCACCGTGGCGGGCCATCACCCTCGTACTGGCGAGCTCCCTTTCCGCCTATTAGCGAAGAAGGCATTCAGGTGTCATAGTTGTGGGATCCCACTTGGGATCCATCCGCTGCTCGGCGTGAGCTCGTGGTAGAAGTGGTTTGTGATGGCCGCTGGCGTGCGGAACCTTGAGGGAAAGGAGGGGTGAACCCTCCGCACGACATCCAGCGGGCCGGTACCCATGGACAAGGGTAGTTGGGCGCACAGGCCTCGGTCTCCTCGAGGTCGAATGGCCCGATGGCGTTGTCCATTGTTCTAAGAGAGGAAGGTGTGGATGTGTGGATAGCCATGACGATCACCCTAAATATAGAGGAAAGGCGGGAAAACTTGGCGTGAAGCTTTGGGAAATGGCGGAAATATCTTTAGTCGGTTAGTGACTACATCGGGACTAAAAGCTCTAGTAGAAAGGAAAGGCGGAAAACTTGGCGGGAAGAGGTGGGAAATGGCGGAAAATATTTTTAGTCCTGGTTTGTGACTACATCCGAGACTAAATGTGTGCCGAACAATGATCATGTTTCGAAAAAACCTTCACAAAATGACCTATCATGTTCGAGGTTTCATGGCTTTCGGTCCAAATGACCGATGTTATGTGCTGAATCACGGCATAGTTTGTGATGTTGTGCCCATATTATGCATGTGTGTGGACATTGGTATGGATAACAATGTTGCAGGAGGAAGTTTTCCTTTTTGTCGCACGGAAAAGCCCTTTTCCATTTTCCCGGCGCAAAACGGGTCGTTGTGAAGTAACCACCAAAATGCCGTTTAGAATGCTACCGTCCTGTTTTCCTAAAATACTAGACCACCTTACATGGACTATATCCCAACCGTACATCTCAAACCTTTTCGTCCATCCCGGGTAAAAGGACAAATGTCTGTAGAATCGTGAAGTGGGTCGGTTTGTACTATGGTACATGATCTACCGTGATTTTTGAAAAATCATTTTAGACTCGCAATATGTGGTTTCTTGAGATCCAATGCAAGTTCTAACAATGCCGTCCCTATCTTCATGCACACCGGTTCGACCATAGTTAGAAATTGGATAATTCAAAACGGGCATAATAAATTCAAAAAAATTCCGAACAATGAAAATCTTTCGCGTGGTGTCATATTATGCTACATAGTTGAAAGTAAGAATACCAGACTTGGTATATTGATCATGTTTGAAAAACCTTCACAAAATGACCTATCATGTTCGAGGTTTCATGGCTTTTCCAAATGACCGATGTTATGTCTTGAATCACGGCATAGTTTGTGATGTTGTGCCCATATTATGCATGTGTGTGGACATTGGTATGGAGAACAATGTTGCAGGAGGAAGTTTTCCTTTTTGTACGGAAAAGCCCTCTTCCATTTTCCGAGCGCAAAAACGGGTCGTTTGTGAAGTAACCACCAAAATGCCGTTTCACAATGCTCGTCCATTTTCCTAAAATACTAGACCACCTCACATGGACTATATCCCAACGGTACATCTCAAACCTTTTCGTCCATCCCGGTAAAATGACAAATGTCTGAATCAGAGGAAGTGGGTCCGGTTTGTACTACGGTACATGATCTATCGCCGTGATTTTTAAAAAAATCATTTTAGACTCGCAATATGTGGTTTCTTGAGAGATCCAATGCAAGTTCCTAACGATGCAGTCCCCTATCTTCATGCACACCGGTTCGACCATAGTTAGAAATTCGTATAAATCAAAACGGGCATAATAAATTCAAAAAAATCAACAATGAAAATCCTTGGCGTGGTGTCATATTATGTTACATAGTTGAAAGGAAAAATACCAGACTTGGTATATTGATCATGTTTTGAAAAAAC